>WKFP01015267.1:1921418-1933110 GCA_011057875.1 Pterocles orientalis | reverse complement strand
GTATGACGTGCATGGGATGGAATAATTGGTCAGTCTGCTTCTCAATCTTTACCTAAAAGCAAATCCCAAGCTAGAAGCCGGACTGTCTCTTCCCCCCCCAAAAGGCTGAATGTATGTCCTTGAGGACAAATAGCAACATCCTAGCAATAACTATAAACGTTCTTCTCTGTTCTTCTCTTATCAATTCTCTCCTGAGCAGGAATCCAAAACATAGCTTTTTGCTAGCTATTTATGAAGAGAAGGGAAAAGGAAAAAAAATTAACTCTGCTCTGCTTAACCCACGACACTCTTCCAGGTCATTACCAGCCCATCCCAGAAATGTTGGGCACTACTAGTAACTCCTAGCGGATCAAAAAATGTTCTTTACTCATGAATTAAGGACACACTGTGTAACAGTTTTGAAATGTTCTTTTTCAAAACAAAGTGAGGTTGCACACAGCTGTTTCAGTATATATGGGCCCCAAACCAGCACAGCAATTAAACTTGAGTAACTCTTTTTCCCCTAGATCCTTTCAGTTGCAAATAGCATGTCCCATTCTGAATTCAGGTGGCAGATTTGTCCTCTCAGTGCTTTTTTTTCTTTTTTTTTTTTTTTTCTTCATGGGCTTTTCCTATTCAACTGCCCTGAGATATCACAGAGGAGCTGCAGAACAACCAGTGCATGGGCTCCCACACTCACTTGCACTTTACCATTCCCAGTTTCCCATTAGAAACCTGATCCCATGGTCACACCACAGGGATCAGATCTTCTCAAGGATTTGCCCTCTATATTTCAGATGAACAGGGATGCACAGACAATTAAAAAAAAAATGAGAGGGAGGTAAAGCAGTGAGGAAGAGTAACTCTTTTTTCACAAGACTGTAAAAACTGCAGTGCTAAAGCAGACAAGCTGCCTACCTAGCCCATCATGGTATCTCAAGCAATATCCAGTACCACGTTTCAAAAAAAGCTGCACAAAATCTGGAATAATCAGACAACTGTCTGCATTGTTAACCTTGCCTGTTTTCAGTCAAGTTGGTACCTCTCTTCCCAAGCCCTGCTTTCATCAGCTGAGAAGCCCTTGACGCTCTCCCTGGGAGCTGACCCTGGAAGGCAGCTTGCTTGATGGCTTCCTGGCTCCTGGCATGTCCTCATTTCTTTTCCAGGTGAGATGACAGCAGAGAAGTCTGTCAAGTCTTTTTCTGGCTCCAGGTTATTTGGTCAACAACAACAGGATCTGGCAGGAGCTGGCAAGCCTCTAGAGCTGGCAAGGAGCAGCAGGCTCCCTCTTGGTGGGCGGGTTTGTCAGAGGTGAGCACAGCCCTGACCCTGATGCAGGGAGATGCTTGCCTGTCACGAGGCAGAAGTCCACCCCACCTCTCCTCATGTTCATGGTGGTGGGATGGGGACTTTTTGAGCTAGGTTTGTGAATTATTATTTCTATGCAAGCAACAAAAATAACTCCCAGTCATGGACCATGGCCACGGTGTTTTGGCTGTGCTGCTTCACGTTCCCTGTCACTTTTCCACAATGTAAGGAGATGTTGCAGGCCTCGTCGCTATCACTCAGCTCAAGGTTAAGTGACAGCACAGTCAGCTCCTTCACCACCCCATGCAAAGTTCAGTGCTTTCCAGTGAAATGCTACATCTCATTCCAGGATACTGTCTAACGTCACTGTCATAAAACAGCAAGGCTGAAAATAACAGATTTTTCTCTCCCTTTTTCCCTTTAAAAAGCTACATTAAGAAAAAGAAAGAGAGAGAGAGAAACTTTATTTCATATTTGACATATTTTACTGAGCAAGCTGGACATGCTTCTCCAGCTTGCTCAGTAAAATGCTTGCAATCTCTTTCTCTCTTCAAGAAACAATGGTGTTTTCTTTTAATTTTTTTCCTCTCCTGAATGGCTTACATTTTTTTTCCTAAAGTGAAAATCAGACCCTGCAACTCACAATTCAGCTAATAAATAGTGTAATCTTCATGGTCCTCAGTGTTTATACGCAAGGCATAAGGGAACCATTAAAATGAGCACAATATTTCTAGGAAAACATCATTCTAAAAAAGGGAGAACAAGGAATGAAGGCATCTGTATCTATAACTAACACAGGTTCCAAGCTGAAAAAGGGAAGGGAGAACATGGAATAATGAATCTATTAAGAGTCTCTTGGTTAATAGTTAACTTGAATAAAAACTGCTAATTATTTTTTAAAGTCCTGAAAGAGTTTTTAAGATATAATTTAATGTTGTTTCTTTTTTTCTCATGCACTTTCCATTGCTGCCTGTGGACCCTAGATTTAATCAGATTTCTCTTTCTTCTAAGACTATGAAGTCTTTCTTGATTTGCAGTCAACCAAAGCACTTTCAATAATGTATGGTAAAAGGGTTTAATTTTTAATAGGCAAGAATGGGCTAGAGCTGCTACACACTGTAGTAAATTCATAAGTACAGTATTATACTCTGCAGAGCAGTTAGTAAAAAAGAAGAATGTATTTATATCCCAAATGTTATTGAAAACATTTCTTTTATTACTAACATGAATGTATAATTGAAGAACCTGTCTAATCCAGAATTATTGTTCACACCTTATTTACCAAGAAGATAAAGTTGGTTTTAACTTGTTACCATAATAACTCAAATGTCTCATTGTTTTCTGTTTCTCATGCTGTTCTGCTGTGCCAAAAGCTCAACAAAAAACAAACAAACAAACAAAAAAACCCTATCAAAATGTGAGGTTACACATTTATATCCTGGATTTAGCTGGAGATCGATTCAAAGGGGTTAACCTTAAAATCAGATTATTTGTACTTTGATATTTGCATGCATTTGTCCTTTGTTTACTACCATTCAGCTAACAGGAAAGCTCAGAGCTACATGTAGATGAAAATCTGGTTTAAAACTGAAGGTCTTATTCTGCAAATCAGAGAGGGTTTTTTTCACAAAGGCTGTTTTTCCTTACTAAGCTATAGCACACAAAGAAAGGGGCTTTCATAGCAGAGTAAAATCCCCTATTCTTCTGCAAAATCCCAAAAGCTGAGCTAATGCATCACTAGCAAAGAATGAAATTATCACTGTGCCAACATTAATTGTAGAGATGTTGAGGTTTTATACCTGTGGTATTTCAACAGAGTCATTCCTGAATTAGTATTGTTTTCCTAACGAAATTAGGCAAATCCGTTTTTCTGTGCATAAGTGCGTGCCTATAAGTCACCCTTGATAACTTTCAAGTGTAGAAGTTGAATTCGGCAGGGCGAAGTCTCACTGAAATTTCACTTCATGATAACGGGCATGGCAAGAGAGGATAGACACGCTGCTCATGCAGAGATCCTACAGTAAGGTTAATCCTAACTGGACCTCAGAGTAATACACACTATCATTTACTCTTCAGTCACAAAGTCGTGGGAAACCAAGCTTCACTAGTTCCTCTGATCACTGAAATATTTACTGTCAGTACGAGAGGGACACCAGGCATACATGCATATACAATGTCAGCATACTGAGTGCGGTGGAAGTATGACTATCTGCTTTGAGCCATACATATTCCAGGCAAATACACCTTGGATTGTGCACCAGAACTGAAGCACAGCACAGCACAGCAAAGTGAGCACAACCCACTGCATGCCATAGGAATGGATAAAAAATGAACAGAATTGCTTGCCAATGAAAAAAATAATCATTTTAAAATCTTCTTAATTCAAAATGAGCCATAGAATAGGTCACATAATACATAATGGCAGAATGACTATATTATGAATGATTTATGATTACGGAAATGCGCAGATGCTTATTGATGGCATGAGTTATATCATGTAATTTTCACACAATATGTTGTTAATAATGGATAAGGATTTCTCAGTATATTCTTATATAAAGAAAGAGCAATATTAAAAGTTGTTCTTTCACTGGAATTAAATAACTTACTGTGCATTGAGTTGCTTATAAAATTGAGCTACTCTTGCCATTACTACCAATTAAATTTTTATGTCAAATCTTTAAAGTAGATGTACGTCAAGTCACTGCAGTAACTCATCGCAGATCAGATCCACCTTACTGTTGTACCACTAAGACCAAATAAATGTTCTTTCCTGTACCTGCCTATGCTAGATGAAGAGAAAAAAAGAAGCAAGCACTATCTTGTCCTAGTTTGTAGCATGCACTTGCAGGAAAACTCTTAAAATTGGCCCTGCCTTAGAGGCTTGTTTCACATGTAGATGGGAGGGCTCACTCCTATTTAACAGGCAATTTTCAAAATAGAAGTTCAGTTACGGTCAAGTCCTCTGAATAGCTTAGCTGACAAGTGATATAAGACAGCAAGACAAAACAAGTGTGGAACAAGAGGCTAGGAACACAAAAATTGCTTCCAACAATACTCAGGGCCCCCTCCTCTCCATATGCCTTAATCAGACCCTTTGTGAATCATGCTGGAGCAACTCCAGAATAGACAGCCTTCTTCCCCAACACTGTTGCCACCAACAAATGTGTCTTCCCTCTACAAATAAAAAATTTTAATAAATCATGACAGAATGCTTCAGCTGACTCATTTTGAAGTCAGCTGGGCCAGCTTATGCCGCTACTGAAGACGGTCTAAATGCAGCAGAATTATGCAGTCGCATTGACGAAGAGTGCTCTCATTATCCATTCTGGTACTTGAGTGCTAGGGTCTGACAAGCCCTTCCCCAGGAAAGATAATGAACAATCGTCATAACTGCTTGACTTGAAATTTCCAAAGAGTTCCTGCTGTAGAGCCATCAAAAGCAAATTAATCCATAAGTACAGGACCAGTACAGGGACAAACAACTCTCTGACTACCTGGCATACAACACACCTGGAATCTTCATTTTGTGTTGATTTTCTAATCAACATACATAGGAGACAAACTGAATGTCAAGAAAGCCTTGTGCAGCTTAGACAACAGCAATATATTTTCCTTTTCTGTCTGGGGAAAACAGAATTTGTATTTGTGCCAAACAATGCAGTAGAGTTTTTGTGTCTTGCCAATTCCATTTAATTTAGAAAGCAAATATCTTCACACAGCTAATTGAAAGACCATTGATCAAGAGAGGTTCATAAAACAGAAGCTAGGTTAAAGGAAAGCCCAATGGTAAATGAACACGTTAGATAGATATTAGTGCATGAATTGCATTCATTATTGTCTTTATTGTTACCATAAAGAAAAGGAACTTGGAAAATCCATCTGTTCCCACAGATGGAAGCCCACTGACATGAGGCTGCAGAGAGTCAGGAACCTGAACTCAGCTCCCACTGAGTGTCAGCGCCACTCCCTTAGCTCAGCTGGCATGGCAAACCAATGATCTGGTGTCCAAAAGTCTAATGGCCCTTATCTTGGGCATGGGATTGCTCCTGGTCCCTGAACTTGTCCCCCAGAGTTCAGAGAGCTCATGGGAGAAAATCCAGCTCTCCTCTGATGCAGGTACACCATTTATCTGGAATGAATATGGGGAATGATGGCAGGTGGGTGAGCATTGAAGTCAGGCTAAAAAAGCAGCATTTCACTAGAATTACCAGGCAAGTCCATACACACTGCCTATCTAGTCCACTGTTTGCCAGAGGGTTCACTAGAAACTATGGTAGCAGGCACCGAGCAACATCTCCCCAGCCCACTCATGTCATCCTCTCCTCAAGAAGGCTTCAAATTCCCTCTAAAATTGCTTTGTCCTGTCACCTTTAAGGAGACACCCCCAACACACTCTCCTCCTGCCCTAGATGATCCCCAGTAACTAGAGGAGCTAGGGGAGAAAGGGACCATGCATCTATGGGGAATGGGGACAAGATGGTCTAAGCTTGGAGAAGAGGGGATTGCTGCTCCTCCTGCTATTGGAGAAGGATTAACCTGTCAGAGGAAGAAGGAGAAAAGTTATTTCTCCTAAGGAGATAATTAATTGGATTTTTTCTTCTTTTTTTCACTTTAAGAGGCTCTGATAAACAATTTAGGTGATAGGTTCAGTGTTTCCTGTTATCTTGGTCAAGTTAGAGGTCTAGTCATGTCAGAGCAGTTTCTAACATACAACCTGTGGTTCTCATGAGTGTGAAAGGAGGTTTAAATATCTTGTTAGCAATAATACAAAACCACCTAAGGCCTCCAGGATCTCAGTTTTGGAGAATCTAGGGCAGAAATTACTCCATGCATGCCACACAAATTTAAGTACATAAAACCAGCTAACAATTCTAAAATTAGGTTACTTGCAAATCCTTCAGCTCCACAGCTCAGTAAACGCAGCAACATACTGTCAACAGATAATACAGTCCAGACTATCCATGCTGCCCACAGCATAAAACATTCTCTCAGGACAACTTTGCCAGTACTGTGACAGAGTTGACACTGTACAACCCTGGTGTTGAATTGCAAAATAACTTGTTTAGAGTTCAGTTTTTCCGTATGAGTATTTACCATGTGCAATCAGATTTCTCCTCATGCAGCTTATCTTAAGTATTGACATATGAGATTTAGACAATCATTTCAAGAACTTAAGAATAACAAATGGAAAACATGATATGCTTTCTTTACGGCAGTCTGGCTCACCAGCTTATCTAGGTAATCATTCAATATGTGCTTTAAGGGCACATTTTGTGTACAGCCTGAATCCCCTTCTGGGACAAAACATGTATGGGCAGTCCAGTGCTTTCACCGTGTGCAGCAGGCAGATGCCTTTTTAAAAACTGCTTTTGGAAATTTGGCCTTAAGAATACAGATCTAACACGGCCTTTGAAATTTCTAAAAACTTAACTCATGGGCAGAGTTTTAAAAGCATGTTCCTAATTCAGTCTGAACACAAATGAACATGTTCAATTTAGAGTATAGACACTATGTAGGTCAATAGATCTCATTGATGAATAACATCTCTTATGACTTGATCAACCACTTCAACAGACAGCACTCAATTTCAACGGGCCAAATGTCCCTAGCTGTACATAACTATAAAGAAGCATATGGACCAAAAGGACCATTTAAGCAGAAGAATCCTTCTGAGGACAATGATACAAAAGAAAGAAACAAGGTGGTTTTGTCTACCAGTGATGGAACACTGTGGCTGTTGTAAGTCCCTACTGTTATGGTGGTCAAATTTAGCTAATTAAGACATATTTTTCAAGAAGAAAATATTTGTAAAGTTAGTGTGTCCCTAATAAGAAGATACGTTGATTAAAAAGGTTCACAAAAGAAATTCCCAACGTTCTTCAAATATATTCAAATTACTTCCCTAATTAACAGTAAGAACTGAAGCTTCTGAGACTGATGTCACAGGGAAAAAATCTTTTTGTTTCCTGAACGTATAAAATGATAGCAGTTTTCTGTTCTGTGCAGATTCTGAGCTAACTAAGCTTAATTTGAGAAAAATGAAAGTAATTTCAACCAAGGAGTTTATTCTACTTGCTTTAGCTACAGTGGTTTTTCTAACATCAAATAGCAGGTGCCTAGATGAACCGATGAAGTCCAGTCTGCAGAGCAAAGATGATGATGATAAATATTACGAGGTAAGATCTGTATTACTGTGACATTAATTGGGGGAACTGTGGGTCTGATCCTGAGCACTTCGAATTTTTTTGGCAAAGGCTCTCATAACCACATTGCATGGTATTCAGCATTACAGCACTAGCAGTGTGAAAAAGGCTTGTTGAAAGAATTTTCAGCAAATTAATTTGCTCGGACATACATACTGTGTAAATCAATTCATGTTTCAGTTTTCTTGCAATCCAGCCTTGCAATGGGATTGAGACTTTTTCTGAAATGTTTCTTACTTACACAGTGGGGCCTCCATCAACATTCCCGTCAGGCATTTTATGCACATAATGTAACAGATATATTATTAATCCAAAATTAATAAAGGCATGCTTTTAACACTCAAAGGATAATGATAAACAGAGAACATTATAAATCCAATATAGCTAATGGTCTTAAAATTCTACTCTGGAAATTGACTATAAAAATATCTTTGCAGAGTTGCACGTTTATTATGTCTCAATAGATGCCAAATCAAATTTGCACAGTTCATCTGTATTATTTTTCTTGTCTGCCCTGCAAATACTCCCTGGGAAATGAGAGCCAAGCTCTCTTTTTGACTCACTATCATTGGTGTAATAAAGATCCTTCAGAACAAAATACAACTTCAATGATATTAGTGAAATCCTCTGGTCTTCAGCTCACTGTCTTTTATGTACCTCAGAAGGGGTGTGTAGGTGCAATCAGAGGGATAGTTTCTTTAATATTTTAATCATGGAGTAGGAGCTAGAATGGTTCATTCCCTTTCTCTCCCAATAGCTGGAGAAGCTCCCAGAGAAGTCACCAAATGGGGATAAGGAAATGAAATTAGGATTAGCAGCATTTGTGTCTTTAACTGAAATTTAAAAACGTGTTTGTACATATTTGCTGTTAAGGCTTGGAAACTTATTTTTGTGGCAAAAATAAGTGATTTTTCGATATGCCCAGGGAAGAAACACTGCTATATAGGAAAGGGTTGTGTTGTTATAGCTATTTTGCAGGCAACAGCTGCCCTTTACATCATAAAACAGGTTATATACTAGACTCAGTTCTTCATTGTATGCCAACATAGACACAGAAAGTAGATTTTGTGCTGGTTGCACAAAAATTAGGAGCTCAGGAGCTTCTAATGCATCTCGTGTACTAGTGAGGACTAAAGCAACTTAAAGCTCAGGGCAATCGCTGTGCTGCAAGGCCAGAACAGGCATGATGTGAACTTGACCCAAACACTTTCCATTCATTTCCCTGGCTGTTAGCCCAGCAGGATATCGGGTCAAAAGCATGCACCCAGTGCTTAGGAAGAAAGGAGCTACACCGTCAGGCAACTTGGCCCACTGTGCTGTTCATCCAGATCAGACAAGTAAGAGGCTAGCTCTGTGTCAAGTTACTAAATACAGTCAGCATCTTCCCCTCTAGACAACTTCAGTTGGTGATATTAGCAAATGTGGACCTGATTCCTGTCCATGCTTAACTGATGGCACAGGTACCGACACCTGTGCCCAGAAATATTTCCAACTGACACCATTTGAATAGTTGTGGATACTGATATGGAGGTGTGCTCTTGTGGTCAGTGTACCGAAAAGGTAAGCATACAAAGTAATCCATATGAAGTAGTTTACAGGACAAGGGAGTTTAGCAAATACAGCTAAAAAGCATTAGATATCTAAAAAAGACTGTTACCCAGCAGCTTTCTAATGAGATACGAAAATGAATACTTTGTGTGATTAGTAGCTGGAGTAATGCCCTATAAAATGATAGCATCATTTTTAAAATTATTTTTCTTTAGATTAAAGATAATATCTTGGAAGAAAAGCAGAGGAGTCTCAATTTTGAAGAAATGGAAGACTGGGGAGCAAAAAGTATCATTAAAATGAACCCTCCTACAGTAAACAAGATGCCAAATTCAGTTGCTAATTTACCTCTTAGGTTTGGAAGAAATTATCCAGAAGAAAGAAGCATTAAACCGATTGCTAATTTGCCTCTGAGATTTGGGAGAGCTTTTGCAGACAACACACCTAGGTGTGCTCCAGCTGTTTCACACAGGCTTGGGAGATCTTTACTTGTTAAAAAAAGTTCCATTCAATCACTTCTAGATCTGCCACAGCGATTTGGGAAATCACTGTCCGTCAATCTGTCTCAGGATGTTCAGGAGCCTGAACCAGGTAATACTATGCCAGAGATCAAAGCCATATATTAAAAATGCATATTAAATCATAGGTTAGTGGTGATAAAATACAACCAGATTTCTTCAAGGGATATTCCCTAAGCTTTTCAACACAAGTCCGATTTGCCAAAAGAAAAATTTGCAGTTCACCAAATCAAAAAGTCTCATTGCAATAACTAGTAGAAAATCTCTTTATGAACTCTTTTCTAACGAGCAGATGCCAAACAGCCAAAGCTGAAAGTGTTCCTAGGACAAGATTAGGTTTGACAACACTTTTTTCAATCAGGTTTCATTTTGAAAAGTTTAAAGCTTTGCTGAGAAAAGGTTCAGAATCATTAAAATATCCCACTTCAGCACTATAAAATGACCAGACAAAACTACCTAAAAATTATTCTTCAATGTTCTAAATTTATGCAAATTAGTATTAAAAAAAGACAAAATTCCAAGCTGAATTGCAGCATTTTGAAATTTCTGTGTTTTTCTCATACAAATCTTTTTTTTCTTACTGAAAAAGTGTTTGAGATTTTGATTTTTCATTCCAAGTTAGAATGAAATTTTTTTTTGAAATCTCAGAAATTTTTTCAGCATAAGAAAAATATTTTCTGCTCATTACTAAGAATAATTTAAACCAGCTCTTCAGTAACAGTCTTTCTTGTCATACCAGCTGCTTTATCTGAACTATCCATTTGTCTTGAAACCAATTTTCAGTTGGCTACCCCTGACTTCCCTCTGACACATGTAAAGTACAAGTTCAGACCAGGAAAGATAACTGATATATCAGAAGCCAAGATTCTTTTTTATTTAATTTGATTACTTTCATTCCTTTCTCACTGTTCACCTGATTATAACAGATTTTGTTTTATTTGTCTGATACTTTTAGGGATATGAATTCTAACAGTTACATTAATATTGGAATGAAATCATGAAGACAGAATCTGAGAGACCTGGAAAAGCTGCAATGTTTTTTCAAAACTAAAGGTCGTGAAAACAAAGCATATGAGAACTGAAATGCAAACCTGTCTTCATGTTATGAATAATGTATTTATTCCGTACTAACCCTTGATGTACAAGGCAATGATAATTGTAGTGACTGTTGTAGTAGTTTACTTCAGTGGCAGTGTGGTAAAAATTCTGTTTACTTCTGTGCGACTTATGTCCTGTTGGTTGTAAAACCTAATTTCAGAACAATGGCTGTGTAATTGAAAGCATTTTAGGCAAAACTAAAAGAAGCATAGTATGAATAAAGAAGCATAGCACAAATAAAAAGAAGCCTACGATGTGAACAACACACAGAAGCAGGATAAAACCCACCAGTACCCTTTGTGTCATAAGCAGCTAAAGAAAAGCAAGTAAAATGTTTTTCCTGTTGTTTCTGAGTCATGTTAAATATAAATCTGTGTGATGGGTTTGCCCTTGGCTGGGGGCCAAACCACACACCCACTCACACAATTCCCACCCCTATCTGAGCTTAGGGTAGAGAATTAAAGGGGTAAATGGAAAAAAGGACTCGTGGGTTGAGATAAGGACAATCTAATAACTAAACTACAATAATATTGAAAATAATACTATATACAAATATACAAATGAGTGATACACAGTGATACTGCCCCTCCCCCCACACCCGATGATAAAGACTCAGCCTGTTCCCAGCTAACGATCCCGGAACAGGGGGGGTCAACCCCAGAGCAGGGAGGGGTCCCAAAACCTCCCGGAGCAAGGCGGGGGGGAGGTTCCCGAAACACCACACTCACAGACTGCAGATAACAGTCCGAGTGTCCCAGACTGAGAGCTGACCGGGGCGCAGGGCCGGGGGGGGGGGAAAGGCCTTGAGTGAGAGCGATCCAGAGCCAGAAGAAAACCGAAACCGAAAGGCACCGGAACCAAAAGGCGAAGGGCCCATCCTCCAGAAGGGTCCTCAACTATATACTGGGCATGACATGTATGTCATGGAATAGATTATTGGTCACTCTTGTTCTCAATCTAGTAACCGAAGAACAAATCCTGGGCTAGTAACTGGGGTTGTGCCCTGCCAGCACACCCCCCCCCCCCCCCCCCCCC
>WKFP01015267.1:1879366-1902877 GCA_011057875.1 Pterocles orientalis | reverse complement strand
GGGGGGGGGGGGGGGGGGGGGGGGCAGTACCACTGTGTATCACATTGTATATTTGTATACAGTATTGTTTTCAATATTATTGTAGTTTAGTTATTAAATTGTCCTTATCTCAACCCACGAGTCCTCTTTTCCATTTACCCCTTCAATTCTCTCCCCTATCATTCGGTGGGGGCGGGAACTGTGTGAGCGGGTGTGTGTGGTTCGGCCCCCAACCAAGGGCCAACCCGTCACATTGTCAAAGTTTTGCCAAAGTCAGGATAGAAAACATGTACCAGTGAGATTAATACAGAATCACAGTATCACAGAATCATAAAACGTTTTGGGTTGGAAGGGACCTTAGAGATCATTGAGTTCCAACCCCCCTGCCATGGGCAGGAACACCTCCCACTAGACCAGGTTGCTCAAAGCCTCATTTAGCCTGGCCTTGAACACCTCCAGGGATGGGGCATCCACAGCTTCTCTGGGCAACCTGTTCCAGTGTCTCACCACCCTCACAGTAAAATATTTCTTCCTAATACCTAGTCTAAATCTGCCCTTTTCCAGTCTAAAACCATTACCCCTCATCCTGTCGCTATATGCCCTTGTAAAAAGTCACTCCCCATCTCTCCTGTAGGCCCCTTTCAGGTACTGGAAGACCACTATAAGGTCACCCCAACGCCTTCTCTCCTCCAGGCTGAACAACCCCAACTCTTTCAGCTTGTCTTCGTAGGGGAGGTGTTCCAGCCCTCTGATCATCTTCGTGGCCCTCCTCTGGACCTGCTCCAACAGCTCAATGTCCTTTTGCATTGGGGAGTCCAGAGCTGGCTGCAGTACTCCAGGTGGGGCCTCACGAGAGTAGCAGTTACACCTCTTAGTCATCACAGCACAACCTGAATTTATGTACAGCTGCACCACAATATGTTGTTTTGCCTTAAGAAATAGTGCACAGTGACTACTATATGACATGCCAGAGCATGGCTACTCATGAACTTTTTCAAAGCAAATGGAAAGGACACCACTATTTCTAAATTCTCTTTGTCAGTCTGCAGCGGCAAGCCAGCCTTGAGTCCGAGTGAAAGAAGAGGCCTACCAAATGGTTAGTGTTTCTAGAGATTCAACCCTTGCCATTACAGTCCAAAAGCAGCAGTGTTGGCCCAGTAATTGCTGCCAATGCTCCAACTACCGATAAGGACAACAAGCTTATCACTGGACTGCAGCACTAAGGAGAGCAGGCAATCTCCTCTTCCTGCCTTTCAAACCTGCCTGGGACTTCAGGCGAGGCTGAAGAAGGGCTCTGCCAGCGGCAATGATGGTCATTGCACCACCCTTCTGTTTCCTGGGCAGGCAAGTGACGCCAGAGATTTGAGTCTTGCTGGTGCGATTCCTATTTCTTCTTCAGCTTTGGAGTTAGCCTGGCATTTGCAGCTGTGGCTGCAAGTACTGGAGCATCCTCTAGAAGTGTTGAACCCTTTCTGAGGTGCATGGACACCCCTGCCCTGTCTGAAGTGCTTCTTCTCAGCGTAAGAGTGGGTGGCAAAGCCAATTCAACAAGCCTCTTGGGCAGGTTGTCAAGACTTCCTGGAGCAGGAGCATGGCAAGCAGTTGCTGTGAAGGAGATGGGCAAGTAGGAGCTTGTCCATTTTCCAATTTTGCCTCCAGTGAAAAGAAGGTCCACAGAGGCAGGGCAAGTCAGCGTGCTAGAAACTTGGGAGAGCTGCAGTTTATGGGACGATCCTAGGGGCCTTCAACTCAAAAGAAGAAAAAAAGCATGCAAGGCAAAAAAGGAAAATAAGAAAGGAAAAAACCCGAGTGAGACTGCTCTCATCAGTAATTATTCCAAATACTCATGAGATGCCAAAACAGCTGCCTGAACTAGGTCCTACCCCCTCAGAACCCAGTGGAGCATTAAGCCAGCCTAGAAACCAGTCTAGAACCCTAAAGTGATCTAGAACGCTGTCTAGAACCCTGAAGCCATCTCTAGAACCTTATCTGGAACCACCAAGTGATCTAGACCTCCAAAGCTATCTAGAACATGGTCTAGGACCTAGAGGATATCTAGAACCTGATCTAGAACCGACAGGCAAGCCAGAAGGTAGTCTAGAACCATTACTTGGCCCTGGAACTAAGAAGCAGTCCTGAACTTGTTGATGTGAGATAAACCATTATTCCTCTCTGGAACCAGCAAGTGACCTGGAACCTGAATCAGAACTGACAAGCTGTGACAAGAAGTGATCTGGAATAATGCAGTTATCTAGAATGTAGTCTAGTACCATAAAACTATCTAGAACCCTCAAGCTATATAGAACCTGTTCTAGAACCAACAAGCAAGCTAGAACATAGTCAAGAACCACAAAGCAATCTAGAACCTGATCTAGACCCACAAAGTGATCTAGAACCACCTTCCCCAACTCCAGAATTCATACCTGCACCAACTGCACCAACATCACCCCAGCTCTACAAATGACTGACTGTAAAGGACTAATGGCCTGTCAAAGGCCCTTATCAGGGAAGACCTTGGGATGTCTCCAGCATCTTGGTTGTGCAATAATCCTATTCCTTGATGATAAGAAGTTAAGAACGCACCAAAGGCTTTACTCCCCTCACTAATGAAGGACAAACTTTTGCTTAACAAGGTCGTTGCCCCCAGCTCAAAGGCACCAACAAAGAAAGTTCATCCAAAGTTAATCCAATACAGGGTCTGCATGACCACCAACCCAATTGGTTGAAAGGTTTCATGCTACCCTTCCCCCTCTTATTAAGGAGACACCCATCTCCACTTCCTCTGCTAATTAAGGCCCATCGCTTCTTATGCTCCTGGGAGAAATTTAGGCAGAGACCCAAGAACCTTTGTCTATGAAAGGCGAATAAACAAAGAGAAGGCAAGCACTCAACACCTGAGGACTCCCGAGAGACTGACAGACTCGCCAAGGACAGACTCATCCCAGCATCCAAAGAGTGGGGAAAGAGTCCTTTCTGACTCTTTGGAAACTTTTCTCTTTCTCTTCTCTCCTTTTCCTTTCTCTCTTCTCTCCTTTTCCTTTCTCTCTTATCTCCTTTTTCTTTCTCTCATCTCTACTTTTCTCTTTCCTCTTCAAGCATTTATTGATTTTGCTCTCTGGCACACATGTTAACACCAGAGAAGTTTTATGCCAGCTTGTTTTGGGGCTTGTTCAGCAAGTTTGTTGTTTGGGTTTTTTTGGTCAGAACAAAAGAGACAGAAAGCTAGAAGTTGGCTGTTGGAATTCAGAAAAAATCTACAGTTGTGGAAGTCAGAAATTGTAATAATCTTTATTACATCATTTACTATATTGCTGAGACTCTTCAGGGTTGTTCACAATATACTCTTCAAAACTTTGTTAACCTTAGTCCTCATGTAATATTCTCCAGGCAAAGACACTTTTTTCTGTGTCCTTGAGATCTTCAGTGTCACTGGAGCAATATCAGCTATAAATGCTTCCTTGGGAGATAGAGACATGGAAACATTTTAAGCTTAAAAAAGTGCTGTTTGGGCTGAACGGATGATCAGACCTTTGTGGACAATGCTTCTTTTTCCTGTCGAAGGAAAAGCGGTTCTTCTGCAACTTAGTAACCTACAGATAGCAGTCAACCTACAAGAATGATCTATTACTGTTTCCAGTCAGAGTCAGCTTAATGAATACAAACACCACAGCCATGCAGGTGACTTTGCACCTGCCTGCCTACTTTCAGAAAGCAGAAATGAGGCTTTAGACAGAACTTCAGAAATGGATGCTTGAGTTCCTTCAGCAACTTAAAAACAGAAAAGCTTTCTGATAATCTACAGCACATCAGATTCTTATTTTGGTTAATTGTACAATACAGACATACTGCCCTTTGCACCCTGTCAAAAAGGAACAGCATCAGGCAGCAGCAGAGTGGTGCTGAACCACATAGAAGGAAACGTATGACAGGAGGGCACTGTGCTGCCAAGAAATTGAGAGGACAAAACACAACACAGCAGCACTGTCTGTCTCTCCCATAGATATCCCCAAGATCTGTTTAGAAAACTAGGACTCTGACAAAGTTTGAGTCTAAATTTACTCTGAGAAGATGCTTTTGTAGCTATTTATTTTTTCCTCCTTAAGATCCTATACTCATAACAAAGGTCAGGATTTTAATGCTCACTGAAATGCTCAGAACCACAATAATGAGCCTATTTCCTCTCACTAAAGCTTCCATCTGTGCCACTGAATGTATTTGCTGTCCACATGCCACTTACACAGTACTGAAGGGACAATGCAGATATCTACATGCTGGCAGCTGAGAATCAAGGCTGCAAGATTGCATGCTACACATTATCTATCAGCTTCTTTCTTCCTCTCACTGATCAAAACATAATAGACTTGATTCAAGCATCATTAAACGATTGCCAGTCACCCTTGTACTTACTTCTCCTAGTGCTAGTTCACCGTAATAGCACTACCCAGACTAAGGCTTTCGTAAGAACCATACAAAAATACTTACATAAAATCCCACTGTTAGGGTTAATTTAAATATAACCTTCTAGTAAATAAGACATTATTAGATTATGCTGATACTGGTATTTTCTATGTATGTGCAGGACTTTGGCCTGTGAAAGTATAATACACAGGGCAAGCACCGAGTCCCAGACTCTGTGGTTCTAAAACTAGTGGTAAGAGGGGTGTGTTTGCTCGTGCTTCATTTTTTTAAATACATTCATAAGATGTCTATGATATTTTACAGGAAAAAAGTAAAGAACATATTTTCCAGTGCACTTCTAGGAAACTAATCTGTGGCTTTTATACATGCTGGCAATTTTCCTATGTATAAAGCTACAGAACCTAAAGGAATTTTTGTAACATGGGAAACAAGGGGCTGGCAAAGATAGCTTCAAGAGGAAAATGAAATTAAGTGATGCTCAGCACTATCCAGCAGATGCCAGGGTGCAGGGAGAACTCAGGAAGAACAGCTCAAGGGAGCTTATTTTTACAAGTAGTGGAGTCACAGCTGAGTTCAGGTTGGAAGGGATGTCTGGAGATCGGTGGGTTCTAACTCTCAGCCACAGCCAGGCCCCTCTCCAAGTTACAGCCAAACTAGTACAACTACACATGCTCTTCTAAGTGGGAGAGGCAGATTCCAATGCAAAAGCCATCCACCTTTTGATTCAAATTAAGTACAAGGAATACAAAGACATCTTTCTACAGATACAACTACTGCCACTTTGCAGAGGCACTGCTCCAAAAGACTTAAAATGCAATGTATTACTTATTGAGCCATGCCACCCACATGCATCAAACACCACAGCAGTGAAAAGTGCATTTTCACAGGCACAACAGTTGAACTAAGCAAAAGTTAATCATTTCCAGGTTAGTAGGTTTTAATTTTAATGCTGAAAAGAGAATTTGTGTCAGTGCAATCCTACATATGCATTGATATCCCAAATCAGCATTCAGACCTCTTAAATCCCCGAGTTTTGCTTTAAAGTGAGCATTGTGGCTCCATAACAGCACCCTCCCAGGGCACAGTCTGTCATAAGGGGACACCTTCAGCTGTAAAAACACTCTAACTTGTATATTACGAAACAACAGAGTAAAGCAAACCAAGTTTAGAATGAAGTGCTGTCAGAAGGGCGTCCTGTCAGAAGGGTGCACAGGACCTTGCCTCCAGGATGGAAGTCAGGTACTGCTCCGGTATGATGGAGCTGAGAGGGAAGCAGGAGAAGTCTCAGTGACTTTAGTTTAAGATGGAGCTGCTCAGCACTTCTGAACACACAGCCTTGCACGAGAGCTGGAAGGCTAAGTCTGACCACAGATGCACACATTGCTCAACTGACAGCACCCGTGGCACAGAAGCACGCATTACACTGGACAGTGCTAATGTGGGAAAGTGCTTAAAGTGGAAAGAGAGGACAATAATCATTCTGAACTCGTGGTTAGACCCGGAGTATTATGAGCATATTCCCACTGGACTGTGCTATAACCTCCAAGCCTTGAGAGCCTGTTGAGCCAGCCATAAAAGTCAAACAAATCCCTTCTGACTCAGCATAATTTCTCTCCCTCTCTTGCAGCCAACATCTCTTCTTCAGCCATGCAGTTAAGGCCACCCTTTCCTTTTAGCAACAGACACTTGATTAGTGTCAAGCTCAGCTTTAGCAAAGCCAGGTCAGAATTATAAGGCTGTTTCTAATATTTTACTGGTTATGATTGACTTTTCCACCCACATTTCCTTCATTTTGGCACTCCCATTTGCTCCCTTTGCTGTTGTGGGTTTTTGGGGATTTTTTTAACCTGAACTGCTATTGTTTAAACTCAAAGATAGGTATGCTGCTGTCTTGTCTTCAGAACCTTTTCAGTGAAAAGGATCATGCAGTTTGGCTGGACACTGGGAGCCTTTTGGCATCAGAAGGAGCTGAAAGTGATCCCTATAATGTAGGAATAACTTAGCTCCCTATAGGACCTAAAGTTGGAGCCTGCACCCGTTCAAGGCATTCCTACAGCTCCTGCTGAGAGTTAAGCGTGCGTGGTGAGGGGCTGCCAGGGCCAGGCCCCCAGAGAGGAAAATACTCAGCATTCGCAGGAACTTTGCATTAAAGCATGGGTGCTCAGCACCTCCAAAATCCAGCCCTGCATGACTTAGATTTTGAAACTAAGGATAGATTTCCACACTGGTAGCAACTGAGTTTTGATATTAAGGGTTATCAGAGAAATCAAGACAGAAACATATTAATTGATTTTGATTTTTATAAGGAAATAGATTATAAGCTTTCTACATTTTTGCTTTCTCTTTGCACAGAGGCCTTCCCAGTGAGCAGTACTACGATGTCACCCAGATGAAAAAAAGTGATACGCGTATGAATGATGAACTGTAAGTTTAAACTGTGCATTAATCAGATTGTGAATTTTGTGACTATAACAGCAAACTGAATATTCATTCCACTCCGGTGATACTATGCCCATATGGTATGAAGTGCAGATAAGAGATGAAATTTGAAGGGCCATGTTCTGTAAAAAGGGATTAGCTAGTAACAAAGGAGATCAAACACAGTTGAGAAGGAAAATCAGAATACGGCACTGTGCCCCTTCAGTTTAGTATCTCTTCAACAAGGGTTCCTGAGATCGCTTTACAGGTTGTCCATACTTATCAACTTGTAATACTCCAAAATATTACGCTTTGTACTAGTTAGAATCCAGATTAAACTGAAGTAACTAAAATAACCATGACACCACGTGTATTTCAGTCCATTTTTCTAGTATGTGTATATATATAGATGTATTTTTGAAGGAGGCTTGGCAAGGATTGTTTTCCTTACTGCTGCTGCTGAAGAAAATCAGATTGAGTGAATCTGGATGCTGCTGTAATCCTGCAATCCAGCATTCTGCCACTTGATGGCACCAGCAAAATGCTTACATTTGTTCAAACTACCCAGATTTTAGATTACAGTAATTTGAAGTGTAAATGCAAATTGTTCAGAAGCAGAAAATGAAAAAGTTACAGCTCTCATATTAGCATTGATAGATAGAATATATTAGAAACCTGAGAATAATTCTTCAACAATTGATGTTGGTTACCTTCATAGGGCTGTGAGGGGCATTGTTTGACCTCATCACTTTCCCTTTAGCCTCCCTGCACATGAGATACCTGCTCCCTATTTTATGTAAACTCAGACACTCTAGAAAAGCAGGATAGCTAACTGTAAGCAGGCCACAGAAGCTACACAAGGAAACCTGCAACCCTGTTCTTTGTGGTCCACTGCTTTTTGTGGGCTTCTCTATTACCTTATTACAGCACACAGCAGAAGCAAGCTTGGTTACCTACAAGAGTATACAAGCCAAAACTCCTTTTTACTGCATCAGCTTATGGCCTTTGACCAGCAATGCACATTAGAGGCATTGGCTGTACTGTTTCTGCAGAATTTGATGAAAAGCTACAAGGAAGCATCAGGTTTCCTTGCAAGTTTCCTACGCGCTAAGCAACAAGAACCAGCCTGTGCACTTTTGTAAGATAACAGAGCACTTTTACAGTAGTTTTAAAACCAACATCCATGCAAAGTGGGCACTCTCACGTTGCACAGTCAAGCTGGGTGGTTCTGGTTTATTACCTAATCCATTCCCAAGAAAACTCTTATCACCTGCAGTGGAATGATGCTGGGGAACAATCTGGTCCACTGTGACTCGCTAGTAAAGTAAGTGTCCTGTTAGGTGATATTTATATTGGTATCCCTGAAACAGCAGAAACACAGGCAAACTGTGGAGTAAAATTTAAAACTGCCCTTTGCATGGGATAGGAAATCTGCTGTGTTTTCAGTAATTCCTGGGCTGGTCAACCTCAAATGCTTCTTGGTTAAGGATGCTCTGGGACCCACTGGCTTCACAGCAAGAGTGTTCCTCAAGCCAGTTCCTCACCAGAAAGGATCATCCATGCACATGGGCTGAGGCAGAAATCACAACACCTTTCTGGGGATTTGCTTGCTGAAAGGAAGCAGCCAGGGACTGCTGTGACTCTATGTCCTTGTGCTAGCTGTATGATGAGGAAGGAGGTTTTACACAAGAGCAGTTCAAACTCTGCCCATGTACATACTGAAAAGTACATGAACTTGGACTCTGAATATTTGATCAATGGCACATTGATGTACTTTTTCCATTATTTTGCACTCACATCTTAACCTGAAACATGCTAGGTCTCTAAAAATATTTTATGGCCTTGGCTTTGTCCCAGTTTGAGCATTTTCTTTTCCTATAAGGTTGTATTTTCTTGGTCTTTGAAAGACTTTTAAATTGAAGGAAAGAATATACCCTTTAAAACAAAAAGTGAAATACACCAGAAACAAAATCTTCCATGTTCATAATCCAGGGTCTTTCAGAGCAAATATTCTTCCTGCTGTCAGTTAGTATTAGGTGGTGACACAGAACCTTTCCTGAAAAATGCTCTCCAAGTGGTGCTTTGCAGGCCTACCTGGGAACTGTTAACATTCAGTTTCTTTACCTTATAGCCTGTGAGGGCTCCTTTGAGCCATTACTGTCCTTTGTGGGAAATTAATTACCAGGCATTTGCAATAACTCTACACTTTCATGGGACAACTATGCTTTCGCCTTAAGTATGCACACTACATATCCTTGTTCTGTTTTGCACTAGAATGAATCATTTGTTTGTGCAGATGTGCTTTTGTAAGTGCATTAGCAGTGGGCCACATACATGTGCCATCCCAGTCAAATGTACCGGAGAAAAACAGCTGACTCCTCCCTTCTAAAAGTGTAATAAGTTCTCAAGTTCCCATCAAACTAGACGGCAAAAATCATGAAAGGTCTTGAAAAACATCCTTCAGCCATTGCCAAGAACCCTAGTTATACACACATACACACAATACATCAGGCTAGAGCGTTTGCAGCTGCCCTTCCACAGACAAGTCACACCAATCAGGTTTTTGGTGGGTTCACTGACAGCACTGACAGCACATTTCAGAATGAATGAAACTGGCTTTTTTCCATGTGGCTTTAATCTGCTTTCACTGTTTATCATTCTACACAGCACTTCCATTCCTCTGGCTGCCCCTCAGCTCCCTGACCCCTGGCAGTTCCCTGACCTGCAGCTCCCTGACCAAGCAGGTTTTAAGTTTAGGCAAGATAAGTGATTGCCTCCTTTTGCAAGAGCAAAAGGCTGCAGAGAAAGCCAGTTTACACATGTGAAATTTTTTTCTTCTCCAGTTATAATTTCCTTCCTGTTAAAAATGGCAAGAGTGGTACATCTTATTCTCTTAATAATTTACTGAGTATATGGGAAAGAGCAGCAAAAAGTTCTCTGGCCTGATCTAGAAAAGAAACTGAAAGTCATGAGGCTCCCACATTGCATCACTCACAGGCCAACAGCACACCTAAGAGAAGAAACAGCTCTTCAGAGGCTCCTACTGTGTGCTGGAGAGCAGAAAAATAGTGGGAAGTGGAAGATCCTCATGAAGGTCACACAGGTTCCAAAGTGTCTTTTATTACCACTACTGAACAAGTGCATCCTGCACCCAGTGCTCGGCACCACATCAGGTGGGGAGCTACAAAACTACTGCAGATGAAGCCAGAGTTTCCACAAGGATACTCTCTCTCACATGAAATTTGTTTTATGCTTATTGTATCAAAAAGTGTTTGACGAATGTCCTTGGTGCACTCGTTGCTAGGGAAATGGGATGGTGTCCATTTTTCTGGGATTTCCAAACTAGGAGTGCAAGTCCCTCCAGCTTGAGTCTGACTTCTTTTCAAAAGACTGATAGATTCAATATCCTCTGTGGACTGAACAGAAAGGTGCAGACAACATAGTACTTAGCAACTGTTTCTTGTGTGATACTGGCAGACTCCAGTGAGTCTGCTAGAACTCCAGTGAAAGCATCTCAGTGCCAAATTGGGAAAAGCTGCTATTCTTTTCTTCCTTTCCAACCTTTCTATTCTGCCATCCATCCTGGGTGGCTTCAGGCTTGATTACCCAGTTTGAGTTTTAAAAATACAAGGAACACTCTAAACAACAGTCCAGCTTTGCTGGCTGTTACAAGCTAAGCAAAGCTTCTCTAACTTATAGCAGATCCATTAGCATGCATGTTCATCCTTATTTTATTGTTCCCTTAAGTTTAGACATTATAATGAAAAGTGCTCTACAAAGGTACTTAAGTAGTTCTGCCATGCCAGAGCACAAAGCAGATTGACTGTCCTTATTTTTGTACATTTGTATCAGGAATATGTCCAATGAATAAAATGAAGAATGTAAATATTCACATTGTAACACATTGTTTATTTTCAATTCATTCTGTTACATGGTAACAGAATGTGAATGGAAATGGAAATTGAAAATACTTTGTAATGTTTATTTTCAATTCACATTGTGTTACAATTGTACAATAATAACTACAATTGTAATTATAACAATGTGATACAATGTGAATTGAAAAAAAAAATCGGAAGTATTTTCCTTCACGCCTACAGCACCAGTAGACACGCAGCACCAGTTCTAACTGTAGAAATGGACAATTGGAAGTATCTGTGGAATAAACTTATAAAGACTGCTGCTCTGTAAGTATGGCTATTTCTATAAAAGCTTTCCATTTTCAAGACAGACACAAAGTCTGAATCAGAGTCTCAGATTGTTATAAAAGTAACAATATACAAATTGTTGTCAGAATCCAACTCTTTAAGTCCTGTTAACTTTGTAGCAACATATTGAAAGGAGATCTTTTATTCAGCTCAGTTGAGGCATGAGTTATGCTGTCAGGGTAACTTTCGAGATATCACACCTCATGTTGACTGTACTGAGTCCCACAGAACAGATTTCACAATGAAATCCATGACTTCTGCACGTTGTATCAGAACATGTGAACCAAACTGATCTGGCACTTGAAGTTTAACTTCAAAATACCCATGCCAGTATGGAAAGAAATAAGCATGGGACTGTATTTAAATTTTCTGAGCAAGGGGGCATATTTCTTCTTTGTAACTATGCAACACCTATTTTTACGGAAACTAATTCAATTACCCTTTCAAGCAAGATCTGGTAATTAAGCCTTCCTCAGGAAATACATGAGATTTTGGAGCTCCAGGTGAACCACTTAGATTAGCCCAGTAATACTGTCTTTCAAGCATTTTTTTTCATTACACCACAAAGAACCACTAAGCAAATTAATTTTCTTTTTCAGATATTTTTCTGACTTGGTACAATTGCCAACAGATACTTCTAGCTAGCCTCAGTGATTAAATTCTTGCCCTTTAAAGAGTTATTTTCTTTTTATTGCTTTTTTAAAAAATTATTTGAAGCATCAAGTAAGTGTCCATAGTAAAACACAAGTAATTTACCAGGAATGAATAAGTATTTTCCCTGCAAGTATAAACAGGATATGTTTTCTGTTCTGCATTACTAATAAAATAATTTATTTTTACTAATAGGACATACTGTTGTTAATTAATACAGAGCTTATTACACAAAATTGTAAGAGGCTAGATTTTTCCCTTACTCCTTTTAAAAAGACATTCCGCACACCACTTTTTCGCACACCACTTGTTCCCAGTGTCTTTTCAGTCTTTGTCTCCTGTCAACACAAAACTCATTCCTCAGGTAATGAGTGGTATCAGCAAGAATACTGCCTGCACTGCTTACACATTGTTTTGTCCCTTATGTATATTCATTGCACTGATTCAGAGAAAATGTGGGAGGTGTACATGAATGTGGACCACTTCAGGTTACTTATTTATTGTTTTTCTTCCCTAATACAGGCTTCATAAACCACCAGACAGTTTGGCTAAGTACATTTCACCTACATTAGATCTTATCCTTCCTTAATGAAATAAAAAGGCAAGTTGTTCCTCTTACACCCATAATTGCACAGTGCAGGCTCCTTGTAAATGAGCAGCAGCAACACTACTCAGAAAAAGGCTCTCTTGAATGAATCATGAAATAATAGGTGTAGCCGGTTAGCAGTGTTTGCCTAGCACACCCACTCTCCTAACAAATACTGATCTTGCTGACCTGCCTATCAGCTAACTGGGTTTTCTCGGTTGTGCTGTTCATGACCTCTACCTAATCTGAATTAAAGTGTTTCGGAGCATCTACCAAGCACAGCTAAGGGATCTAGGGTATGTATAAAATAAACTGATGAAAAGCCCATCTTGGTACAACATCTCATTACATCATGATGCACAGCCTCAGGAATGGAATTAATTTGGCTCCTGTATAATGTTGAGACTTTGCTTTCTACAGCTGTTGGGGAAAGGTGTTTGCTCTCACTAAGCTGCTGTCTGCTTTTGTGGTAAAGTTTAGAAGAATCTAAATGGGCTGCTAGTCTCCCTTACTGGAATAAACCACTGTTTTAATTTTCCTCAGAAGATTTCAGGATTCTCTTGATTTTAATGAGTTTTTTTAATTATTCTTTCATTTAAAAAATGAAAGCTGAAAAGAACAGCTTCAAGAACATGGCCATTGCATGAAATCCTGGTTCTCAGTATCCCATAAAACTGTCCAGTTTAGCTTTACCCTCTTTCCTCCCAGAAATAAACATCTTCTTAGAGGCAAATTTTGATTTCACAAGCACAAACTCAGTTACTGTTCATTCAAGCAGTGCAAGAATCAGAAGTCCACATTTTTCTTTCCTGAATTCTCATAAAAAAGTAAATGTGAATTGGCATGACTTATTATGTGTAAAAGCTGCAAGGCAATGATCATTGTGAATTCCTTGCAGGGTGCAAGAAAGGATTAAAGAACTATGATATCGTCTTTCTGATTCTCACATCTCTCCCCGTCCTTGCAAAGTGTTATATTTAATGCTAAAACCGTGAAATGAGAAATAAGAAAATTTTCTTTCTTTTTGTCCTTCCTCCTGCCAACTCAAACCAACTCGAGACCACCATGCCTGCCATTTCCCACCTCTCATCCCTACCAGACACACATCTCTAGGTATGCCATGTTCCCAAACTTCAGATCACCTGAAGATCAAGACACTGGGATTGATGCATGCAGTCATCAGCCTTTCCATCCCAATATCCCTACCAAGGCTTTTGATGTGGTTGTTCTGAGGAAAGCAAGAGGTAAGACAGCACTCTGTTGGTTTACCATCTATTCTTGAAATTTATTTACAAACACCACTGAAGTAGTGATGCCTTTCTAATGAAGCTTAACAGAGACAGAATCTGAGTACATCAGTGGTCAAGCTAAGCACCTTCGCTTAAACTGGAGCTCTGTTGCAGTCTCCATGGAGGATACCTCAGTGCTGAGAATGACAAATTAACCCCTGCCTCATGAGAACACTTTGTAGCCTCAGAAGCCAACAGAGCATTAACATAGCTGTTAATCTCCACAAAAGCAAGACGGATCACTTAGTGTATCTTATATCTTCTGTCAGACAAATAATTCTTCACAGTCCATTGGAGTCAAAGGGAAAGGAAAAAACATGTGTCAGCAGGATCAAAAACTAGCAATTTCTGGGCCAAAGTCATGCCTGCCTTATCTCTGTGAAAGACAACAGAGTTACACCTGAAATTAGTGCTGAATGATTTAAAATATTTAGTCACTACACAGATGGCAGAACAAGGTCCAGAGATAAAAAGCAAGCCTTCCTATCCCTTACAAAGACTGAGATGAAGACCTAATCATTATTTGCAGAACACCATGTAAGCCATCATGAGGTGTTTGTTTTTAACCCCAGCAGCATTTCACCCTGAGAGTGTTTTACATAATATATTGGAGGAAAAGGGTACAAAATTTTTGTTCTCATTCTGCTTTTTCCTGGAGTTAGTCTGTTACATTGGGATTTTAGCAGGTACTTCATTTCAGAAGACTTTAAAGATCAGATGCATGAACCGATGAGCAGTCCTGGCTAGCTGGTGACCACACAGGGTTATGGGGAATTTGGCACAGGAGAAAACCAGCACCTCTGTGTGCCATGGCAGTGCTTGCCAGGAGGGGTTTTGCATAACTGCGTGATACAGAAGCATACACTAGCATGGATAAGAAGCTTTTCAGCAAACTAAAAGCTGATAAGGTTAAGTAAGAAGTCAATTTGCACTAATTAGCTGCCATTCCCAGTCATCTGCACAGTGCTGTACAATTATGTATATCATTGGGTACATGAGCGATTTTTAGTGGGGTATTTGTCCAGCCAAACCGAAAATCTTTCCACAGAAATATATAATGCTAGGAGTAGGCATTTTCAGTCAGTTTTTATTGATCATTTGTCAATTAAAAAAACACTAATCATGTGTGGAGGTGGGTTTACAATGCCTATTTTTATACAACAGGAGGATCATCAGAGGCCAAGATCTCTTTCCCCCAAAGCTTAGCAGGTTCAGAATTACTCACTAAGGAGGCAGTTACCACTGTCACTTAGAAAATACTTAACTTCATTTGCTGTTCCTCAATACAGTTTAACTTCTTCTGAGATCAGGACACTCCAGTTCTCAGTAACTGAAGGAGAAATCTCTAGTTAAGTACAGATAACCCAGATCACACTCAGGTGACTTTTACCACTGGAAGGTTATATTTAAAGGCTTTGTGCCTTTTCTAGCTATTATGTAGCTAATGCTGACAGCATCATTGTGACACAAATAGGGAAAGTGAAGCAGAAAGACTGAGGAGAAAAGCAGTGATAGAACCAGGGTTGGAAATCAAGCTCTTCCAAGCATGCACTTCCGTTTCATTTGTATAAGATATCCAGCAGCACTCAGTTATTCCTCTGACAGTGACATTATGAGCACAAAGCCAGCTTCACAATTCATCAAACTTTATAGCTTGTTGTTGTTTGCAAAAATAATTCCCAGAAAATGGAATAAGAATCTTCCTTGCTGATGTGGGAATCAATCCAGAGCTCCTGAAACTGGCCATGGGCAGATGGCCTTCTGCAGAGGTGTAAGATCCAGCCTTCATTTGCTTGTCACCACCTCTCTGCCTGAGACAACTAGCCTTGCAGATCAGCTGGTGCAGACACATACATCAAGTGCTTCCAGAAAGACAGCTGGGATAAGTTATACTGATTAAATGGGTGATCTGCTTTAACTCTGCTAATTTGTACCAAAAGAGTGAAGATGAGTTCTGTCTGCAGATCCCTGAGGTCGGCCTCCCAGGGTAGAAGAAACACTAGCAGCAGCTCACAGAACCTCTTAAACTGGTACAGCTGTCTATATAGTGAGCATACATCTACAGGTTAAAATGCAGATCCATCTGCCATTCTGATCAATGATGATTCATTAGAACATGTTAAATATTTCCCCTGTAGGTAATCCATATAGGCAAGAAGTTGTCAGTATTCCTTCTGACTCCCACAAGAAGGCTATGCCATGGTCGGAACAGCACACCAACTTCCAAGTACGTAGTTCATATGGAAAAAAGCAAAATGTCCTTTTTTATTATTATTATTATTATTTTAATCAAACTTCTCTGCTTCTCTTTCATGGGAGACATTTCCACACAGAGGTCCTGTACTGTTCCAAACACTTGCAGACCATTAATTAGCCATCATGCACATAGAGAGTGAAAAGCATCACAGACAGTTTTCAGCCACCTCAGCTGAACAAGATCAGAAACTAGCAGGCTGCCTTGTGACTGAAGTCCTTTAAGTCCTAACTAGCTCTTGTAAGACCTAGTCAAGTAGCTCTGGATGAAGAAGAAGAAGAAAGAAGAAGAAAGAAAGAAGGAAGAAGAAGGAAGAAGAAGAAGAAGCAGCAGCAGCAATAATAGCTCCTGACCACACGCTTGGGGGAAGCAGGCTGGGGGGTGGGACTTTATTCAGAAGCCCAGATTACAGTCTGCAGCCCTTCAAAGAAATGTGTTCGGGCAGCAGTAGATCTTTGCTCCTCCTTACCTCTCCAGAAGTCCTGCCAATGTACTAATAGGCTGGTGTCACCATTTCCCTGTCTTCAAGAAAATGGATGTCCTCTTGGTGGATGGTCTTTGACTCCAACTTTGCCTTTCACAGCTGTAATGATGGAGACTAGGCTGATCCATAAAACAGGAGTGAATCTGTTCATGAACACATTTCTGCTATTCTTAGAATCAAAATCATAGACTTGCCTGGGTTGAAAAGGACCTTAAAGATCATCTAGTTTCAACCTGCCCCTGCTGTGGGCAGGGTTGCCAACCACTAGAGCAGGCTGCCCAGGGCCCCATCCAGCCTGGTCTTGAGTGCCTCCAGGGATGGGGCATCCACAACTTCTATAAGCAACCTGTTCCAGTGCCTCACCACCCTCTAAGTGAAAAATTTCTGCCTAACATCCAACCTAAATCTCCTCTCTCTTAATTTAAAACCATTCCCCCTCGTCCTATCACTATCACCCTCGTAAACAGTCGCTCCCCCTCCTGTTTATAGGCTCCCTTCAAGTACTGGAAGGCCACAATGAGGTCTCCCTGGAGCCTTCTCTTCTCCAAGCTAAACAAGCCCAGTTCCCTCAACCTTTCTTCATAGGAGAGGTGCTCCAGCCCTCTGATCATCTTTGTGGCCCTCCTCTGGACTTGTTCCAAGAGCTCCATATCTTTCTTGTGCTGGGGAGCCCAGGCCTGGACACAGTACTCCAGATGGGGTCTCACAAGAGCCGAGTAGAGGGGGAGAATAACCACCCTCTCCCTGCTGGCCACCCTTTTTTTAATGCTGCCCAGGACATAGTTGGCCTTCCAGGCTGCGAGCACACACTGCCGGCTCATGTCCAGCTTCTTGTCCACCAGGACCCCCAAGTCCTTTTCCGCAGGGCTGCTCGCAAGCAGTTCTTCTCTCAGTCTATGCAAGTACCTGGGATTGCCCCAGCCCAAGTGCAACACCTTGCACTTGGCGTTGTTGAACCTCATTAGGTTCTCATGGGCCCACTTCTCCAGCCTGTCCAGGTCCCTCTTGATAGCATCCCTTCCCTCTGTTATATCAACTGCACCACTCAGCTTGGTGTCGTCTGCAAACTTGCTGAGGGTGCACTCGAACACTAGTTGTCTTCCAAAAGGGATGTAGCCTTAAGTTTGATGACAGATAAGATCTTGTCACCAATAGTGTAAGAAAAAATAGCAGTAAACAAAGAAAGATACAGCCTTTGTAGACACATAGTCTTATGGACGTGGCAAGGGAAACAATAAGCAGCCACTTGAGTAATAAGATTGTACTGAAGATATTTTTCCACCACATTTTTACTTTTATTAGCATTTACTAATCAAATAATCAGAGGTAGGGGCAGTGGGGGAAGTAGCGCGTGTTATTTCAAAAGTTTAAAACAGTTTTTCCATCCAGCACACATATTTGGGTTATACCACACCTATTTCTTCTTATCCTTCAGCTTCCTAAGTTTGCCAAAGAAAAGGGTCGAATATATGACCCAAACCCACCAAAGACAGCAGCCCCCAGCTCCTCTTTTAAAGTGCCAGAACATAACCTCTCCGCAAGAACAACCAATATACTACAGAACACTGAGAGAGCTCTGGGGATCACAACATACAGTCGGGACTTCACAGGTAAGCATTTTTTGTCAAATTAATTTACTTGGGATAGCAATGAAAGACCACAAATTGTTAGCCCCTATATTTCTCAGTTTAATTTTTTGTCATTTAATAAGAAATGCTACACAAACTATCTAAAGTTTTTCAGGGGGACTGTGCCTTAATTCTGATTTTCCTAACTAATAAAAATGTGTGACAATAAAATATGTCTCCATTAAGGAAGAGGTCCTATGAATCCTCTTATCCTGGATAACTACTATATGAAAGCAGTTGGCAGATTAACTGAAGAACTAGGTGAAGACGTGGATCTAGTAAGTACTGCATTTACTAAGAATCTCATGCTTCCATCACAAGTAATACTGGCAAGAGCATTACCAGATTCAGCTAGCAGAATTAAGCCTTCCCTTTCATAACACTTAAGTGTAGGGCAAGGCTCACTCTAAAGAGAGGCAAATGTTCAGCACACTAAAACACTCCTGACACAGCCGGTTGATAGAACTTTTGTAACGGACTGATTACTTGCTCAGGGTTTACAGAGAGGAAAGCTGTTGTGATTATTGGCTTATTTTTCATGTTACCATTTAAAGTTGCCACAAACACATGACAGCAATTCAAAGGACCTTTTGCCTTGAGAAGTATGAGTAACACTCTCAATAAAACAAATTGGCAGCTTTCATGTGACTGGTGCAGCACTGCACAGACTGAAACATATTGGCTAGGTGTTCAGCTGGTGTGAATCAGGACAGCTTCACATGAACTCATTTAATAAGTGACCTTGTACCATTACAGACTACTGTCTCTTTAGTAAGTGTACCAGTTTAACTCTGGCAGAATTTCTGTGATTCATCCTCTGCCACCTACGTGAGCGATTTGCCTTATTTCCTTAAGGGTGCACCAGTCACATTATCAGACTCTATTTTAATGCAAAGGTTTACTCTAAAGAACACACAAAACTATATCAGGAAACTCCATGTTTATTGTATTCAACAATTTTTATATTCTGTGTGTCCTATATAAGAGAAAAGATACTATTTTTTTAAAATGTTGCCCAGGCAAACGAAGCGTAACATGGTATACAAACACAGCAAAACAAGTTGAGCTGCTTTTTACTAATGCACCATTATCTGTAATGCCTTAAGCCTTTCAGTGACACATGCACATTGTCATGTAGAGTACATACACACATCTAGTTTATTCTAACCAACTAAGCAATTCTGCAGTTAAAACGGAAGGACTAGATTCCTGCTCACCCTTCCACAGCACTGCTGCTTTACAGCACTTCCAGGTTCAAACTGCACAGACACAAAAGAAGCAGGGCAGCTAAGTAAGATACTGTTATTTTCTTAGTTACAGTCCAAACATGGCCCTAGATGAAAAGTCCCCAAATTGTCCTGCTTTTTTTCTATTGGATGAAAAAAAAAAAATCTAAGTAAGGAAATCTGATTTGAAATAGCATTTACAAGTTTCTGAGTGAATCCCTGTACCTGCAATGGAAAAGCTGTCTAGCTTTTTCTCCAGTGTGATGAAGAAACAAATATTTTGCTTTATGATGATGAACATTTTAAAGAACACCTTCAATACCTTATCTCTGGAAATGAAAATCTAAACTAGCAGCTTACATTAATTCAAAACTTAACAGTTTTATTGCCCTCTGGCTTCCAAAGTCTGATCGGTAGAAGCCTATCCTGGGCCATGCTGATTTATCTGAACAACAGCATTCCACTTAAAACATACATATGTTAAATACCAAACACTCAGAATGTTCATCACAGTAACTGCTGAAGTCCATTCTTTGGCTATAAGATTCAAAGGTACTTTATGTTTGAATAGTTCCTGTCAAATGTAACTTTGACTCTGCACCAGTACCTGAAAACTCAAAGTACAAATGATTAATACAGAGTAATATTATTCAAGCAGTGAGTCAAACTGTGGTTGAAAGAGCTAAAAAGACACATGCCACTGAGCACCCTCAGTCCCACTTGCAACAGTTCCTAAAAGAATTTTAAAACACACTAATGCAAGTCATCATTTATACTACCATATTGCTTATGAGATCACAAATGGAAGACAGATGCTTACAGAATAAAGGAGAAGAGAGCACAAGACATCTACATGCATTTATATCTTATGCATTGGGGTGGAGCAAAACATTTTATTTTCCAAAGCAGAAAGACGGACTCTAAGATCCCTAGGTGGCAAGGCAGTAACAAATGTCTGGGCTGCTTCCCTTTGCCTGGGAGACTCCTAACTGAGCCATTTCACTAGTCTCAGACAATGGCCTGCCAAAATAAGCAGTCTTTGCTAAAATAAGAGACTCAGATGACAGTGTAAATCCTGTTCCTTCCTTCCTATAGAAAGAAACATTTCTGCCTAGTCCCTCACAAGTGAGACCTCTCAAAGGGCGCACTGCATGTTTACTTCAAGGTCGACATCCTCGCGAATCAATTCTGCAAGAACAGTACTCCTCCAGCATTCAGGTGCTTTCACCTTTATGCAGAGTTCCTACTGTCACACCCAGCTACTCAGACACAATGCTGAGTGAAATAAAAACAGCAGCCAACCTAGGTTGGCAGCATAAAGTGACAGAAAGCACAGACCAGGAATGGGACGTGAGCCAAGAGCAGACCACTCTGCCTCAGACATGCAAGTTCATTATCTGGATAGAAGGCTGCCAATAAAAAAACTTCAGAAAATCACTGACACATTGCCAACAGAAGCATTATACAGGGGGCAGTGTTCAGGAAGGCCTGAACTTGAATCTCTTACAAAATCTGCATGTTCCCTTTCTCATGAAGACTTCCAGCACAGACATTTGGACCAACATACAGTATGGGAAAACCCGGTTAGTCTAAGTAAGCCAAGCTTACCACTGGATGCAAAGAGTGAGGAAAGCAGAATCCTGTTGCACAAGCTTTGGCATCAAGAAGTATGTCAGCCTGCATGGAGACCAGAGGATGGGCCAAGAGAGACAGCACTGCCTGAATGGATCCCTAGCTGTGAAGTTCCTCAGCATCAGACAGCACTGCTGGAGCTGCAGCATTCCTTCTCCAAGACGGCAGTACAAAAACATTTTCGTGATTCCACAAGAGGAGAGACAAAAGACCTCAGAGATAACATTACTAAGGGAAAGAGACACAAATTCTATGGTTCGAATGCTTTTTATTTCTTTAACTGACACATTCCTTGGTTCTTTAAAAACACAGTAACAAATAAAAAGTACCTCAGTACAAACTATCTGTCCTTTCCTAGAGAACCACAATAAATTCCAAACAGTAAAGAGAAGACCAGTTAGGGTAGCCCAGGACATGTACAGCCTATCCGAGAAGACTAGAAGAGCTTGTCTTGGTCTAGAGGCTTGAAAACATGACTTCTTAAGAAACACATTAGTGGGATAAACACTGGTTAGAGAAAAAGCTGGTTTGTTAAAGCCCAAATGGAACATTACAGTCTGACTGCAAATAAATTTAGGCTGGGAATCACAAGATTATCTTTAATGGTCACAGCAGGGAGGTTCAGGATTAGCTCTTCAACAGATGAGGAGAGGATCAGAAAACAGAATGGACCTGGCCAGTTTATGAAAGGAGCTATGGCACAGTTGCCAGCAACAGCTGGGAATTAGTTAGTGACCCAAAAAGGCCCTTTGTAGGCCCTCACAGGCACAGCTTCCAGGTCAAAAGGACCCTCTGCTACTCTGCAGGGAGTCAAATTCCAATAATGTCAGCACTACTGCACATGCACAGAGACAAACACCAATGCTTGTGAGCTGTGGAGTCTCTTTGTCTGTGCACTGTACATTCCCAAAGCCTCCACACTCTAAGGTTGACCGTGGCCTCTCCACACCTGTATTTCTATGCCAAACCTATTGTGCCCTGTATTTGAGACTCTTCCCTCTCCTTTTTTACTCACTGTGTAAGACAGGAATGTTTATAGAGAACAGAAAAAGACATAGAGACTGTATTTAAACCGCAGTAAAAACTGGTAGAGGCAGAATGTGACTTAGCATTCCCTGCAGGACTTTGAAGGAGCTTTAGAATGAAGCAGGTAAACTACAGAAAACATGTAATCTGTTATTAGGAGTTAGCCCTAGATGGCTGCAAGCAGTCAAAATAGTAGCTAAGGATTAATAGCAGGCATTAACTAGACAATCTTTAAGGTCCCTCCCAACCCTAACCATTCTATGATTCTATGATTAACCTGGTGGTTATAAAAATACTTAAGAGCAAGACACAGGGACAGAACAGCTCTGCTGCTGTGTTGTGCTTACTGAGCTGCTTAGCATTCCTGAAAAGTGTGAATAAAAACCAACCAAACAAAACGTCCCCAAATGCAACATATTTCAAAATCGTAAATTATTTTTGTCAAGCTTTTCGAAAATAAGAAAGTAGCAAAGGAAACTTTAGTGGAAAGTTATCTCATGGATTAGCAACTGGCTTTGCAAAAAGAATGCAAAGAATAAGCTTAAATTGCTCTTTTCTGTGTGCTGACAGATTAACATTACTGCTACCCAGAATTCAGGAACACAGCTAATATCGGTTCAATGAATCATATCTAAAGGAGCTGCAGCCAAATGGGGATCAGAGAAGCAGAAAGAGCACACGGGCATTCATTGTTGTCTTTTTAACTGCTTAATTAAATGAGGGATTATTCAGTTGTTTCCCAGAGAGGACCTGAAGAGGGAGCAAAATGCCATTGTATTTTTCATTCAGAGTTTTTCCTTGCAGTCTTCTAAGCTGTCCCATTAAAAGATCAGTTATATTGCCCTCTCCCTTCAAGCAAATCACCAGAGTTTGGGAGACTGCCAGGATCATACACTGAACATACAGCTCAAACAGAACCATGCTTCTGGCTAGTAACTATCCACTGGACTTTCCTTTACAGGAAGAGATACTAGCAAAGAATCATGGCAGAAATGTAAATCCTTGATGACTTTATTCATGTGTGAAATCTTAAGGAGGCAAGTCAGGACACAGTGCCCCAGCAATGCATCATTTTCTGTGCAAGTATTCAGAGTACAAAGGGCTCAGTGGCTACCAAAAGGATATAAGGGAAACAATGAGAAAGGAGTTGGAGACCTTACTTTCCATTAGGAGAGGATACTCACTTTCTATCCCACCTTTACACATCTCAGAAACAATCAGACTTTTGGTTCTTAAAACAGAGAGGATTAGGACACAAGAAGAGTACAGGAGAGTATGTAGAGGATTTAGTAAAAAAGTAACTGAGCAGCATACTAACAGAAGAAATTTAAAGGTGAACTATGAAGAAACATACTGCAAAGGACTGTTAAAGACCACTCAGCCACAAATGGGTATTAAAATTGTTACCTCCTGGAGGAAGATTTCAAAATAATTGCAGACTCTTGCTTCTTGCTCTGCCTCTAGCACTATTCAGGAGAGATTAATGTTAAACTGCACAGAAAACAGAATATAATGTTATTTCATAATCCTTGTGTATCTTGCATTTACTTTGTCCAGCACATTTCATAAGTAACAAAAAAAGCAAAAAAGTCTGTAAAAGTGCACCTATTAATAACAGGAGATTAGTCACACCCCAAGAATGATATGTGAAAACTTAACTTGTTCTTTCTGGAAAGAAAGCCCCAACAAAACCAAACAAGCACATTCCTCT
>WKFP01015267.1:1836773-1870147 GCA_011057875.1 Pterocles orientalis | reverse complement strand
CCCCCCCCCCCCCCCCCCAAAAAAAACCCACCAAAAAACCACTATACAAACAAACAAAAAAAACCCAAGAACAACAACAACAAAAAAAAAAAACAAAACCCAAACCTGTAAAATCAAAAAATCAAACCAAATCTTAAAACACCTTCCCCCAACTCCTCCTGTCTTCCCGTGCTCAATTCTACTCCCCATTTCTCTACCTCCTCTCCTCAAGAGGCACTGGGGGACGGGAATGAGAGTTGTGGTCAGTTCATCACATGTTGTATCTGCCGTTTCTCCCTCCTCACACTCTCCCCCTGCACCAGCATGGGTCCCTTCCACCATGTGCAGTCCTTCAGGAACAGACTGCTCCAGGGTGGGTCCCCGATAGGGTCACAAGTCCTCCCAGCAAACCCACTCCAGCCTGGGCTCCTCTCGGTCCACAGGTCCTGCCAGGACCCCTGAGCAGAATTCCCACAGGGTCACAGCCTCCTCTGGGCATCCACCTGCTCTGGTGGATCTGCAGCTCTGTGCTGCAGGTGGATCTCTGCTTCACCATTCCCCTCCGTGGATGCAGGGGCACAGCTGCCCCCTGCCTCTTTTGCCATGTTTCCTTCAGTATTGAACTTCACATATGTGGTTTATTCCTTCGGGACAGAGTTACATAGCAATAATTCTGATTGCAAAAGAACTATTGTTCTCATGTGTAATGGTCTAATCTAGTAAAGAGACAAAGGTATTTCAGGTGTAACCACAGTGAATAACTGAAAGACTAAAATACAAACCTTCTAGGCAAACCAAACCACAGCAAACATCCTAATTAATGTTAATACATGTAAGAAAGTAATAGCACACCGAAAATGTGCTTGGGCTCATTTTAGTTTATTCCATCAATGCAAACCCACAAAGCCAGAAAAGCCCTGACTTCAGCACTGCCTCTGAGGAAATCATATGGCATGTGCAGGATTCATGCATAACATGCACTACAGATGCTATATTCAGGAGAAAAGGGCAAAATTTTACTATTGCTCTGTCCTGTTGCAGAATGTTTCAAAAAAGCAAAACATTGGGCATCATAAACAACTCCCACTTTCTGCACTGTCTACTTTACTTACAGATCAGTTCTTACCGCAGTGTTGCTTCAGATTCACATTTAGTAATGCTCAAATGGGCATAAACATATTAAGGCAAGTCCTCTCCATTTGAGGTATCTCTTCTTACTGGTTAAAATACATCTTCTAAACTAGTATATTTTTGTATACTAGATAGAAACTCTACTTTCACTAACAATACAGTACGCAAACCCACAAATACTCTGTATCATTTACACCTTCATGAAAGGGTACTGCATGATAACTGCTGGCAGTCACTCACACAAGAACACAATGATTCGTTTTACAGACTGCTTTTTAGTATACTAATATTCAGTGCTGAAAACCTCACAGGTTCAGTATTTTCCCCGAGAGCATTATTTCCTTATTTCAAAAGTTTAACAAAAACCAATTCAACTGTCTTGAATTAAGGCAGTTTTCAAAAACAGCTTACTGAGGAAAAATTAAAATAAAATTGCTACAATGTCCTTCTACATGCATCAGAAGGGTTAACCATGAAGTTCAACATGTAATGCTCAGTATGGAGCATAAATATTTAGAAGGCAAAACCCAACAGAAATTAAGAGTTACACATGCTTGAAGTCTGCATCCTATGAAAGCAGAACCTTTGAATGGATGTCAGTGGGCATCTGTCCACATCAAGTGCTTAAAGAAGCTTAAGAATTTACACTACTGCAATTTCTTAAAGCAGCTTAAAAGGTATTTTCAGCTCCTTCCACTTTTAAAGATAAGAAAGACCAGGAATAATAAGTCTTGTGATATTAAGTTACATCTGGCTCCTGGAATCGTGTAAGACATAGAAGCTGTACTAAAAAAAATTACAGTCCTTATAATCATGGTAAAAAGTCCAAAAACATGAATGAAGTACACCATGAAGGTTTAAAACAAAACGTCAAATAAAAGAAACAGAGAATGACTTTAGTTTTTAAACTATCTTTCCAGTCAACCTCATAATTCTGGGAGTCTGACATGACTTGAGATTTGAGTTGGGCAACAGCAGAAGTCGATTCCATTTTAAAGTGGTTCCATTGCACATTTATTACCTTGCTCCCCACGAAGTATAGGAATTTAGCTGTACATCATCAGAAAATCAGTTTTATTGTGGTAAGTGTACTCTCAAGAAGATTAAAGTGTTAACTGTTACATTTTAGAAGTGTATTAATACAATATTTTGTATATACCTAGTGATGAAATGTTAGAAACTGCACAAACATTTGTCTCATGCTCTGGACACCATGAGCAGTGGAAAACAATGTACTCTCTCCAAACTAGGAGGTGATAATTTGCTGAATATTCTTATGAATTGTCTGCAGAATTCTGACATCAGAGGCACCTTTGATGTATTTTTACCACGTCCTCATTCCTTCTTGCTTCGTGCTGGCACTTCAGATGAACACTGCTCCACAGAGCAATTACAGGAGCACACCTACACCAATTTCAGCATACAGAGAAAATAAAGTTTTTCAAATGCCAGACAGTGGGAAGTTCTTGACGTCCATAGTAAAGGCAAACAGTTCATCTCTTGCGATGGTCACTGGACGTTACTACCCTAGGCTTTCTAAACAGCTCTTCAAGCACCACAACGTAGTCCAGCACGCTGGGAAGACATCTGGGGCATCTCCATCTTTTCTTGCGGTGGTCCCTTCACTAACGCTCTCGCTTTCTCCAAAAATGTCAGGTGCCGGCATGCCACACGCCATGTAGGATCCAGCCAGGCCCCGGCTCCCTCTCCAGCTCCGCGCGGCGCACACCGGCCAGTCCTCCTCCATTTGCCGCCTGCGACGCTTCCAGCTCTTTATTCTTCCGGCTCCCTTCAGAAAGTCTGTAGAACCCCGCGGCACGCAGGGCGGGGGGCGCACTCCGCCCAGCCTCCCCTCACCCGGCTCCTCTCCTCACGCCTGGAAGGTGCCAGAAGCCGCTGGCAGCAACAGCCGCCGCCGCGCCGAGGAGACGAGAGAGGCGGGGGCTCGCGCCGCGTCACGGGCCGGGGCCGGGACCCGCCCACCGCGCCGCCACGCGGCCGCCCCACCCGCTCGCCGAGGTCGCAGTCCGCGCGGCGCGCTGCGCACCCCTTGGTTCGCCTTCTGCTGTGCGCATGCGCCCAGTACTCGCCCCCACTCCCGCGCGCCCTGTCGTTCTTTACGTACCAGAGTAACGTCTGACGCCATTCCGCAGGGAGGGGGAGGGGAAAGCAACCCGGCGCCAACTGCAACCTACCCCGCTAGCCTGCAGCGCCGTGACGTCAACCTTGGCGGACAGGCACAGTAACCAATCAGAGCTCTGCAGAGCGCCTCTTGATTGGTTGTCGCTTGGGGTGGGACGGGTTGAGTCACGGCGTGGCTTGATTGAGGCAACAGCGGCTTACATAGGGCGAATACGGCGTGTCCTTGGGCTCAGACGCCGGACGGTGCGGGAGTTACGGGGCTGGTGGTTTCCGCCGTGGGCGCAGCGTCAGCGGGCCGGCCAGGCAGGTGCGGGCAGCAGCCGGCAGGGCAGCCGCGGGTGCGGCCTGGCTTTAGCCTGGCCCCGGCGGGACCGTTAGCCCAGCGGGGTCGTTGGGGCATCTGAGCGGAAGGGGTGAGGGACGGGGAGGTGAGGGGAGGCGGGAGGTACTCTCATCTGTCCTGAGAGCGCGATTCACGCCCCCGTGGGCCGGGGGAGTCCGGGCCCGCGGCCTAAGGAGGCGGCCGGGGTGCGGCGGAAGGTCACCGTGGGGCCTAGTGACCCCAGCGCGGGCGGCTGGGCCCGGAGGGATAGGGAGGACCCGACCTGCCCTGCCCGGTCTTTGCCGGCGGCTGCTTGAGGTCGGGGGTGGCGCGGCATGGCCTGCGCGCCCTTACAGGGTGGGGACGCCAGCCGCTGCTCTGGGGTGCTGCCAAGGGCCGCTTGGAGGGCTCCTCCGCGTCGGGAGCCTGCTCCGCGCCTCAAGGTCAGCCGCCGCGCAGGTAGAGCCGGGGCAGGCAGTTGTCCTTGAGTGCTCTCTCCACACCGCTTGCAAATAGCGTTGCCACTGGCGGGAGCTGGGGAACCATCTCGGCTCGCGGGGAGCAGGCCAGCTTTGTGCCTGCCGCCCTCGGCTCCTTCCAAGGTGGGGTGTTGGGGAGCTTTTCCAGCTGAAGCAGAAACCCATGGAAACCGTTCTGTCCCTTTACACAGGATTGTTCGTGACTAGATAACTTTCCTATTACAGATACATAAGCTGTATATGGAAGTTGTGCTGAATTTATTCTTCAGAAATTGTCTCCATACGGTTTAAGTACTGTGGGGCACTTACTTTGTCTGAGGGAAGGTTTTTCCTGATCTTCAAGCATGTTTATCACCTCGACACAGTTTATGTACTCTAATGATTCTATACTAATCTTCAAACCCAGGAGCTACAGCTTGTGGATAGAAAGTGTGCTGGAGAATTACTAGGCTGATGGACTATATATATGGTTTTGTAAACCAACTGGATGCTTTGAATAGGTGACCTTGAAATTGCAATATTGACCTCTGTGTGTTCTTGATCTAGTACTGAAAATGGGAGATATTGAGAAGGGCAAGAAGATCTTTGTCCAGAAATGTTCCCAGTGCCATACAGTTGAAAAGGGAGGCAAGCACAAGACTGGACCCAACCTCAATGGCCTATTTGGACGCAAGACTGGACAAGCTGAGGGCTTCTCTTACACAGATGCCAATAAGAATAAAGGTAAATTTAAAGCTGTTCTTCTGAGTTATTGGGACAAAATACTCAGTTCTTGGTTATAGTTCCAGAAATACTGAAATCTGCTGAAAAGAAAAATAATATGGAGGATGAGAATATGAATGTGTTTATTATTTTTAAGTCGCTAACTATCTTTTTTCTGCTTTCTAGGTATCACCTGGGGTGAGGATACTCTGATGGAGTATTTAGAAAATCCAAAGAAGTATATCCCAGGAACAAAGATGATTTTTGCGGGTATTAAGAAGAAGTCTGAGAGAGCAGATTTAATAGCATACCTCAAAGATGCCACTTCAAAGTAAAAGTTATCTGCTGCCTTATTTATTTTACAAAGGAGATGGCAATGGAAATGTCTGTGATGAGATTGGTTTTTAAACTTTCTATTTTTACATATACAGGTGTCTAACCTTAAAATCTTTCACCCATCAGATAACATTGCTCACGGTGCGTCACTGGAGTACACACATGTTTGACAGCCATTAACTTAACGGAAACTGTAATTGGTTTGATTTAAATGACTATAATCAGTCATTCTTGATCACAGAATTAAAAAAAAAAAAGCATTTCTTGCCTCTTTATTGTTTAAAAAATATCTATAAACAATCAAATGAGTAATTGTCAACAGTATAATAACTTTGACAGACCAACTCTTCCAGATTAAAAAGCAGGGTGGTTCTTAGCATCTTCCACCATACATCTTGTTACATTACTTTAAAGATTAAAAAAAAAAAACCCCAAAACAACAAAGACTATAAAAAATCCAAAACAAGGTAGTATTTTTCTAAACTTAATCAGCTAGGTGTTGTGGTCTATATTAATCTGTCTAAGACTTGCAGTAAGAATGCATTTCATCTGACTTGTGTACCATTTGTGAAACGGCAATTGTGCCCAGCCACTTTTCTTTTATCTAGGGGAAGCATGTTACCTAATTTATCCAGACTTTTGACAGTTGCATGCATCAACAGAGTATAACCCTCCTTCAGAAACGCCTTCAGTTTTTTAAATATTATTGAAAACCTTTGTTCAGTAAATCTTCTGAAAACAGCCATTCTTGGTGTAATGAACAGAACAGAAAAACATCTTTTTTCTGGAAATACAAGTGCTAAAGACTAAGCTGAGAGTTATTAAATCTTTATTAATATAGCAGAAGCATTCACCTACTGTTACAGGCAATTTCAGATGAAGGGGTACAGGAATGAATGTGCTGGTAGACTAAAAGAAAATGGTATTCCTCTGTGCCTGACTGTAGCAGATGTCATTACTTCTGGAAGTTCTGTTACGCACAGTGTAAAGCAATATTTTTAATGTTTTAACTGCATTTTTTCCATATTAAGTGAATTGTGCAGATAAATGTGTTTACTGTGTACCGACAGTAAGACATAACTCGGAGCAATCAATGCTGTAAATTAAAAAAATTAAATCGCTTGTTGTAAGTGTCTGAAGTAAGTGAAAAACAGTGGGAATGGGGGGAAAAGTTGGGTGTCTAGCTTTACATCATTAGGAAACAAGACAAGCAAAAAGCTCAGCGTGGGGAAAAAAAGTAAATGCTGATGGAGTTGGTTTAAAAAGTACTTGTAAGTCTGGTGAAGTTAGAAAGGTATTTTGGACTAGAACTAGCAAAGCTAAGCTCTTCAGTCCATGTTCTCTTTAACAACACCTTTGCTGTGTTTCCCAAGTGGGACAGGGGAGAAAAAATAGCATGAAAGCTGTAGCTGTGCTGTAGGATTGGCTGAGTTTGAGTTACGTCAAGTAGAACAGTGTATTTAATGACTGACTTCCAAAGAGCTGCTATTGAGAATTGATGAGTGAAAAGAATTAAGATTGATAACAAGTCTCAATGTTTGCTACTATATGTTTTGTGACTTTCTTTTCCAACTAAATGTGCAAGCAACATTTTCTGCAAATAGAAAGGTAGACTTAATGCTAACCAACAGCAGCTTCTTTACTAAGAGCTTGTTAACAGATACTTTGAAGTTGTAGTTAATGACTGTTCTAATTTTCAGAAGTTATATTCATCATAGCACCTTGTATGGCTATGCAGAACTTAGCTTTCACTGTGCCAAAATCCTAATAGAGCAGTTGTAGATACAGAATGTAACCTTACCCAGTTCTGCAGTCTTCTGAAACAATTATGGTGGATTGCAGGGAGAGAGTTGTGACACTTTCTGTTCTGTCACCACCTTTATGATATTAAAAAAAAATGACTTTGTGATCTCCAAGCTCCTTTTCTTCCCTAGTTGAGCTGGCAAAGAAAGGGACTGTAGAGAAGAGGATTTTGCAGTAAGGTGGTATTTAGTTCTGCACAGGCAACAATTTACAAATAGTTATCCATTATAAGGAAGAGTCCTTCAGGAGAAAGCAGAGTTGATCCTTTGTCCAAAGTAGGGAATACAGTGTAGCTTGGATTATTCAGTCTACATCAGAGGCTGTGGCACAAAGACAAGTGCAGCTTATACATAGCACTGAAGATGGAGAAAGTGGAACTTCTTAGTTCTAGACTGGGAATGCATCCTTGTTTACATTTTTGGGGAAAAGACCCTTCAGACCTTTAATCTTTCCCTCCCTAGATAGCCACAGGTTATAACATTTGCTGTAGCCATTTACCACTGGACAAACAAAATACTACAGTATTCCTACTAGTAGATCAGTGAAGTAAGGATATTGAAAGGGAATGTTAGATTATCATTGGTTGAGATAAGTGTTAGTGGAAGTAACTGGTTGGGCTTTTTGGAAAGTGAGAGGGAGGCATCCAGATTGGTAGTGGAATCAAGCTTTAGTTCTTTGGTTTCTAGCTTATAGAGTAGGAGGAGTGGGGTTTGCCTTTGTTCTATGAAGTAGCAAGTTTAGTGTTTTTCTTTCTGATAGTGGTATTAGTCTAGACACTTGGTATTTCAGTAGTTCCTTTACAGTTCCAGTTTAGGGAATCAAGGCACCGTTGCCCAACATTGCATCATCTATAAAAATGGTTCTTGACTATGAGTTTACAGATTTGATAGGGGGCATGCCTTTAAAACTGATCTTGTAATATTTTCACATACAGTTATGCAAATGCATGAAGATTGTCAATGTCAATAATGACTGGACAAAAGGTAAAATTCAAAAGCACACTTTTTTACAGTATGACTTTTCAAAGCCAGAGTGAGATGGGTAAGATACTTTTAAAATTACAGAAATTATTATTTATGTATCCCAGTAAAATTCAGTGATGCAGAAGCTCTTTTTTATTTAGTCTAGCAATTCAACTCTACAAACAGCTAAATTTGGGAAAGTTCCACTTGTAGCTGTCCGTGCAATTGTAGATGATCACTTCAGTTAAAGATCCATTCTTTTTAATAGATCCAGTCTTGTGTGGGGTTATATAATACTTTCCTTTTTTGGTATTTATTTAATACAGTATCAGTGATCCAAAACTAATGTGATACATTATACTTCTGTGGGGGAGAGCAAAAATTAAAACAGCTAATAGTTATGAACTATTAGATATTCTAGTCTCTGTAGTAAATCTCCTCATTTGTCTTTATCTAAAACACATCCTAAAAACTCTTCCAGGGCAAAGGCCAACAGAACTCTGTGTTACTGTGTATAGGATGGAGTTGAACTGTTTCAAACTGCTGTCCTGAAAACCAGGTTATTATGGGAGGGGAGCAGTCCAGATCTAGCAGTAGGAAACATTAATCCTGGGGAATGGTGTGAAATCCTGTCCCTTTCCAGCACTGCAATGGCTGAGTCAAGACTCCAGGTAGTTCTTGCCATCTGCTCCTGATTCAGAGCTTGCATGTAAGTACTTGCATGTTTTTTTCCAGGATCATTCTTTTGATCTGAAATACCAAAAATACAATGGTCACCTTTTGAATAATTAGTTTCTGGTTAGAGGTCTCACAGGAAGTAAGAGACATGGATGGCATGTTTGCTTCTGTGATAGGATACGGATTCACATCCCCAAATTTCCAGGAGGCTAAATTAACCACCAAATTGAACATAAGTGCTGGGAAAAAGATGCTCTTACACCTCTGTTGGAGACGTTATTATGCAAAAGGAGAGCCAGAAAGAAAATAACCAAAGGGGAAGCTAACTATAGCCTAGTGTTCAAAACACATACCTTGGAGCAGGAGAGAAGGTGTGTTCTTTCCAGGTTGTTTATGCATTTAATTTTAAACAGTCTTGGATAAAAATAAACCTGGCAGTGGAGATCAGAAGTCATTACTCTGCTGGTTTACACATCTCATTAACGCTATATACCACAGCTTGCTCAGGCACTGTGAGCCCCTGCCTTGTTCCTTTCAGAATCACCCACTCTCCCAATGCATCTTCCCCTTCCTGCCAGTCTTTTAGTCATAAGCACTCAAAAGCTGTTGACAGAAACATCAAGTAGGCTTCTCATCCTTACAATAACCTGCAGAAATTTGCTCGGGACTGCCTTGTGACAATTTATTTTTTAACATGTCTGATGGTTCTTAAGCTGTGTGACATTGCCTTTTATCGATCTTTTTCAATAGCTAACTAAAGCAGGTAGAGTTTTATGTGGCTTTCACCTGCACTGTGTCTTAGGTTGGGTTTTTTTTGCTGTGACCTGCAGCATAATTATGTGAGCATTCCCTGATGTGTAGTGCTTCCAGACAAGTAGGAAAAATGTACCACATATACACTGAATTTTTAAAATAGTGTTGGTGTCAGCTGCGTATCGCCAAGAACCTGGTGCTCTCCCCCAGGTTTCATTGCAGGAATGTGGCTATGCTGACTAACTAGCCTTTCCCTGAAGGCATTTCTAGCATTTCTCCTACTCCCGATTTTCTCCTGAACTTCTTGGAGAACAGAAAACAGGTTTTACCATATCTTACCATGTTTCTTATGTGACTGTCATTTTATTTCCAATTAGTCTGTCAGTTTACCTGCTATTGATAATAGATCTGGAGTTCTTCCTAGTGCTATTTTTAAAGGTAAGGTACCACATTTTTGACTCCACAGATTTTTGCCATAGTGACTGATTTTAATTCTGATTCTCATGTACAAATTGTATTGATTAGCTTACCCATCTGGTCTTTCCCTCCTTCATTTTACCTGTTACTGTTAGCATTGATACTCCTTTTGTACTGGTTGATGGCAGGCAGCTTCTTGCACTTTACCATTCAAATACACTCTTTAATTTACCCATCTTTTAACTCTGTAGTGGACTGTTTAAAGTTCCCAGGTACTGACTTTACTTGAACGTTATTTTATGGACACAGCTATTATGTATGTATTATTACTGTTTTGGACACAGCTATTATGTATTCAACAAATATTGTGTCCTTCACAGTGATATCTGAGAAATAGCTTTTTCTTTTGAGCCTCAGAAAAAACACTTCCAAAAAGCAATCATGGTTAAGTGCTGAGAAACTTCTGTACTGTCACCATTTGATCAGTTTACTGCTTACACCAAATGAACAGGAGAGGGAGCAAATGCACTAAAAAGCTGCAGAAGAAATCAACGTGCACTTGAAGGTAATTTTGAACAAACCTTGGAGAGTTTGAAAGACGAAGTTCATTTGTACAAAAAGCAGTTTTACTGCAAGTGCTCAGCAAAAAGTCCTGGAGGTTGTTAGTACTGCTGAATGCATTGATATGTCTGCAATAAATTTAGGGTCTTCTGAATTCTTAAGCTGATTTGTGTTTCATATTTCGTTAGGCTAGCTCAAGTTTTAAATACCCTGCGTTAAATTTCAGCCTGTTCAAATGGTAAAAGATTCAGTTAGAAAGCAAAATGTTTCTTTCTGAGTACTCAGAGTCTTAATCAGAAGTGGCAATCTCTAATGCATACTCTGGCTTTCTTCCTACCCTTAAGCTCACTTTGGTATTATCAGTTGAAGTATTATGCTTGAAATGGATATACAGATTGTAATGTAGTTTCTCCACTAGCAGTTAGGTAGGAACATGATGACCTTTGTTAGTAAAAATGCACTTGAATTCTGTTTTTAATACTGTTTTATGGGTAGTGTTTGATGATAGAGTCAAGTTAATCTGAAAAACACGTTAAGTTTTATAACAGAAGTATGACTAAATACTAGCATTGTTACAATTTAAGGTCCCAGGAAAATTGTAAAATTGCGTCTGAATTTTACTTAGCTGGGCTATTTCTCATGGGCATATCAGTGTTAATTTAACTATCGGTATGGATTTTCTGACACATGCCTGAACATGAAGCCATTGCAACTCTTCAAAGGACCATGCTGCCTTTCTTCCTATCAATCCATGGTCTACATGTATGTTGAAAGTTAAGCTTGTTTTCGGTGCCTAACTCTATCAGGAGCCGTGTGATCAGACATTAAAAATTTAGCTCATATGTGTGTTTGCTGTCACTCTGAATTGTGAGAAAGATGACATCTCTACACCAGCATGCAATGATGCATCAGAAACACCTCTCCACAGAAAGAAGCAATCCAAAGGGAGAGGTTTGCAGTTGAAAAACTTCCACATCAGAAAATCTGTCAGGAACATAGAGGAGTCTTCTACAAATGAACAGGGTCACAGGACAGAAATCAAGATGACACAAATGAAGCAAAGAAAAGAGAAACAAAGTGGAAATTAAACAAGGTTAGTACAGGGTGAAGTATTACCTATTCTCATTACATGTTCAGTAGTTACAAAGACTGTGCCTGTGCTTTAACCTACTGAGCCAGGCATTGCAGTGTGAAAGGAAAAGCAGTGGAAATCCAGGAGCAATAAAAACCAAACTTGCCTACCTTCAGGTGAAGGTTTGGCAACTCTGTGTGTTTTCAGTGACTATCCTTTTGGTTGGATGCCCTTAATTTTGCTTCAGTTCTGTGAAGTCATCCGACTGAGGCTACCTGGGTTCAGCAGTCTGTACTTTACTTCCACTGATTTTAGTGATATATATTCCACATTAGCAAATCAGCCATCTGGGAAATGGTGTGATGTTTACTCGGTGCACGTATCAAATGATGTTTTGCAGAGCTGTAAGCTCTGATCCCTCTGTAACACTAGAGCCTAATGTCCCCACTTACGCAATATGCTTGAGTTACACTGCAGTTCATGGCATAGCTTAAATTTTGCTCCAGCTTCAGATTTTACCTGAAAAGTACAGGTCAGTGATCATCAGTAGCTACAGTGAACATAATATAAAAGCACAACAGGAAGGGTTCTAGCACAGGAGAGAGTAGTCATAAGTAGAGTCAGCATGAAAAACAGCCTTTGTTCCTTGGCCAGAATATGTAAAAAGTGTTGATGTGGAACATGGTCTAAATTACATTTTTGTTGCAGATTATCTTTTTTAATTTAAGGGTGTTAGTTCTCTGAGCTACTCTGTGCCAATCCAGAACTAAACTGAAAGTCAAGTAATCAAGTTAAGTCATCAACAAGTGAAGATAAAAAAGACCCACAGTCAGTGAACCCACATCTGCTACAGTGCTGTCTGGCTCTTTAACACCAGTTTTCAGATAGTGTTTTTGTCTCAGAAGAAGGTTCCAAATAACCTTTTTTCATTATTTCAAGATTTTAAGAAAACTATTCCCTTTGTAAAGCAGTTGATTTTATTTTTCTCAATCAAATGAGCGCTGTGTATAGCACTGATGCTGTCACCAGGAAAGCAGGAGAGGGAAAAGTCACAGTGAAGACTTTTCCCACTGCTTGCGGTGAGCTGGGATAGTCCCCTCCAGGGGTTTCACACTGTAGCGCAGGGAAAGCACCATCGCAAGTTGTGCACCCACCCATGACGTTTTGGTGCTTGTCAGCTGGGGTGGTTTTGCTATGCCTCTTGGAAACCTTTCCTGGTCCCCTTTTTGTGATCTAATCACATAAAGTTATGCCCCGTTACCAGTTTGTGCACTGTGATGTAGGGGTTTGGTCTGGGAGAGTTTCCAGTTTAGGCTGGTGTGCTGAGAGATTTTTGCCACCCAGAGTTATCTTTAATCTTGATCTTCCCACTGCCTGTTACTGTTAACGTCTCTGCTACCCCTCACCTCCCCTCACTGCAGCTCCTTTTCCTGCGTGGCTGCAGCAGTAACCTCTACCAGATCTTGGCCATGTTTGACTTCTTCAAAAAGGGAGACAGTCTCCCCTGATCTTCCAAGTAGGTGGATTTTCTTTCCACTGTGTTACAATTTCCAAACATCCTTTCTTTCTAACCTTAGGGTTACAGATTTGGGTTCTTTCTTTAAAGAGCAGCACAGGATGCTCTCAGATTTTTTTAGCTAGTCTTTTGATTTCTCTGGGTTTTCTTGGGCAATCCAATCACCCTCGTTTATTTTACTGAAAGAGTTGGGCTCCTCATTTTCTTTGAGATCATCTAAGTTTGGGGGCATGGGTTTTTCTGGGTTGTTTGTTTTTTCCTTTTTTGTTTGTTTTGCAAGAGCAAATAGGTTTCAATTTAGAGAGTCTCTGAATAGCTCAGACAGTCCCTTCTTTGTGAGAGAAGAATGTAATAATATAATCACAAGGGCTCTGCTTTTTTTCCTATTTCTCTTGACTGCTTGGAGGTGACTCTGAGGGACTTCAAATGTCAGGTAATTATTGGATAAGAATTTCTTATTATTTCATCTGCAGAAGCTCACTTTATTGGTGCACATCATATACTTACTTTCTCTTCATTTGCAAACCTAATCTGAGAACTTGTGACCTCACTGAAAAGAGTAGTAAATAGCAAGTGTACATTTTATGACAGCACTCTAAGAAATTTCAAAGGCAGTTTTCTTAACTTTCAGTAGCACAGGTGCATAAGTCTAAACAAAAGCTTTGTACTAGCACAATGAGAAGTTTTGACTTCAGAGTTTCATATTAGAACAAGAAATTATTAATAAAATTCTGAAATGTTTGATCCTCTGGTGACCTATCCTTCTTTCTTTGCTGTCCTCAGCTATTCCAGCTACATGTCTCCAGAGAATCAAATACATGGCTGTAGTGACTGCTAAAAAATTCAGCTAGCAGATGCTTGTTTTAAGCTATTTTTAAGGGAATTCCTACATGAACACAATAGCTTGTTCATTTGTCTTTTGTTTTTGTTTAACTGAGGCCCTTGCCTCTCTCCCGCACACATGGAGGGTGGCAAGGAAAGAGAGGGGCTAGTGAACTGACCGCTGTATAGAGCTCTTCCATAGCTGTGGATGTGCTCCATATGTGCAGGACTTTCTGTTTTTCCCATGCCTTGTTCATGGGTACCCTTTCTTTCCAGCCACAGAGGAGGAGATCTTCTCCCTTCTGTAAATCCACCTTTTGAAGGAAGGCCTGTTATTTTGTTGTCTAAGCTCATCTTTTCCAGTAAATGTGTATTTCAGTAGGTGGAACCAGTCTGAGTTTGTACACGCAACGTGTATAAAGCATGCCAAAGGTGTGAACTTAACTGTTTATTTCTTGTCAGTCTCAGGAAATCCAAGGTCTTAAAAAATTACAGGTGTCAACTAGGAATTAATGTGGCCATATGTCTCATACATGTCTGCCTAAAGTTTGGCTCCTACACACAAACTTCGTTGGAGAGGATTTACTCTCCATGTTGGCTTTGGTTTTAGTTCCCTGTCACCATGACCAAAATGAGAAACCTCTTCTGGGCATTGTATTGGCTGGGAAAGTTGGATGTAGACCACTGTATTAAAGCATCTCAATAGGGGCTTACAAGGCTGGTGTGTATAGTCTGGGCTTCTGTTTTTCAGCTTTAGACTTTCGTTTTTCAGCTTTGTGCTTCTTGCTAGTATGTTTTTCCTGGATTGTTTCTCAGTAGCTTCAAAGCTTGCCTCAGAAAAGCTCAGGGGCCAGAATTTGTATTCCTTGTTTGAATTCAGTGTTATGGGAGATGTAGGAGAGGCAGTCTAGTAATTAAAAAGAAGTGAATTTTTTGCTCCCCTTCCCTTGTATGACTTACAGCAAGAAAAGCTAATTTAATGACTGAAACAACAACTTTGGTTAAAAAGATATCCTATACCTGGAATCCCAGATTTATGTACTAGAGGGATCAACTCTTCATCCTTCATTTATCTGTCTATTCAGAAAGAGCTTGTCTACAGTTAATGGATGATGAACCTCTGCCTGCCCAGCTCCTTCTGAAAATGTTCTGGTTTCTGTTCTCTTCTATTCTCGCTGAACAAAGTCTTGTCTTGATATTGCTCTTCTGTTTGCTCATTGTTTACTATCTCAAATATATGTAAGTTCTATATTCTCTCACTGCTTCACAATTTACGTACAGATAACAAGAGATTAAAAGTCTGCACCATGTAAGTTACTACAATAATTACAGACTCAGTGCACTGGGTGATTTTTTTTTTCTTTTTTTTTAAAGTAATGGTCCCTAGCAATTCAGAACTGATAAGTAGGATGTTGGATAAAGATATCTAGTCCAGAAGAATGTTCTCAGCAGTCCTGTCTTTGCAGCTCCTTTCCTACTATTTGTATGCACTTTCTCAATCTGTTCTGAAGCTCAGGAGGAAAATAATCAGCTTTTGTAAGATTTAGACATTACAGTGCTTCTCTATTTCTAAGCACTCAAGTAATAAAGGCTCCAAGAAAAATATTGAATGCATTAGCAGACATGACTTCATTAACAGCATTAGAAGTTATCATTTACGGGAAGGCAAGCTCTACTTTGGCACATATTTCAGTGAACGACAACAACTTTTTGAATATTTCAGCTAGCGTGCATTGACAGATAGCTTAGGGCAGCAGGTCTAAAAGCATTTAAGATTACAGCAGTGTTCTTTAAGATAATATGAAGAATTGTTATTGCACTCTTTTAATTTTAAAAAGACGTTTTGCAGAATGTCTAGTGTATACTAGTGTTCATATATAATTAAAACCACAGGCATGTCTCCTAGCTCATTATGTTGCCCAGTATCTTTCCAGAAATATTGTCTTTTATACTTCTCTTTTTTTCTTCATAGTAGAAAAAGAAATATATTCCAAATTTTGCTCCTTTGTGGCTGTTATAGTTTTGCTTAGGGTTGACTTGGTTTTGGGACTGGGGTGTTGGATTGTTTCCTTCTGCTTCTCCTCCATCCTCATCTCTATACACAAAACCTACAGAATTCTTACCAGTCCTTTCTGCAGCCCTGGCTGGATTTGTTGATGGTCTCTTATTTCTATCTACCTGCCAGTGAGTCCTCTCCTACGCTGCTGTCACTGCTACTGCCATGCTGAGATGTAGTTTTGGTGACATTATCTGTTCTGGGAACAGCAGGACAGATTTACTGGATTTCTGCAAGCCACATATCTGAATAAGCTGCAGCTCAAATACTGCTATTGTTCCCCGAGACAAAAAAACAATATTTAGAATATTTCTTAGCTGTTTTGACTTTTTTTTCTCTTCAGTCTCATGATTGATACATGAGTAGCTGCTATAATTTTGATTTAGGACAGCATCATTCAATGTTTCAGAAAATTAGGATCAATTTCAATTAGGCTTTTCCAAGTATCTTTTACTTACAGGGAAAAAATCAAATTGGGTAGGAATGCTATTGTATCTCTGGGAATTTCTTGTTTACAACTGCACGGTTTGATTCTCTTCTGTTTTATAGTGATACAAATGAGGCATAAATGTAAGGCACAATGTAAATGTAGACTGGTGTAAAAGCAGGGGTGAGAGAGGAAAGAATTGGGGCCTCAGATGGGCAAAATGGAAATATTTAGATGTGAGTAGAGTCCATTATCTTCAAATCAGAGGGTGCAAAGACAGAAGGCCCATGAATCTGAAGTGGACCTGGAATCTGAACTCAAATCCTGCAGAAAAGCATGAGAGCCAGCAGGTTTGATGTCCCTGCCCAGTCTTCCCTCAACTGTATGTTTTCAGATATGCCTCTTCAGACAGAAAGACATACAGGTAGGACACTTGGCACACAGAAAAGGAACATAGCCATGTAACACAAGCCTTCCCTCCACCTCCAGGGACTGGGAAAGGACAGGAAAGGCAGACAGACTGTTCTCATGTCGTAATTGGTTCTGGATGGCTGCAGAGACCAAGCACAGTTCACCGTAGCTAAGAGTACCCAGGGGGATTCTGGAAACCAGGACAGCCTCTCAGCAGCTGCAGTGCCTGAGGTGCTGCAGATCCAGCAGATCCTGCCTTTGCTGCGCCCAGGCCTGGGAGCAGCTGGCGTAAAGCAGGCTTCTGCCCCAGATAATTGGAGAAGCTGTGCAAGCCTCATTTTCTGCCAACACATCCTAACAGAGCCAGTAGCCTGCTTTGTAATGGAGCTGGATACTGTTGCTGTCGTACTAAAAGGGGTGAAAAATGAAGTTTAAAGAAATTTGAGAAGAAGGCAAGGAAAGTAAATAAAGTCAAGCTAAAATCAAGCCTGCTCTTCAGCTTATTACAGTGAAAAAAGTGGGGAGAAGAAATCAGCAAGTCCTTGAGGGAAGGAAAAGGGCACTACATCAGTTAAGAGTGGGAACTGGAAATGCACAATGTTTACACCTGAAGTATTCACCTTGTTGCTCACTTCTAATTTTCCACCAGTGTTTTCAACAACAATGGCCATTAAACAACAACACATATATACACAAAAGCTTGTATTGTGGAAATGGTATTCTCTGCCTCAGCCACTACAGACCACCCTGTGGCACTGAAGAACTGCCTGTGCAATGCAAGGAGCTGTTTCTTCTTGCTGCCTACCAGCACTGGATGCATGTGTATGTCCTTGCTGCCAGTTACTGAACATGGGCTTTCGTTTGCATCCTTGATTGAGCTGCATTGTCATCAAAAAAAAAGCAACATTTCCTCAAGTCACTTAAAAATTAGTTACATAATTCACATTTGGCAAGAGTGTGGAAAGAAAGTGTAAATTTTGGAGGCAGTTGCTGTGCTCCATGTCCAGCACCTAGACGGAGAAATGCACAGGCACTGAAATAAAAGGATGAAAATTCAGTTGCAGAAAGGAGTAAAGGAAACATGGAAGGGGCTGACGGGAAGGTGAAGAGACTTAATGGGAGAAAGAAGATCCCCAAGACTCCTATTTCTTCAGGAAGAAGAGAACAAAAGGACTGGAGGTAGTTAAGGGGAAGGAAAGCTGGTGAAATCGCATAGAGATCTCATGGAAGTTAGGGAGGCAGATCTGATGGCATTTACTGAGGAGACAGCGCTGAAGGGAGAGAAAGCCATAAAGAAAACAAAAGGTTTTAGGAAGGAGCAAAGCAAATGCAATTCAAAAGGACCAAAGAATTTCTGTGAAAAGTGTGAGAAATTAAGAAGACTACAGAAAATTCACCCAGACATAAAAGGATGATTCTGGAGAAACAGAAAGTAAGAATCAGAGCAGGATTAGGACGTTATTGGCTCTGTTTTACTGAGTGTTTGGCCCATCCAGGATTCTGCCCTGTGAGTGACTAATAGCTTGATTCCCTCCCTAGATTCTGCTCTTTTGAATACAGCCTACACCTGCTTCTTTTTTTTTTTTTTTTCATTCTGAAAAGGTGACTGATCTTTCACTCATACAGCTGTTAAGTCCATAAAAATTCAAAAAAGCAATCTTACAGCAAAAAGCAATATTACGATAGCAAAGTGCTGTGCCTCCACAGGCAGCAGCTGTTGGAACAGGGTCTACTTTTCACTCTGATCAGCTCTTCAGCTGAGTATTTTCATGTGCCTGTGGTCTCATCCTGTGCAATAACTAGGAGGTAACAACTGAAAACTATGGAGAAGCTTCATATTATGGACTATGTAGTTACTTCATTAGTAATTAGGACATATATAAGAGGAGGACATAGAGACACACTGAAACAGTTATAAATTATTCAGTTGAAACCACACTTACCAAAATGCCCAAGCAAATTATGCTCTCTTTCATATGGTATTAAGCTTTGTATCTTATTTGTTCATAAAAATATGAATCCTTTAATTTCTTTATTTTGTTCTTATGTACAAGAAAGAGAACACCCATGATCCCATTTCCTCTGGAGGAATTTTGGAGGAAAGAGTATCTCTGATAGCACTAAATAACTCATTGAGCTAAGCCTTATTTCCAAATTCATAAAATAACAGCAATTTGTGGAAGCATCTTTAATTGCAGACACTGATCATCCTATAGTGTCATCTGCTGATTAAAGTTGCTTTGGAAATATGAAGTGGAGAAAATTCCTACCCAAGTTCTGTTTTGTTCCTTTTAATAATATTGACCTAATATTGAATTTGGCAACTACCAAAATGTTGATTATATATATAGAACATTTCTATCCTCTGATAATAAGTAAATGTTTAGGAACATCTAAAGCACAGGCTTAGTTTCAACTGGAAATTAAGTTTTAAAGAAGTTCTCATCCCTCACGGGGTAGGTACATTACCGGGGTTTTGACAATAGTATTTTCCTTTTTGATCAGCTTCCTCTATTTCTTGAGTTTGTGCTTAGGAGAAGGTCTCCTTAAAAGGATGTTTCAGCAACAAAGTGAAAACTCCTTTATGAAGCAATGTTTCCATACTCTAAGGTTGCAGCAGAAATGGGAGCTTCTGCTATTTTCCTCTGCTCTAGGCTTGCTCTGGCTTTGGGTTAGGCATATCTGTGCTGCACAATGCAGTACTGTCTAAAGATTGCCAGACTAATTCTGACTGAGTTAGCATTGCTATCGAAGAGATAAGAGCTGGATTAGCAGAACACTGCATGAGAGCCAGGTTGTCCTGCCAATAATCTAGTTTGGATGCTTCTATTAATTTAGCACTAGGTCAGGCGTCACAGCCAGGTACCACTTTCTGGCACGGAGTTGTGGGCAACTCTCCTGAGGGAGAGAGCACTGGCCGCTTCACCAGGAGATTCACTGGGTGAGCCAGCTTGTCGGCAGTCCATTTTGTGGTGTCCCATGGCATTCCAGAGGACACGATTGGTCATGAATGACGCGACGAGGCCAAGAGACCTTTGCATCTTTGGCTCCTGACCAAACTCCTCCACAAGAGGAGAGGAGTGGCAGTGGCTAACTGAGGATGTCGATCTGGGTATTGATTTGTTTCTTTCTCCAGCCTGTGCAGAGAAGGATCCTGCCCCTCCTTTCGAAGGCAACTGGCTGTGCCAGGGCCCAAAGCAGAGCAGTGTGTGTCAAGTGCCGGTGGAAATGCCTGGGGAGGCTCTGCAGTCGCTACAGCCAATGCTTCACCCAGCACCAGGAGTAGTGCTATTGATTTTGCTCCATTCTTCCGTCCAAGATGAGTCAAGACTCAGTTCTTCTGAAAGCAGCATTAGAAAAATGTCAGCAGAAGATCCACTGCACCTCTACATATTGTTCAGAAAGCTCATGGGATTAGCCTAATGCAGTAGGACAGTATATAATCTTTCTCTTCGTTTGCTGGAAACCTGTTGTTATGCCAGGCTCTGCCTGTCCTGAGAGAGAAGGAGCATTGTGCCAAATTTCATACTAAGTGCAGTCGTATAAATCAGCTTTAATGCTTAGCTTATTAGAACTACAGGCAAAGAAGAGAAGGCTAAATGAACAATACTGTGTATTTAACTATGTATGAGGTATGATTCAAACAGCAAGGCCTGCAAGTTGGATATACTGTCAGAGGACTCAGTAATGAGGCTGTTTACTGGGGAACACTCACTTTCTTTTAGCCAATGACAAGAAACACTTTTTGGCATTGTATGGCTGTGATGCTGCAAGTTTTGCAGAGCAGAAATAAACTTGAAAATCTAATTTAACACTGAGCAATAGCTTGCTGGTCACAGACCATAACATTTATCTTAAAGTAAATCTCTTTTCTCTCAACAACAGCCATTAATGTTTAGACATAGAAGTATAATGGGCAGCTCAAAAAGAGAGTAATGTCTTCAACCCTGTGTCTCTTAAACTCATTGTCCGGAATATACACAGCTCTGCTTAACCTTCACTGATGTCCTCTGCAGAACTTACTGCAAGTGTTCCAGACATTTGCTTCTTAAAGGATCATCAAAAATATAATGAGAAGAAAATTGTTGTGATTTATTCTTGAAGATGTTTGTTGCAAGATTCTGACCCAGATTCAGCCCTCCTTAGGGCAGTTTTGCACTGCGCTCCAGGTAGCATGCCCTTGAACAGGGCAGAGATGGTGTTGTGTTTGTGGACTGCCCTGCAAGGTGTTTTAAACAGCAAAAGTCAAACTCTGTTTGCTCTGTTAATATTTTTTTTAAGCTAGAAAAAGGTAAAGGCAAAAAAAAAAAAAAAGTGTTTCGTCTATAAAGAATATGCCTTCTAAAACCTGTATTGAGATCATGTTTGGTAAACAGTGCATTAACAAGAAATCAAAGTGATTCCTCCAATAAATCTGAAATCAGACTTTATTGTTGAAAAAATAAAAGAGGAGATTAGCCATTTTAGCTAGCACCCTTAGGGTTTGCACTTTGGTACTGATGCTGAAAGTGACAAGTTGGCACTCAGAGTCCAGCTTTATAAACATGACTATTTTTACCCTTTGCTGAAGTGCTCTGTAACATAACGGGTCTTTCATTTCCTTTTTCCTGAGAGATGGGCTTTTGTCATCCTAATTCTGCTCAGAAAAAGAAAGGCTCATAGGAAATATCATTACCTCAAGTTTATGCTTGAAAATTACTGTTCTTTCTCCAGCCTGTCCTTTCTGTATTCTCCTTCCTCACATCCCATTTTCATTTTTTTTCTTCTCCCTTCTCCCTCTCTATCTCCTTGAGCAGGTCAGACAGCACACCTCCATGACACCTGGATTAGAAAGCTGTGCCTTAAAGAGGCTGAATGCTAGTGCCAGCTCAGCAGCTTTCACAGGCTGTGGGTTTAAACTAGCTGCAAAGGTGCAAGGAATGCTGCAGCAGCACAAACCTCATCTGTATCTCCTGCACTTTCACTCTACTGTGTCCATTTTGCTTTGTCTTTGCAGAAACACAGGGAATTTCTCAACAACCCTTTAGGGAGAGACCACGCTGTCTGTTCTTTTCTAGAGAAACTTTTCAGATGTGCTTCAGCCTCTGGGATGATCAGATAAGTGCATCAATAAGGATTCCTGTCTCACTGCTGCCAGCCCAGACAAATTAATCTTGATAAAGAGAAAATCAAGTTTGTTTTCTTTCCCTCTGTGTGTCTTACACACACAGACATGTACACACATATAGCTTCTGACCTGGCATTTCTCACCACTCCGGGCTTGATTGTCACACCAGCAGGCCATAGCATGATAGAAGCAAGTTTCCTTTCCTGTATGATTAGGTTTGTCTAGTGGCACTCCACATCATGAAGGAGAGCCATGATCCAGTGCAGCCCCCACAGCCTGCCACTTGTGGCTGATAAGCTGCACTGTTCATTAGGAATGCCAGCAGATGTTTCATTCCCCTACCTGTAAGGAACCTGTTCTTCAACAGTTGGCCTGAATTGTCTCACTGTCTGTCCTGGGACTGAGCAGACAGTGGTAGCTGGACTCAGTGCTCTGAACTACATTTAACTATTTACTGTCATTCAGAGAGATGATTGTCCTAGCCCTGCTCATTCACCTGGCCTGTTTTGCCACCAAAATTAGCCCATTGCTAGCCACACAAGTATCTTTCACTTAGAAGCCATTATATAGGAATATAAGAGTATTGTTAGGACTCTTCTGCACATATCTGTTAGAGGAGGCCAGCACAGCTGATCTGCAGAGCCTGGGGCCTGATTCTTCAACATGAGTGAAGCTGAGATGGAAATGTCTCCCCACACTTCAGCTCATGCAGAAGTCAGAATGGAGAAGACATTTGCTGTAACCGATAGAAGCAGCAGACTATAGACAATCCCAAACTGCCGGTAAGTGTGTGTGTTACCAGATTGGGTAAGCATGTCAAAAGATTTACAAGCTGGTGCAATCTGTATGGTTTCTATCAGTGTCACAGTTTTGGCTTTCCTCATTAGAAAATGAATGTGTTTGTATTTTCCTCAACTGGAGACTTTAAAACAAGAGTGAAGCAGGTGTGCAAGTGTCAGGAATAATCCCCATACTCTCCCTGCTGCCACTGTCCTTGGGAGCCGAGATGGGATCAACATTTTCGTCCTTTAATAATGTCAATTTTAATTTGCTGGTGGTTCACCGGGAAGCCACTAGCCTGGAACAGCTGCTGGGGCTGTGTAAAATTAACCTGAGCCATGTCCAGGCTCTAGCAGACAGGTGCTGCTCTACACAAAATGACACATTTAGTGCTGACATCCTGCCTTGAAGGTGAGTGCAGAAGGCTGAGAGCTGGATATGCCCTGGAGATCAGTATGTCCTGCCTTCCCCAGGGTTTATCTTCTTAGGCCTTGCAGAGATGGATTAATGGGGGGAAATCAGGAGGAGTGTAATTCTCCTCATCTATAAGTACAATGGTGTACTTTGTATCATTAGATGGGAAAGTGACAGCAGCAGGTACTGCTTTCTCCCCGAGAACACCATCACAACTACTTTATAACTAACCCTGAGCTATGGACACATACATGAGATACCTTTGGAAAATCCTAACTGCCTCCTATGCCCCAGTTTCCACTCCAAAGAACGTGGCAGAGTTTCTTGAACTAAGGCAAATCTGCCCTGGCTGGAAAGTCTTACCCCAGCTAAACCATAGGGTGATTAGCAAAGGTGATTTACCCTGTAAACAATAGCTTGGGTACTGTTGGTCTAGGGCGTCCACCTCTGGGCTTTTGCCTGGAAATTTTTATCTCAGGGCAAGTTTGGTTAGTGCTGTTGCTCTGGTTTAACCTGTTCTCTGAAGGATATTATGCAGCCTCCAGTGCTCCCAATGCAGCGCTTGGCTGCAGTTTGCCCAAGACTCATCGCATCCTGTCATACTCAATGCTCTTATTTCAAATTAAGGCTGTGTTTCATGGGGAAAATCAGCAACGTAATGGTGAGTCAAGAAGCAGTATGAAGTCAGTCGGCATAACTCAACCAGGGAGAAACCTGCATGTTGAAGATTTCAACCTACAAAATGCCTTTGAATCAATTCAGAGTACTCTTTCACTAAGGACTAAATCCCTAAGAATTAAAGACCACTTTAGTCACATTAGGACCACTTTCTTCCTAAATGAGGACATATATTTGGGGCTTTAATGCATGTTAATTTCGCATGGCCAAATGAATTGGCTTAACTTACCATGTGTCTCATTGCAGTCAGACCTTCAGTCTCCTTTGTTTTGCAATTTTTCACTGTCCTACAGTGAAGGACTGCTGCATCACGCCTGCTAACCCCACGTGTCTAAAATCCTCTTTCCTTCTCTAAGTCACTGACTCATCCCTTTCGTCAACTCTTGACTCTCTTTGCAAAGTTTTGTATGCTGGAAGCTATATAAAGAAACAAATTACATTCAACTGTATTAGCAAGCAGCCTGGAGGGAGATTTTATTTTATTTTTCTTTCTGTACAATGTCAGAAACCAATTTTCCCAAATCTTCAAACTTTCTGAAACACTTGACTCACATTCCTGAGTTATCAGGACTACTTCATGCCCTGAAACTACTGCATATGGTTGTGTTTTACTCCTTCATTCACTGTGTTCTTTGTTCAGAGCTGATAATTTTTTTCAGAAATTATTTAGATGATGCTACAATTAGCATATTTCACATAGAACTAGCAAGTCCATCTGCTCTCTCACTGTAATTAGAGAGAAATGTAACACATTTGAAAATAAATAGCCCAGGCATGAGACGGTTTTGTGGAACAATACAGAACAAGTGAGTCGACAGGAATATGGAAGTAGAGCCAGGATTCTGAGGGGTGAAAATTGGCTCATCTCCATCAGCTTGCCAGAGCTACAATAGGTTGAACTCTCACATTTGGCAATAAGCTATAAAATTATAAAAATACGTAGTATAAGGAAAAATGTGTCCTTCTAAGTTGTTCTTTCAGTAGAGTTCTGCTGGCAGCAGCACAGCTCCAGAAGCAAACAGTCTAAATTTAGGTTTCTGTAGTTGCACTCTTGGCTGTGACTCTTGTGGAGTTACAGAAGGGGAACCATGCAGAATGAAGGGGTTCCTGTGATAGCCAGAATGACTGGAGATATATAGGAGGTAAATGAGGAGTTTTCTCCATGTTGTAATGATCTGGGTGACCAGGAAATACGATGGCTCAAACTGAAACTTTATGATTTGTAATTTTATGCCACTGAGTGGTACAGAGAGAGGAATATTGAAAAATTCCTTGGATTTTTTCCCTTTCTTGTGAGCACAGCTGCTTCTTTTCCTGGGTTTAAATTCTGGTGCAGTTTTAAAACATCCCAATATATCTTTAGAAAAATCAGAATACAGGTTCTAAATTCAAGGTGCTGCTGGAAGCTGCAATCCCATCCTGCCAGTCATTGTTAACTTCATATCACAAGTCTCCTACACCACAGTTTCTGTTTATAGTTTCTCACAGCCGGATTTCTGGATTGTGTGAATTGGCTGGACTCCCTTAGCATCTTCCAGGAGATCACGAGCAGTGCTTAGTAAAGAACCAGGCCCCTAAAATCTGCTTCAGCAATCACTTTGTCAGCACTAAGAGGAGAAAAGCAGACATTTGTGGCCCAACTTCCTAGTGTAGTATCTGTGGATAGAAATGTGTCTTGAAGCAAGAGCTTAACTACTTGTTTGTCACTGTTTAAGTAAGTCAGGTCATTAAATCCAGTTATTCATATCAGTCTTTACTTGAGAGTTTTGTTCATCTTTTCTATTTTTCTATAAGTCAGAAGATTTTATGACAGCTTAGAAAGATCTCATCATAGCTGCGCTATGTTTATAAGCCAGAAGTCTGATAAGATGTGGCCTTTTCTCCTTATGACTCTCCAAATACATTCTTCAACTCATTTATTTGCTGCTTCTGGCTTACTGCAGCTCTTCAAATGGCTTAATGTAGCATGTAGATATTGTGAATTTACAGAATATGGAGCACCAAAGAAGAGAATTATGTTGTACCGTGTCTTCCATCATTTCTCAAGCTAATACAAAATGTTATAAGCTTCTGTTTTTAAATTAGAAACAAGCTGCTGCTTTTCTTTAAATTTAGGTCATGGTAAAAGGCTAAAGGTACTCCCACATACGTACATGGGAAATATTATAAGTATGAAAAATCTTCATTGCGTTTTCTTCCCCTGATGCTAGCAGTAGGGCTAGTGATCTCTTCCAGCAATGAGGCTGTATGTGCTGTTCCATTTCTTAACGTATATCCGATGGCTCGGATTAGGTCTAGTACTTGATTTTCACAGTTGTCAGCTGAGTTTCACACTTACATCACTCCTGTCCTGAAATTCATAGGACAAAAGTATTCATGTAGAGCTCTACTGAGCTGTTATTGTAAAGGTTATTATTAGGATAGTGTTGGGATGCAAGACTCATTTTTAATTTGTTGAATGAAGCATCCTGACAAGATTATTTTGTGTAGCTAACTCAGGTTCCCTACAATGAGTGCTCCAACAGTCACCTGTATTGCCACTGATCACACAGAGGTAGATCGCAGGAACTCTGGAGGACCAGAGTTTGCTCAGAATTGTTAATATGTTGATACAGTTGAGATGTCTGTGGTGTTTCAGACAACATCTGCAGCTCAGGGGAGGCTGAGTAGGGAAGAGTCAGAACTAAGAGTCTGAGAACTTGCATGGTGCCCCCCCCCCTCAGATGAGATGGGCTTTCCAGGCTCAGTGCCCAGGGAGAGCTGCCAATGACAGCCAGCATCACTCATCTGCAGACACAAGGACATGAGTAATGCTTTGGATGTCACCCCACACTTCTCCTGCTGCGGAGTGGTGGTACTGCTGCAGCAGAGCCACAATCACCCCTGGGAGCCCAGGGTGGCAGCAGGAATGTTGTCCCACTCATGTTTTGCATCTCACACACACCTCTAGGCATAAGTGACACTTTGGCCTTAGCTAAGAAGAAATACAGAGATGAACCTGAAGTTTTTTCCCCAGATTTTTGGTGGTTCTTTTGTTATTTGGAGCCCCACACACCTCTAACCCTTCACCAGGTTCTCACTTCTGTAGGTTCTCACTGTCTGGTGTATAAGGATGCTAAGTATACACACTCTTCTTTGTGGGTTATTTTTCTTAGAGAGAGAAAGACAGAGCAGGTTTGTTTGGTTTTTTTCACTTTCATGTCTTAAGGAAATGAAGTCTTTGCCTGAGTGTTTTGAATACGTTGGCCAATTCCAGCAAAAGGGGTGCCTGGGCAGAGATCTTAGAGACTTGAAGATCTGACAGGTGACTGGATGGGGTCAAGAAAGAGGGAGCAGCAGGGGAAACTCAGCTGAGATCTCTCTCTGGCAGCAGCTGCTTAACCAGTGACTGTTTCTGTAGCTCTTCATACCCTGTGCTTGCTTGCGCTCAGCAGGAAGCCTGAAGTCCATAAACGAGGGACATAAGTAGATCTTTGGATGTTGTATGAACAGATCAAGGGACTGTAAGAGGAGCTTGAGGGGGAGGAGGATTTAGAAGAGGCAAAGACTGGGGGCACAATGATGGCAGTGTTGCAAGAACTCTTACCGAGTTGGATTAGTGCTCAGGACACAGAAAATACATTTGTGAGATGTCAGGCTTAATTTACGTTATTGCTAACAGAATAAGTTGTTTCCCTCTTTAGCCCTAATTGCCGCAGCTTTTTCTTTCTATCGGCTCTCTCAGCAGCAATTACTAGAGAGGCAGACACAAACTTGCACAGCTGCTTGAAATCCTAGCATGGCAAAACCAGTGTTTCCTAGGCAGGGAATAGCTCCCTGATAAGTGCAGAAAGCAAATAGAAGCGCCACAGCTCTGAAGTGTGTGTGTGTGTGACCAGTTCTCTCTTTCAGTGCAGTGATCTGTATGAATTACAGGCAGAAGTCATTACAGAGCCAGCTCATGTCAGTAGAGCTTACCCAAAGTGTAGTGTTTAGCACCTTCTCCTACTCTTGGCTTTCTGATGTGTTTAGTGTGGGAGTTCTGCAAATGTGTATAGGTCTTATCAAGCTGTGACCTTGAAAGTGCTGCTGTTATGCAAGAAACAAGATTGTACAATGCTTGTGTAAAAGTCACTAGCAGCCCACCATGAAGTTATTTGCCACTTCCTTGGTGAGTGGAGGTTTTTTCACTTGGCAGTGTGCCTAGCTCAGAATTTGTACCAACCAGAGACTAAATCTGTATCTGTTACCTACTTCCAGAAATAGCATTTGCAATAGATCTGATTGCTGTTCCCTTTGTCAAGGTAACTGTGTCACCCTTGTACAGTTCACTCATGTTCTTATACGACTTGAGCTTTACTGAAATTCTAAGGCAAATGACAACAGCAATAATATTTCAGTGAGCCTCCAAGAAAGTAGTGGGTTACAACAGAGTGAAAAGGCTTGGAATAATTACCCCAGAATTCCAGGATACATGTATGCGATCTGAGGTAAAGTATTGTGAAACTTTACAAGGACCTGAAAAAGGAAGCGCTGTGCCTTGTCGGGGAACAAATGGCAGCTGGGAAGCCTGGGTTCAGAGAGCAAACCAGAGGTTTTGCACAATATTCATTTCACCCAGCTGAAAGATGCTACAACAATATTCTTTGTAGATAGGCAATGGACATAGTCTGCAAAAAATGGTCCAAAAGAACAACAACAAAAAAGTAAGTTTATTCTACAGAAAATAAGAAGACCATAACTTATTACTGTCCTAATCTAGGACTCGGCAGAAATAGCAGTAAAAAGCGAAATGGAAATGACTTGCCAAACCAGTGACATCCTCCTTTTCCTTCCAAGAGTTACATCACAGCCAGAATCCTCCCTAATTTGTCTTGCTCCCCTCACCACTAAGCTCAGAAACTCTCTGAGAAGATAATTGTTTGCAGCTTTTATGATTAGATCACTGGAATATTGTCAGAAGAAAATGTTTGCCCTGAGCTGCTGCAAGGTATTGTGCTGCCCGAAGAAAGTGGCTGTTTGTAATGAAGGAACTATAGATGTCTGACTTTTCTCAGCTCTACTTGCAAGACTTTGTTGAAAATGGTGACAAAAGGCTATGTCCACATGGACAGCTTAACAAGCTCATGAAGCACCTATCTGACCATCAGAAAGAGTTGTCAAGAATTTATTGTGAAGGAGAAAGGAAAAGCAGATTGCTAATATAAGATTAGTGCTTATTGTCTAGATGAGCTTAGCAAGATGTAAGATGTCATTGCAAATCTCCAGTGTTTCACTTCACACCATGAAAAAGACTTGGGCTTAGTCACTCAAAGGCATGTCACTGTTAGATGCGGGCAATTTGTTTGAAAAAGAAGTATTACTATGACTTAACTACACACTAATCAATTTTATTGCATTGTCAATTGATTGTATTCCTCATAATTTTTTCTAATTGCACAAATTTTAACAGTACGAAGACTCCTTAATATTGATGAGTTTCCATATAAGCTCTTTTTATTACATCTGGAAAAGGCCCTTTGCATACACAAATACTTACAACACCAGCAGTTTTTTGAATCAGATCAGTGTTTACCTTTTATACCACGTTCCTGTGGTTCAGGTGCCTACTTTCAAGGTTAAAAGTGTCAGTGTTTCTCTCCCACTGAAAGGTGTGCTTTCAAGTCCTTCTGTAACAGCTGAGAAACCTTTGGAGGAAAACAGTATTTCTGTGACAATATTCTTTTTAATCTTTTGTATCACAACAGCAAAGAAATGTACAAAATCACATAAGCTGACACCATCTGTAGCCCAGGCAATGCAGGCTACTTGAAAAAAGGGCAGTGCCATGGACAAAAAAAGAGTAAATGACAGCCCACTGTGATCTGGGAACAGTGGTTTACTTATCAACCAACGAGATTAGAACTTTCACCCTTCTTAGGTATTTCGCACACTAACTCAGTCCTGCCACCACCCATGTTAGGTCTACTACATTTCAACTTCCCCTCACAGCAGAGACATCACTGCGCATCCAGAAAGGCTGAGCAGAAGGTTGTGTCAGTTCATGCTGTGCTGCTGCTTGCAGATACCAGCCTCAGATGGTAGTGGCCAAGGTCCCTGGACATCCATCCCCCAGCACTAACCCCCCAAAAAGCCTTCTTGTCTCCAGGATCTTCCCCCATTTCAAAGAGTTTTCCTCTACCCAAGATCTTCACCTTCATTTATCCAGGCTGCCTTCTTTTTATTTGGGGGCACTTCTTTTTGAGAACCCTTCATTTCATCACCAGCTCTTCTTTCCAGGATGCCAGAGTGACATTTTTTCCCAGTCTAAGCAGTCAATGTGCAGAAGCAGAATGTTCAGCCTCGTAATTGGCAGTACTGTCTCATGTCTATTCATTAATTGCAGGATTCAGGCTGTGCCACTTCTGTTTAGTCAAGGTGTTACCAAACTAAAAAAGCCAATAATGACTGGCGGCTAGGATGGCAGTATTTTACTAGAAGTCTACTCTGTACTTGTGATGCTTCAACCCAGCATTTATGAGAGACTTTTTTACATTTTTCTTCTTTTGTATTTCTAGCAGATGATTTCCATTTACAAAGTTATTTCAGCTGGATCAGATAGCTAGGCTTTACTTCTTTTAAAATGGCTGAAAATTATTTAAGCCTATTCACTGTGAAGAGCCCTCAGAGTGTTGGGCATTCACGATAGAAAACTATTATTGATCCGTTTTCTTAAGGAAACAATGCCTACTCAGCCAAGTTGTTTGTTCACCCATCTATCAATCTAATTTTAATAACTATGAACCTGCAGACTGATTTCAGCCAGATTTGGCAAATTTGAAAAGTTCCTGCGAATCATGTAAAAAAATCTGTGGTTAGATGGAAAAAGCCTATTATTTCCTTCATGATTCAGGAAAAGGAAGACAAAACTAGCCATTATTCTTTTGGGTGAGAACAGGCTGATCTGTGCTACTAATCAACAAGTTGGAGAGCTCTAATTCAGTGACAGCACATCTGGTCTCTTCCCTGTCTGGTAATTAGAGGATCCGGAGTGAGGTGAGACTGTTGTAGGAAAGCTTAGGGATATGTAGGCAAACTGGAAAAGAGGAGGGGAAAACTGGGGTTATTGACTGGAGCTTTGTAGGAAACATGTAGAGAAACAAATCTGTAGATCAGGCTTTATTAGTTCTGCTACCTGTGAAATATTGTTTTCTCTTTCCCTCTGGAGTTTCTTACTCTGAACTTTTTTTTTTGCCATTTTTATTCGGAAATCTCACCTGACTGGCTTAGATCTTTTCAGCTGGCAGTTTGAAGATGTCATTGCCATTCAGCCTACATTTACTGTATAAAAATGACAGCCACCTTTCTGGGCACCTGCTCCCTGAGCTACTTCAAGAGCACAGAAGCCTGAGAAGCACACTCTGTTTCCCCCCCACACATTGCCTGTGTCACTTTCTTTCCTTCTCTTTTTTTGGGGACTGAATACTGGATAGACTCCTCACATTGACACTGGGGAACTTTTATGATGGCAGTTATGATTTGTAAAATTGTCAGCTGGTTATGTCAGGATCATTTTCTTTTAAGTGTGAGATTTCAAGAATAGAAAGCATAGAGATTTTTAGCATGTACCTGCTAAACAAGGTGCTTTTCAAATTCAATATATTCTCAATCTCAAATACATACAGAAGTGACAGCCACCTGAGTAAGTGAGAGGGGAAGAAATGGAAAGATAGAGGAAAAATAACAGAGGGAATGTTTGGGTCTGCACTTATGGCACATGTGATTCTGGTGAAGGTACAAAGGAAAAAAGAGGTAGATGAAATGAGAGAGTGAGAAAGCAAAAAGCTGAACAAGAAAGCAGTGTGGGATGTTTTTGAAAAATGCCTTTATGTTTCAAACCTTCTCTGTAGCAACCTTTCATTAACTGACAGGATGAAGACCAGAAGAACACTGCATGGTATCATATTGTTTTGTTTAGTACCTTCAATTTTCTTCTTACAAATGTTAATACTTAACTCACTTTTTGCCATCTGCTGAGCACTTGGATGAACTGTCAACATACACTTGCATCTTTAGCACCACAAATTGATTTGACATTTTAAACAAAAATTTGTTACAATCAAGACTGAAGTCTATCTGTTCCTTGCCAAAATAACACCCTGAAAAACACTGGTTCATTTGACACAAATATTCTATTCAGCCTCAGAGAAAGGCTTTGCTTAGAAAAAAAGTTGAGGACAACATAATCTAACTCTCCAACATTACTGTTCCTGCTTCTTCAGTGAGTAAGCACTTACCCATGATGTGGGAGCCCTAACAACCTGTCTTAAGCATTTTCTGGGGTAGCTAAAAGGAATCAAGGTTTTTTTGGCATACAACTAATTAAACACACTAGAACAGGTAGAGGCATTAAAGCACTGCATCCTGCGGGGAATAGTTTAAATCACTGCCAAAGTCAGAGATTCATTCTCTTTCATTTTTTTTCTCTGAGTAAATGAAACCCCTCAACCCACACACCCTTGGGCATAGCTTGTGCTGTGGTAGCTCTGGCATTCCCCCAGGAGGTACACGCCTCCATCACAGGGGAGGAAGGGGAACTGGTTCTCCCGCATCTTTGCCAAGTGCTGCAGTTGCTACTACACTTTTTTGAATCTGGCCCTCAAATATTTGTGGGTCTTTTTTTGCTGAAACTACTTGGCAAAGCCAGTTCCTATTTGCAAACAGTCTTGAGATGGCAGCAATCATACTGGCCTTTATACTGGTGCTTTTTTAATGGTCTCCTTGCCAGTTCTGCTTAGAGCTGTCCTTGGAGGTTACCGTTCATTCAGAGCCCACTGCATATGAGTGTGCCACAGCCTACGTTCCTTCCAACAAGCCTTATCTTGAACTTTCTCTGTTGGCATTTTCTTTACAATTATATTGCTTCCAAACATTTACAGCAGCTTTATTAATCCATCTGGTATTCTTCATAATCCTCCCAAACTGTGCTAAACCCAAATAATCCGTATCACAAGCAAATTTTACTACCAAACCATTCATCCTCCTAGACTCTGAATAATACACAGAACACTGGCTCCAACTGGGGTCCTTGGGGCATCCTGCTATTAACCTTTTTCCATTTTAAGAGGTAGTAATTTATTCCAGCTCTTCGTAGTCTCACTCTCAGCTAGTTTTTAATTCATGATAGAACTTTACCTTTCACCTCTGATTCTCAAGTTCCTTTACAGCCTCTTCGAAAAATACTTTATTGACAGTGTTTCAAGGCTCTGAATTAATTGCTTCCCTGTAAAGGACTATTCATGCAGTTTTATGCAGAAAGTGGTCTGTTACAGAAAACTGCAGCTGCCTGTCAAAGGCCCTGATAAGGCAAGGCCTTGTGATGTCTCAAAACATTTTGTTTGTAGATTTCCAGTCCTATTCCTTGCCGATAAGAAGTGAAGAATGCACCGAAGGCTTTACTCCCCTACTAACAAAGGACTTATAGCCTTACTCCTACAAGAAAGTAGCAAGCCTTTGCTTAACAAGGTCATCACCTCCAGCTCAAAGGCAGACAAAGACAGTTCAGCCAGTTAATCTAATACAGGGTCTGCACGACCACCGACTCCATTGGTTGAAAGGGTTAATGCTACAGGGGTTACACATGCGCAAAAAGATACTTCTCCCTGTGGTAATTAAGGAGACAACCCTCTCTACTTCCTATACTAATTAAAGAGACACCTCTGTCTCTTCCCGTGCTAATTGAAGAAAGTTAGGCGGAGACCTGAGAACTTTTGTCTATAAAAGGTGAATAAACAAAGAGAAGATGGACTTGTACCCACTATCTGAGGACTCCTGAGACATTGACAGACTGACTGAGCATTGAGCACCC
>WKFP01015267.1:1803005-1836753 GCA_011057875.1 Pterocles orientalis | reverse complement strand
CCCCCCCCCCCCCCCCCCCAAGATGTTGATGCTCATCCAAGGATCCAAAGAGTGGTGAAAACTTTTATCTCTCTTCTGTCCTTTTCCTTTCTCTTTTCTCTTCGGGCACATCTTAATCTCTCTGTCTGGCACATATGGTAACACTTTATAAGTTTTATGCCAGCTCCTTTTCAGGCTTGTTTAGCAGGTTTTCCATAGAAGCCTCATTGTGGTGATTGCTGGTTTTAGCACTGATAAGTGATTGCAAGTTTTATAAGAGGTTGTGGGTTTTTTAGTATTGTTGGTAGTTGTGCTGTTGTTATCACATTGTTGTAAGATTTGGTGTTGTTGGTGGGTCGTAGTGTTATCATGAGTTGTCTTTACCAAGTCATTTCTTTTTTTTTTATGATTCTGTTAAGTTTCACACTTTACATTCTACATTTCCCTTTTTACCCCAAAACTGTACACATTAAAGTTATAAGCTGGTATTCGATTTTTTGGTGTCGTCTCACCTTAATTTGCCCCAAGGGGATCCACAGAACCTCTGCGAACCCCACTCATCCCACCCAGGGTGGTTTCTAGAGGCAGGAAAGTGGAAAAGCAGCTGCATATCTCTGTCATGGTTAAGGGCACTGTTAATTGAATTTGTGCCAAGTGACTACTTGCCTGAACAGCAGCTGACTCTACTGAGGTGACCATAATGAACTGCCTATACCTGGGCTGCAGGTGAGTTAACTTATTTTCATGCCTTTTGCTAGTGACGTCTATATTTGAGTTTGTCCAAGGCAGGCTGTGTGGGAGGTTTGCTTTTCCTCTATTTTTCTTTGTCAGTCAGTCCTGTCAGACTGTGGCACTAGTGCCATAAATATGTTATTCTTCTCTTTCTTAGCAATCACCTTTGAGTTCAATTGAAGGCTTTCATTGCTTTATCATTGTCAAAACCTTCTTAACCATGGAGACCCATTCCTCAGCAGAAAACCTTTAGAAAAACAGCACAGATGAAAGGATGCATTGAGAAATAGCCTGGGTAGCTTGTTTTGCCTCAGTTATCATGGGGCAATAATGGAGTGAGGCAGTTGTCCTCCCAGCAGCTGCCTGGATTCTCATCAACATCTTGAGATGCTAGAGAAAATCCCAGCCACTCAACCTTTTGATCCATTAGGTGGGGCATCTGACCCAAAGCTCATTGAAGGATGATTTTTCCATCATTTTCAACAGCTCTAGATCTGGTCTGATGTAGCTGCCTGGCACTGTAACTAATACTACTTCAAATAAAAGTGAAGATTTCATTTCTTGGACTTCTTCTGCCTGGAACCATTGCTAGCCTCTGGAGAAAAAAACAAAACTAAAAAAACCTAAACAAATCTGTCTGAATTTACTGACTTCTTTTGCGTGGAGTCACGGTTATGATGTCTGGGAAGATGTATTTTTTTGTCAAATAAGATCTGCTGGAAGAAATAAAAATGGGAAATAAGCCATACTAGTATGCTTCTGAATTGTTTTAAAACTCAGACCATGACACTAATGGCTGTAGTACAGAAAGAGGACATGCTACTACTGTACATCAGGAGAACTCTACTCACCTAGCTTAGTTTTACCCCACTGCGACTCGACAGCCAAACTGAACAGTTTTCCTGTTGGAAATCTCCTGATGCAAAATGAACAGCTAATTCGCACAAGAAGCAGGCATGCTTTCTACTCTCCTCTAATGAAATTCTTACCTAAGAACGTACATCTAAGAGTTATGGCAGGGCATAAGCCTGATACATTAACTTTTTACTGAGGTGCAGGTCCAGGAGTGCAAATTATCAAAAGGCACAAACTGGCTGTAACTATGCCTAGTCTGAGAACTGGGAAACTGTCTGATCACTGGAGCAGGAAGGCTCTGGAACAGCTCTTTGGTTGGGGGCCAGAAGCCTAACTTCCCTGTGTGTGTGAGGAGAGTTGATTCTCTGCTCTTTCATTCTGACACCAGTCAGAAATAACTGCTAACAAATTTAATGTCTGCAGCTGGACTTGCACACATTGCCAGGGTCGTGTTTCTTACTGCCGTTATTGACTCTTGCTGAATATCACGTGCACACAAATGATGCACTAGCAACTTTAAGGAGTTCACACAATGGAAAACTGCCCATGCTGGCAGGAAATGTACCTTGTAGGTACAATTTACAAGGTTTGAACAATATAATTTATTTTTACTTTGAAGTGAAATGCAAAGGCATCTATCCCATGGCCTTCCAAAAAATGCCTTCCAGGCACAAATTCAGTGCCTTATCTTACCTTTTGTTTTCATGGCCCTGAGAGAATGAAATAACTTGACGTCAGCAGTTTTTGTGCATTGTTTCCACATTTTTTCCTACTGTATGTTCAAATGAAAAGAAGAGCAAAATTAGCCCTAATAAGAGAAATCTGGATCCTATTCTCACTGCAGAAAACGTGATAGTCTTCAAGATTAAAGAATCTGTGTGCAGCTCCTCTGAGAAAAGGAGAGCAGGGACCTAACATCTGGACTTGAAGTGCTCCACTCTGTGTGCAATTGTTACAGAGAAAGAATGACATAAGAGATATGCCTGGGCCTCACCCAGAGTCCAGCGAAGTAAGCTGAAATTTTGGTTGCAATGGACAGTATATTAAGTCTTCCAACTACGTAAGACTTCAGAAACACAAAAGACCCGTGGATATGGACTATCTCTGCAAATCTTTTGTGCCCCACGGGAGGTTTCTGTCTCTCCTACTCCAGAGAGAACCCCACACTAGCAACCCAAATAACCAGGTTTGCATCAGCAAGAAAGGATAATCCGTCCCACAGTGCACTGAAGGATACTGTTTCCGAACAGCTGTATTGCCCTCTGCCAGCTGAACAGCATCTGGATGCCAGATTCTGCAGAGACCTGAATCACATCTCTGTAAACATGCTTTCTGAGTATGGTAAACTTCCGTCTACTCTGATACTCTCTGTGTTAAGTGGTATGGAAAAAATAGGACTATTTTTTTTTTCCATCTGACTGTGTTTTAGATAAATACTTAAATCCCAGAATACTTGGAAGAATGAGTAATAGTCACCAATGAGGGGGAGGAGGATAAATGTTATAAAACAGCTTCTGGCATGTATGAAACCAGCACAAGACTGACAAATCCAGAATCTTCAATTGCCAGTTTCTTTAGCTTTTCTTCTTGAAGGAAAATGCTGCTACTTTAGAAAAATCAGAATAACTTTCTCTTGAAAACCTTGGAGTTGCATCTCATTTCCAAGTCAGTATTAAAGTTACTGCTTGAAGCATGTACTCGTCTGTGTGAAGCAGAAGCTTAGTGATTCTTAACTGTGCATTTCTCCAGTGGTCTCGACGTTAGATTTGCTCATTCGCCACATGGTGAGCACTTGACATTAACAAGTTGACCCTCAAATGCAATAAGCCTGGGACCTAGACCAAATAAAACTGGGCCCTCTCAGTTCCCCTGGAGCTAAATGGAACAGACAGATGCGAGTCAAATTGAGAACAAAAGTACTTTTAGTACCAGTGATGAATGTTACTATTTGGAATTCCATTGTTTCCAAGTCCACAGATCCTGTCGTAGCAGGTGCTGCACAAACACACACACATACACATACACAAAAGACAGATTTCCAGAACCTGCATTTTCAGCTTTTTATTAAAAAACAAACAAACAAACAAACTTACATTGCATGCCTTATCTATTTCTTTGGTGTGTACTGGTGCCGTCCGGGATGGATCAGCAGGGCTGTGGAAAGAGGCTGTAAAGCTATCATGTGTCATGTTACCCAGCAGGTATAGACTGTGCATGGTGTGGCAGCCACAGGAAATCTGTGCATCTTATTAATGTTTGCTGCTTGGTTCATCCTACTCCAACTTGGGCCAGAGTGAACTTCTTTTGACCATCTATCTGGCACGGGGACTTTCTTGAAGAGCAGTCTGGGTATGGAGAAAGGAATGTCTGCTTACTTTCTTCACTGTGGTACACTTCCACTCCCCTCCTTGCTGAGGGCCAAGCTAGTGGATATTCAATTCATGCCTTTTCAGTTTTTCACTTTCTCATTTGGACTAACTTCTGGCCACAGACCTGCTTTGCCAACATGGAAAGACTGTGAGACTTCCAGCTCTCTCTGCCCTCATCTGAATGAGAAAACTACAGCCAGTTAAGCTGTTTGTGAAGAGTAAAGGTTGCTGTGACAGCCGATCTGCATTACCCCACAGCTGTAGGGCTCTGATCACCATACAAATGAAGGGCAGAACTGAGACTGCTAAAATTATTTGCAACAATTAATGAATTTTGCAACACATATGAGATGCTTTCACATGGGCATTACAGCATCAGGCACTTCAGAGGTAAACTTGGTACCTCAGAGGTATTCAGAAGGGCTCCAAAGGGGAAGCCAGACAAGCCATGGAAGAAGGCCCAGTGACTATGGTCACGTGAAAAGAGGCCTGGGCAGATTAGGGCATGCTGTGGTTTAAGCCCAGCCAGCAATAAGCACCAGACAGACACTTGCTCATGGCCCTCACCCCCTCTGCCCTTCCGGGGGGGATGGGGAAGAGAATCAGAAGAGTAAAAGTGGGAAAACTTGTGGGTTGAGATAAAGGCGGTTTAATAAGTAAAGCAAAAGCCATGCACGCAAGCAAAGCAAAACAAGGAATTCCTTCACTACTTCCCATCGGCAGGCAGGTGTTCAGCCATCTCCAGGAAAGCAGGGCTCCATCACACAGAAACGTTACTTGGGAAGGTAGACACCATAATTCTGAACATCTACTACCTTCTTTCTTCTTCTTCTTCTTTATATGCTGAGCATGACATCATACGGTGTAGAATATCCCTTTGGTCAGCTGGGGTCAGCTGTGTCCCCTCCCAGCCCCCTGTGTACCCCCAGCCTACTCACTTGTGGGGAGATGTGAGGAGCAGAAAAGGCCTTGATGCTGTGTAAGCACTGCTCAGCAACAACAAGAACATTCATGTTATCAACACTGTTTTCAGCACAAATCCAAACCAGCCCCATACTAGCTACTGTGAAGAAAATTAACTCTATCCCAGCCAAAATCAGCACAGGGTGATAAGCAAGCATTTAGAAATACCAGCAAGAAAGACAGAGAAAAGGTAGTGCCAGTAGCTTCCTCAATAACAGCCTGTAAATGCAACAGGACAACAGCAACATTTGCCAAAGCAATGTCAACAAGATAGAAGGCTTCTCAGCTGTGACTGAGAATAAAATAAAAGGTACCAGCATAAGGACAGAAATGACATGATGGGGAGGGCTGGTGGAAGGAGGAAAGCTACCAAGGACAGATTTATTTTGGTGCACAAGGAAAGATGTTGCTTAATTTCAAGACAGACAACTGCTGCCCAGGACTGGAGATATACGTCCACAGTCATCAGAAGAGAAAGATAGATTAATCCAATAATTTTTCAATGCACACAGTTTTGCTGCTGCTCACACCTTCTTTGCTACAAGGATATTGATAAATATATTCCTCTGCTATAAATGTAGAAGGTCTTCATAAGTCTTACTGGTCTTAGATGTTCAGCTCAAACCACAGGACATAACTTGTACCTCACAATAAGCTTTTTTCTGTCTGGTCCATATACATGGAAGCTTGTTCACTCACATGAGACTAAGATTGCTTAAACGTGTCCTGGTTTTGACCAGGACAGAGTTAACCTACTTCACAGTAGCTACTATGAGGCTATGTTTTGGATTTGTGCTGAGGAGAAGGCTGACGTTTATAGTTGCTGCCAGGACAGTCAAGGGCTTTTTGTCTTCTCGTGCTTTGCCAGTGTGTGTAGGTGCAGGAGAAGCTGGGAGGGAGCGTAGCCCACAATTACTGGTTTAGGATTCAACCTTAGGTTTAGGATTGAAACTCGAATTGGCCAATGGTATATTCCATATCATGCATGTCATACCCAATCTATAGATGAGGGTCTGTCTGGATGTTGTCTCCCACTCTCTTGATCAGCTCTTGTTGCAAGGAGCTGGCTGGAATCAAGACAAAACTCAATATGAGTTAAGCTTCTTGTTCACTTTATTCAGGGTTCAGGGGGAATATATAGCATTCCAAGCCTTGCATGCGTTTGCTTTCTAACACGATTGGTTTGTTACCTGCATGCACGCAGTGTGCACACAGCAGCAGCCAGTGGTCATTGGTTCTTGCCCTCTTGGCATGCCGTCCATTTGCATAGCTCTCTCTTTCTCATCCTTGAGCCTTCCTCCCCCCTCTTCTGTTTACCAGTTCTTTTACTCTTTCCCTTTGCTGTTTTTGAGGAGAGTCCCAAGGACTCTCAGGCCTCATTATCAAAGTTTGGATTGTCACATACTGATGTCCCTGCTCACTGAGCCGTTCTACCACAAGCTCTCATTCTCTCTCTCGGACTCTTTTCCAGGATTGCACTTTTGGGACTCTCTCTGTGCCAGGATCATTAGCCAGGAACAGGCTGGCCCTTGGTCATCAGGCAGTGAGCAGGTGCACTGTGTATCACCCATTTATTTTTATTTTTATTTCTATTTTTATTTCTATTTTTATTTCTATTTCTATTTCTATTTCTATTTCTATTTCTATTTCTATTTCTATTTCTATTTCTATTTCTATTATTTTCAGTTTTATTGTTCTTATTTCAATCTGTGAGTCTCTTTTCCCTTTACTCCTTTAATTCTCTTCCCCATTCCCCAGGACAGGGGGAGGATGAGTGAGCAGGTGCACGGTATTTGTCACCAGCAGTGTCAAACCACAACAACCTGAAACACCATTGCACGTCTTTGAGTTCAATAGAGATGCATTAATTATTTTCACCTAATAATTAAAAAACCACAAAAGCTAGAAATCAAAAGACAATCCCTTTCATTGCACCACTGGAAACATTACTGTGAACTGTCTACAAGACCACAGGAAAGAGCAAGCCAAAAGGACACACATAGTGGTAGAGTTTCAGTTCAGGCCGTGTAATTTAATTCTGAATTATACTAGATCAAAGGAAAACTGAATTTAAAAAAAAAACCTGTTGGATTATGCAGAACAGAGTTCCTCTTCTTAATAGCTCTGGAAAGATTACAGTGTCACAAGGCTCCATCATTCAGAACAGAAAAACCAAAGAGCAAGGATAGATGGAAGGTTAAGTGCATAGCTCTGAGGAACACCCTAACCACCTTCCTTTTGCTATTATAAACTTGATGGATTTGTGTTGATGGATCTATTAAGAAGGAAAAATGGCAATCTATATTCAGACAGAGGGTTTCTGCCTATACATTTCTCCTGATGTATACAACCATGTTGTATTTTGCCATCTCATTTAACAGACTGTCACTATTTCTTTGTGTTGATTTTCTAACAGAAAATATGATCTTATTCTCAAAGGGCTGTCTATTAATTTATTTCTAAACTTTTCTTTAGCCCAGAAAAAGAGACCACTCCAACATTTTTTGCCTTGTTTCTGTTCAGCAGAAGGGCAGAAGAAAGGAAGGAAAGGAAATAAAGTCCTAAATCCGTAGAAAGATCAAACTCCTTCCTGATGCAACTCCAGTGAAATAATTTAATACATCTGAGAGATGTGCTCCGTCCATGTTTTTTGAACATAGGAACAGTAAATGTCCTAAATGCTTCAGGAACCTCAAGTAGTGCAATGTCTATACGGCAGGATTCAAGATAGAGATTTTGGACTAGAAGAGAATTTTATTTTTGCTTTGTTCATTTCCCTTTCATTGCAGGGCCTGGAGACTGTACATCCTCAGGGAGCCACCCAGTTCTTTTCTAAATAAAGAGGTGGTCTGAGTTTGGGTTCACTGGGAGCTCGAAAAGGCCATACATGCATAGGAAGTATGCTGTTACCTAGCAGTATATTTGTGGTGGTTTGACATTGGCTGGATGCCAGGTGCTCACCAAAGCTGCTTTATCACTCCCCCTCCTCAGCAGGACAGGAGAGAGAAAACATAACCAAAGGCCCATGCGTTGAGATAAAGATGGGGAGAGATCCTTCACCAATTACCGTCATGGGGAAAACAGACTTAACTGGGGGAAATTAGTTTTAATTTATTACCAATCAAATAAGAGTAGAGTAGTGAGAAAATAAAAAATAAATCTTAAAACATTTCCCCTCATCCCTCCCTTCTTTCCAGGCTCCACTTTACTCCCAATTTCTCTGCCTCCTCCCTCTCAGAGGCACAGAGGAGGATAGGAATAGTGGTTGCTGTCAGTTCATCACGTTGTCTCTGTTGCTCCTTCCTCCTCAGAGGGAGGACTCCTCACACTCTTCCCCTGCTCCAACATCGGTCCCTCCCATGGGAGACAGTTCTCCATGAACTTCTCCTACTGAGTCCTTTCCACACACTACAGTTCTTCACAACTGCTCCAGTGTGGGTCCACCACAGTGTCACAAAGTCCTACCAGCAAACTCACTCCAGCATGGGCTCCTCTCTCTCCACAGGTCCTACCAGGAGCCTGCTCCAACACAGGCTTCCCACAGGGTAGCAGCCTCCTTCAGGCATCTACCTGCTCTGGTGTGGGGTCCTCTGTGTGCTGCAGGTGGATCTCTGCTCCACCGTTACCCTCCATGGGCTGCAGGGGCACAGCTACCCCACCATTGTCTGCACTGGGGCAGCAGGGGAATCTCTGTTGCGGTACCTCGAGCACCTCCTCCCCCTCCTTCTGCACGGACCTTGGTGTCTGCAGGGTTTTTCCTCTCACATATTCTCACTCCTCTCTCCAGCTACAGTTGCTGTTGTGCAGAGTTTTTTTCCCTTCTTAATTATGTTATCACAGAAGCACTGCCACCGTCACTGATTGGCTCAGGCTTGGCCAGGGGCAGCTCAGTCTTTGAGCTGTTGGCACTGAGGGGGGAAAGCTTCTAGCAGCTTCTCAGAGAAGCCACCCCTGCAGGCCCCACAGCTACCAAAACCTTGCCACATAAGCCCAATACAGTATGTTATTATGTCACTGGAAAGGCCTACCATCAACATATTCCAGTTGTCTAATTTTTCCTTAACTGATTTGCCGGTGCAGGCTGCTTGGTGCCTTTAGTTCAACAATTGTGCTCTTTAAAAGGACTGTGCTAATTTTGTCCTAAAACTTGGATTTATAAAACCAGACTTTTATAAAACCTGAAACCTAAGGAATTGCTGCATGCTATTTTTAAATCCCAGTTGCTTGCAAGCTGACAAATACCCTCTGGCAATACCTGAATTCCCACACAGCAAGCAACTTGAAGTATATTAAACAGTATAATCAAAACTAAAACTCCCTCTATTGCTCTTCATTGACTTTGTTGCTGGACACAGAGCAAAACATCCTTGCTTGAGTTTTCATTGTGTATGCAACACCTCCTTAAGCTATCGGGCCATATAGCAGCCCGACAGCAGCACTGGCAGCAAAAGCCCTCTCTGCTATAGGGGCACACAGGCCAGCTCTGAAAGCAGCATTCAGGGTGCTTGGGTCACTTTGGTGACTATGGTTTGGGAAGCCTCTGCTAGTGTTCTTACTAAATGTGATACTCCCTGGTGTCTCTCACACCCTTATAAGATTTCCTCCAAAGTGCAAGGTATTGCTCTACTCCCAGGTTATGCTACCATAAGTTCCCACCCATGACACCTTCTCTACCTTTTTGAGATGTCACTTGACCTTGCTTTTCTTCCCCAAGCACTTCTGCTCTTCTCTAATGCAGTATGAATGGTATAAACAAAGAAAAGGGTTTCTGTTTCCTGTAATCACTCTAGCCAAGAAAACACCAATTTCTCAATGGAAACAAAGAGCAGCTGATCACTTTTGGGCACATGAGGCTGAGTAGGGAAATCAGGGTGCTTTGTACTCCTGTCCCGTTCTCCTAAGCATGGATTAAATTGCACATTATAAATAAAACCTGTGTGAATTGTGTGCCAGCTTACATCCCATTTACATCCTTGCAAGCAGTAATAATTTGGGAAAGATTTAGCACAAACGTTACAGGGTTAGTGGAAGCTGTCCAGCACGCTGCAAACGGCTTGGGTCTAATTAGTCATTCAAGCTGTTTAGTCATTCAAGACTCCGAGGAACTGGCTAATTTGAGGATGCCGGTGGGGGAAAGCGGCGGGAGGGGTGTTTTTCTCCCACCAGAGTAGCCCTTCCCGAGGCGGCGAGCAAGGCCGGGCGCGGGAAGCGCTTCCCAGTCGCTGCTCCATCCCCTCAGGCCGTGGTTGGGCGGCGACCCACCGACAAGCCCCCTGAGGCAGCTATCGCTCCCCCGGCCCCGGGGCTCCCGCGGGCCTGGACCGGGCCGGGCCGGGCTTAGCTCCGCGCCGAGCCCCCTCCCCGAGCCCCGCGAGCCGTGCCCTCCCTATCCCAGCCGCTTAAGACCGGCTTAGCCCGGAGCTCCTGTCCCCGCGTTCCCCCAGGGACCGCTCCCCACCTGTCCGCCGGGCACCGCCCGTGACGTCATGGAAACACCCCCTTCTCCCGCCCCGGCGGCTGAGGAGGGCGGGAAGGAATAACACCTCCTTCCCACGGGGAGGGGCGAAAGGGGTGGATGAACGGGCGCTTTCCGTTGGTCGGGGAGGCTGTCAATCGAGGGCGACGGTTCCGCCCCGCGGTCCCTCTCGTCTCGTGGACGTTCTCCTGAACGAGCAGGGTGTTGCTCAGCGCGCCCCCGTCCTCCCTGCTGGGACCTGGCGCAGGTAGAGAGGCTCTTTATGGTTGTGGTTGTCGCTCCCGCCCGACTCCTTCCTCCTGGCTGTGGGGCGCCGCTGCCCGGGGACCTATGGCGGGGGCGCCCGGCGGGCGGTAGTTCGGCCGAAGGCAGGTGAGGAGCTCAGGTGGGTGTCCGGGCGGTGCTGACGGCAGCGGGGCCGCTTTTCCGTCAGGCCTTGGGGCTGGGGCAGCGAGGGGTTGGTGTGGTGGGGCGTAGCTCCCGGGCGGGCGGGCGTAGTTTGCGGCCCCCCTTGCTGGGGTACCGCGCCGTGCCCGTGGTCCGCGGGACGCGCCGGGGGGGGGGAGGTGGCCTCTGGCGAACTCGGCATGCGAGCAAACTGGCTTTTTACCGCACAAAAAGCCGCGTTTACCACATAAAAAGCCCCTTTCTTGCCCGGCTCGCAGTGAGAGCCCCCGGGGCGGCCGGCTGGGGCGCGGGCGACCGGGCGGCTGTTCGCCGGTGCGGGCCGACGTCCCCTCGCCTCCCGCCTGCCCCGCCGAGCCCTTCTCCGGTCACCGCCTGCGGCCCTCGGGGTCCCCGGCCGCCCTGTCGCAGCCCCACGCGGCGGTTCCGGGGCGGCGGCCAGCTTAAGCACCTTTTCCCGGCTTCGGGAGGGTGCTGCGAGGGCTGTTGGTCATTTATCTGACCGCCCTTGTGCTCCGTGCGGCACCGAGGCGCGGCGAGTTCCCGATGAGCTGTGATGCACCGGGCAGCTGCTTCCCAAGGGCAACCTCCCGGGCGGAGAGGGGGCTTTGCCGGGGTGGCGGGCAGGGACAGATCTCCCCGCTTGCTGCGCGCTCTGGAGAACCGATGTGGCAGCCGGCTGGCTGTTAAGTGTAACTTCAGAAATCTTGGGCATGTTCGCCCAAGCCATCTGTCCTGTCTGACTCTGTGGTTCTCTGTGCTCGTGTAAAATAAAAAATGCCATCATTACTTTTTTTTTTTCTTCTTGCCCACATCTTCAAGAAAATAGGTTAATTGAATTCAACCACTGAAGTTTCCAGGTTGATTTAATTTCCATTTGAGGATAAATTAGGCAATATGAGCATTTATATACTCCGTTAGTTGAAAACTGTTTGGCAGAGTTTCCTGACAGTGAAGTAGTCTTCATTGACGCTGATTTGTTTTTACTAGGAGGATATCTGGACTCACTAAAGAAAAGGGCGTTTAATAAATCCACTTCTTCCTTGTAAGGTAATTTGTCTGCCTTATGTTTTTGTCCTAGGCCTCTAATGATAGTAAGTGTTCTTCCGTCTCTGCTTTCTTGAGAAGGGACATGGGGAACAGTTGGTTGCTGCTTCATCCCTTGGCTCTCATTGATTGATCATAGAGTTCAGGATGTTTCACTCTATGTAATTTCAACAGAGCTTGTAAGTCCAGTTTGGGTATTTAAAGCAACTGTTTTAATGGCCATTTTCTGTAAAGCCATGTGTAAACAACAGTTTTAATTACCATGAGGTTTTTTTAAATTTTTGAAAATGTTTTTTAAAAAAACTTAAGCAATATTCCCTAGTCTGTACTCCCAATAGATTAAGCTAAATATTTTCCACTGTGGCTCCTAGTCCATTTTCAAAGCAATAACATTCACAATTTTTTTTTCTCTTTTTCTTTACTCTGATATCCCCTCTCCATACACTGTGTTAGGCCCATCTGTGTCCTCTCTTCTCATTTTGTATAATATCTGGGTTTGCATGCAGGAAAGGTGGGAGGGGAGTTTTAGGGATTGGCGATGCTCTCTGTAAATGAGTGTACGTGTGTGCATTGAACAGTTGTGGCTGGCCTGAAATTGCTACCATTTTCACCAAGGACAGGATATGATGGTGAGACTCAGCTGGAGCTTGTTTATTGCAATACTGCATGTGTGTCTAGCACATTCACTTTTGCAAGTATACTGTGTTTTATACAAAACCTTGTTTGCTTTTTTTAGTAGCTGTGTGTATGTCATCATAAAGAATTGGGTCTAGTTCAAACTGCATCTACTATAAACAGTTGCATGTCAATCTAACAGCCTTTCCTTCATTTGCTTTGCATTCTGTAGGTCTTGTTACATGCTGTGTAGAAAGTAGTGTGAAATAGGGCATTATTCTGGAAGTCTCAGATCTTAATTTCTAATTGTAAAACTGAGTTTTCGGTTGCTACAAACAGTGCTCTCAGCTGCAAAATGAGAAAAGCCTTCCTACTGAAAAGGTAATTCATATCTGAATTGCTAATATATTTTAGGCTTCGATTTGATTTGCTTTAATGTGTATTTAAAAAAATACAGTGATGAACGAAGCAACAGGATGAATATGTGACTTAGTCATGGGGTACTTTTATATGTCAGAAGAAGTATAACATGTATCAGCATATTTTTATCTTATTAAAGTCAATCTCGGTTGATTTCAGTTGTGTTGAGATTTGGCTCATCAAAGGCACAAAGTTTTGCTGGTAAAAAGCTAATGAACAGATCCTGTGATACACCACTACTAAGGTAGCCAAAGAAACTTCTAGGAGAATCTAATTTCCCGTATCAAGTTTCAGATAATAGGATGCAGATATTGTGAGATCTGACAAACAACTCTTCAGACTGGGACTGATGTGTTTCTGTTACCAAATCGACCCATCTCTGCGCTTTGAGATGGTGGATTTTCATGTCCATCTTCTGCATTTGTGGTTGTGTTCAGGGAGTATACTTTGGGAATGAGATATTGTTTTTAGTCTCCTGCAGCTGTCACGTGTGGTACAAGTATGTACATCCTTGAATGTTGTGCCTTGAAGTAAGTGTTTCATTGCTTTAGTTTCTCATTTATCTGAAGGACAAGGAGGTTTTGCGTATGTAATGTTCTGTCCTGCTGTGAGTACTCATCCTTATTCTGCTAATGTTAAATATATCTCCTCAATGTTAATTTCTGATTACCTTACAGCAAAGTTTGCTGTCTGCTTTCAGGGTTGAGTGATGTGGGTGTTGATGCTAATGAATATGACAATCTAGGTAAAGTTGGAAACATAATAGCTCAGAAAAGCACAGCTGTAGATCTGATCCTGGGAGACAGGCTATCTGTAACTCCTCCTTTCAATCTGTTTTAGCTTGTTGCTCATGCAAAGTTCTTGAAGCTTCTTGTGACTTTCACATAGTGCGTATGTTCAGAAATAGCAGATTCTATTACATATGAAGTTATGACATGAATTAACAGTGTTGGAGTAGTGGTTTTGGAGGTCTGTCAACATGAAACTCATGGTACATTATTGCAAGTTTCTTGAAACATTAAAACAAAAAAAAAAAGGTTGAGGAGAACCTCAGTGCAGGAAGAAAACAGAAAGCTTGCACAAATACTCAGATACTTTTTGATTTTTTGCATTCAGTTGTTCCAACTGAGATAATTGTTAAATGATGAGAGGTTTTTGTTTGGGTTTTGTTTTGTTTTTTTTTTTTTTAAATTCTAGGGCAGTTCTGGTACCTGCCTTGTTAGTAAAAGCAGCAAGTGCTCTAAGAAGCGCTAGCTGAGGCTGAGAAATGCATCCAGTCAGTTCAGCCCAGTGCAGCTCAGCCTCTGCTATCCTGCCTGGCTGGTGTGCCAGAACAGCACTGACTCACTGCAAGCTCCTTAGGGTAGAAGCCACGTGTTAGTACATAGCAGTAAGCGAGGCAGTGCTTAGTCCTATTGTGGTGTCTGGGCACTCTCTGATGCTAACTACAACAATAAAGAAATAGAGTTGAGCCTCTTTTGATGTGGGAGGTGCTGAGCAGTTTTTGCAATGTCTATTTGCTAATGATTCACAGTCTTTGGATGATGGCTGTTCCAGACATGTCTCTTGAATCTTTTTTCTGTGGAAATTGGGTACTGATAAGCATGACTTGATAGGAATCCCTGTTATGTGCAAGAGGAGGGAGGAATAAGAGTGAGAACTGACTTTCACTGACCTCTAAGCCCTAACCTGAAGTAGGGCTTTGACCTAGGCACTCACAGCAATTCTCTTTGAGGGATTCCCAATCTTTCTAATTGTGTATCTGGCTGTAAGCCTGATATAAAGGCGGTGGCTGCTTAATAGCGTCTGGTAAGTCACAGAAGGAAGGCCACAGATATAAGTGCCTCTCTGTGTTTTTTTTCCATTTTTTAAGTTTAGACTGAATTTGAAAAATTCTTCCTTTGCAGTCATTGAATAGCACATTGGCCATTAGCTCTGCATTCCTTGTCTGACCAAGAGGTGTGTATGAATCTCTATTTCTAGATTTCTCATTTTCAAGACCAATCGTTAAATATGAAGTAGTTGAACTGAAGATTCCCTCTTTAGCCTTTAAGTTGTGGGATTTTGGTGGCTGAATCCTGTTTAGGTTGGCAAACACAGCTGCTGCCCTGCCAACACTTAATTATTTCCTTCTGGACATTTTCTTTGGCACTTGTGTTAACACAGGTGTGCAAACAAATCTCCCTTTCTTCTGCCTCCCAACGTAGTGTGTGGATTGGGAATTGAGGGGATTTTTCTTTTGATTCTTCTTTCCTTTTAGTGGTAGCTTCAGATTCTGTCTGCATATTGGTTGGGCTGAAACCTAAAAAACTGTCACAGCAAAAACATGTTAGTACGTGGTGCTGCGGTTGCCACACAGCACTTGTATATGACTGCTGTTTTTAGAATGAAGATGGTAACAATACAGAATAGTAGAGGTGAGATACTAATCCTCTTTTGTACAAGTGTTTGTAACTGTTCTGTGTTCACTATAATGATAACTGTTGGATTTCAGTAATTGCTTTTTGTTGCCATTAGAAGAACCTGAAGCACTGACTGGGCTTTTTGTTCATTTGGTGTATCCTCTGATATGGCCATACTCTTCCCTCATCTTAATTTCTGCCAGTTCTGTTATTACTGCTTGTGATGGTACTGCAAAGAGTCTATTATCACAAGTACCATCTCTTATCTGTTGTGGCTATCACTTAGGTCACTTTTAGGTCACCTCTCTCTGATCTGACGTATGCCAGTTTTTCCTGTGATTCTGGAGGCTTTTCCTAGACACAGTGCATGCATTGTTACTGTTCTGATTTTAGTCTGTTCTGTTTTCATATGGTTTCTGGTGAAAATTAATGAAGCTTCTGGTCTTAATGGTTCTGCTAAACAACTTTGTGGCTCTGCTCCATTTGTCTTACATATTTACTTTTTTCTGCCCAGAGCATAGCTGAAACCACAGAAGAGACAAATTCTGAACAGCCTGTTGATCACTAGCAGAACTGTGTGTGCAGGAGACTTTATCCTTCTTGGTGTACATCTGTGTCACTGTTAATTCTACTTGTTACAGAAGATTAAGTCCTGCCCTTCAAGTTTTCACGTGAGCAAAGTAGGATTCAGGTCTCTGGCACTACTTTCTTCCATCTCGCCAACCACTCACATTAAAAAAATTATTGCAATGTCTCCCTCTTCTCCAAGATAATTGCTTTGGCAGTGTGTCTAGACAAATAGCCTTGAGGAGGGACAGAGGGAGTTTCTTCATGCTCTTGGTTCCCCAAGTGAAATGTACAATTCTTATTTTTACAGAACTTTTGCTGTCCTGTCTGTGGTGGCAACAGGTGGCTTTGAAATAGGCCATCAACTTATCAGCCTTGATAAGTTTTATTGTCAGAAGAATTCTGCTGCTGCCTCAGGCTGCAAAGCATAATGGCAGTGTCTCCCCTGAACACAAAGCAGAACATGTCTTGCTCATACTCGCACTTGGGGCTATGCTGGCTGCAACTGTACTGCTAGCAAAGAAGCTTGTTTGATAGTCTTATAAATAAAATGCTGGATTCTGAAAGAGAGTGAATGATTCTATCGTTTCTTTCTATATCCCTTGCTTGTGACAAATACGAGTGCTGAGATCCCCTAGACAAAGCTTTGACAGCATAAACTGTGACTGTCAGTGCAATTTATAATGTAGGGGGGGGAGCAGGGAGGAAGTTTCATTATGAATGTGATTCAGCCCTTGATTGTCTCTTATACCTTAAAAAAAGGAACAGCAAGCGTCTGTTAATCTTCTGTGGTACTGCTGGAGCACTTTAAAAATAACACAGTGGAAATCATCAGTAGCAATGAGGATCCCGAATGCATGCCAGCGATTACTGTCTTCATACTGGGGAGCTGAAAGCTAGCTCCAAAGGATGTGGGCTACTGAGTCTGCTAGTTTAAGATGACTGTGGTAGGAGTTTGTGGTGGCTTTCTCAGGTTCACTCCCTGATTTCTTGCTACTTGCCAAAACCAGGCAGGCTGGTACTTGCTGAGAGATACATTTCTGCAGTTTGGTAATTGTGTAGGATTTACCCCCTGCGATTGGATGTACCTGTGTCTGTGCTGCTCAGTGACATGTGGCCTCTCAGTTCTTGGGAACTACGCAGCTGTTCAGGTAGCAGGTGTTCTAAGAACTTGCTGCAATGATTTCACCGCCTCAAAAGAAGGAGGACACCTAACATGCATCAGGATATTTGGAGCTAGCATTATTGTTAAAAGATTGCAGGTCTTTGCTTTTTAAATACGCATACGGAACAAAGAAACAAAGGTATTATTAAGACTGTGCCTGAACAGAAGATTTCTCCCTACTTTTTTTTTTTTTCTTTCTTTTTTTTTTTGATAGTAAGAGTGTTTAATAAGGCTCTGTGGTCTACCCTGGTGCTTTCATGTCCTGGAAACTTCTCAGAACTGCATCTTACTTGTTGTTACTCTTAAATAGGTTAGTTGAATAACTCAGAACAGCCATGTTTATTCTCCTTAAAAGATAACATTCTGGTAATGGTTTTGTCACTTGTTAAGATATGTAACAGGATGGGACCAGAGGCAATAGGCACTGAAACACGGGAGATCTCCTCTGAACATCAGGAGGTTTTTTTTTCACTGTGAGTGTGATCGAACACTGGCCTAGGTTGCCTGGAGATGTTGTGGAGTCTACCTCCTTGGAGGTATTCAAAAGCCCTCTGGACATGGTCCTGGGCAGCTGGCTCCAGATGGCCCTGCCTGAGCAGGGGAGATGGACCAGATGACCTCCAGAGGTCCTTTCCAACCTCAACCATTCTGTGATAATTCTACTAGTGTATTTTGAAGTTCAATGTAGTGCAACTCTGCTTTTCAGACTCTGTTAAATATACAAATTATTTTTGAAAAGCCGGTCAGAGTCTTGGTGTTCTTTTCCAGACTTGCCTGGGCCTTAAGTGAATCAATAAGCAACCCTGTGGTTGGGATACAGGTCATCTTTCATACAGCAGGGTGCAGCCATTGTTGGAATAGGCTTCTTATGGAGGACTGGTGGTATCTGACAGAATTTGACTTCTAGAAACAGAAGAAAACTAGAACTAATGAAGTTTGCTAATTTGCTGATGCTAAGGTTGGATGTCAAGCAATTTGTCTATGAAGAGAGGAGAATCTAGGCTAAATCTAGTCTTGTTATTGAGCTCTAGTAACAACCATGCTGCGAAAGGAGGTTGATATTTCTTATTTGTTTTCTGATTAAGGTCAAATGATGGAAGGAAAAGAATTTAGGTGTTGGTCTACAGTGCTTTGTCATGTCTTGGCAAGAAAGCTACTGTTTTTTAAAGAATTTAATTCAGTGGGTGTACTAGCATCAACAAATACTATATACTGCATAAAATAATTCACAACTAAGATGTATCATTTGCCCACCACTGTGGTATCTGGTAGGCTGAGCAGGCATCCAGCTGGGCTTAGCTTCCGGCACTGGGTATGATGGGCTGTTTTGCCATGTTATTCTTAACCTTATATCCAAAAACAGATCTAAAGGGAAATGAAATCTAAATTTTGGGTGCTGAACAGAATATTGGTTCAAAATATTTTGGTTGGTTCTTGTCTTCCTTAACTGAATGGTATAGATAATTTTTTACTGACTGACCCAGCTAGGAAGTAAAAATTCAAAGCTCTTGCACTACTGCCACAGCTGCTGAAATTCAGGAAGTATAAAACCCATTCATTCTTTCCTGTTTCTTTTTTTTTTTTAAGTGATGTCACTGAGTTTGTTTGCAGATTTGTTGCTGGCCTTTAAATCTATCTATCTATCTATCTATCTATCTATCTATCTATCTATCTATCTATCTCACCTGCAAGGCATTAAAACCAAAAGCACTCAATATTATAACCTTATAAACCTTCTAAAACTAAGGCTCACTTATTGAATGTCTCCCGGCACTTAGAGAATCTCAAATTGTTGAGAAAGGAGAACTTACTGAGGTAGAGAACTGCTGTTGTGAATAAATAGTGTTCTTGCCTTTTAGCTGATGTCCAGTTTGTTTTCTTGAAACAAGCTTTTTAACATCCTATTTCTTAGACTAAGAAGAAAAATGCATGCTGAAATAATGTGGTTTTTTCATTCAATCCACTGAATAAATATGGAATGTCATTTCAGATTCAGAGGTAAGGTGTTAGAATTTTCCACAGGACAGCTGGGTCATAGGCTTCTCTTCCCTTCCCCGCCCTTCATTTCACAGCTTATTTTCCTGTGTATAATACTATGTTGTACTGTACTCTTTGAAATTTGGTAGGAACAACATTTCCACTTGAAAATCAACAGCAGAGCCATTGCCAGCATGTTACTTTGGCAGTTGAGACTTATTGTTTGTTTGGGTTTTTTCAAAGAAAAAAGGGGGGGTTGGAAAGTAGTGTCAGACTTTCACAAAATAGGGTATTTGTTAAGGGTGACTTGTAAAAAAATTTTTTTCCCTTTATTTCAGGAACACTTAAGTATAGAAGGTCACTTTCTTATGCCATGTTATATGCATGCACTTGCTGATGTACTGAAGATCCCTTACTGGTGATAATCTTACATTTTAAAAGATCAAATTTCAGGTAATGGGACGCCATTGTATATTTTTAAATGCACACAAGGTCATTGTTTTAATGAGGCAGGCTTTAATAATCTGCTTTTAGTCCTAGTTGATTAGCTTGATAAGCTGAGCAGGGAAGATGCAACTTCCCATTTATTTCTAGCTGTATTGTCAGCCATCTCTTTATTTTTAAACAAGTAGTTTCCTTAATTTCATAGTAATTCAGTGGTAGAATGCTGACTGTATCTTTGTATCATCAAGTGACTGAGTGTTCTCGCTTTGGGAACTGTTTGTGGGGCTTGTCTGTGGTAGTGACTGCTTCCTACTTTAAGAGGCTGAGGAAATCTTGGTTTCGTGGCATGGCTCAGTATTTGAAAACATCCATATTTTCCTAACTGTAGCTGCCATTTCAGCCTTGATAATACAGACATAGTGACAGTTCACATTGAACTACCAAACGTTCCTCGCCAAATAAGCCGGCATTATTTACTTTAATATTGCTAGAATGCATGGTTAGCATAAACACACCCTCTGTTCAGTGCAGAATTAGAGTTGATTACTTCTCGTTTTCTCAAACCAGTGCAGAATTAGAGTTGATTACTTCTCGTTTTCTCAAACTATTAAATAGTAGTTCAGTGATCCCTTCTACAAAAGGATCATCTTTGCTTGCTGTTAAGTGAATTTTATGTTCTAAACCAAAAAAGTGTTTGTCCCTTGACTATTAAAAATACACAATGCCTTTCTCGCTATGGCCTGTCTCCCAGCACTCACATCTTTCAGAACTTGAATTCTTGAGGTATTTTCATCCTTAATATCATTACTCAACAGTCCGTAAGTGCATTGCCACTTGATTCACCTTGCAATGGGTTATGTAAAAAGAGAGATGTAGGCTGTGCATCTGTTGTGTGTTACTTTGTCAATAAAATTGTATCTTCTGTGTTAGCCTGGCCTAACGCATTTACAGCTGAGAGGAAGGGTGGTATTTGGTAAGAGAACTAGGGATGAAGGGCAGGAAAACAGTTTTTTGTGGGTTTTTTTGGTTTTTGGTTTTTTTTTTTTTAATGTATTAGTCTATGGAACTTTAATTTTTCATATTCTGGTTGACCAAACCAGTTTTTTACTTCATTGTCATTCTTTTTGGCCCTTGAAAATAGTGGGGGTGTTCTGAGTAGATGCAGGCAAGCCATCTTATGAAACTGTTTTACCCAGCCTGTGAATGCCACTGAAACTTCTGCATGCAAAAACGTTTTGTGGAGCGTAGGAGGAATGCAAACAAAAATCACAAGGCATAGATGGGCAGGACTTGTGCTTGGATTGGCTTTGTTGAAGAAAGGAATTGAAGAAAACTGTGTTGATCCCCTGATTCCTCCCTGCACTGAGATTCTAAAACACTGGTTTCTGAGTCCCAGAACTCTGGAAACTGCCGTCATCATTTTCAGAAAAGCGTGGGCATGCAAAGTATTGACATCAAATCAAGAAAAAAAAATCAACAAATTTCACTGTCTGAACTGATGTAGTAGAAGCTACATATGTCTGGTAGCCTAAATATAGTTTCTGAAAAATACAATTTCCTTGATCTGCCAGTTTTTGAAATTAATATTCCTTAAACCCCCCCCCCCACCAAACCTTTGTTCAGAAAAGAAATACATATAAGTGAGTAAAGCTGAAGTGTGTGGGGTTTTTTGGTTTAGTTTTTTGTTTAGTTTGTTGGGTTTTTTTGTTTGTTTGTTTGTTTTTTTTTACTAGTGGAAACTTTAGAGTATTAACACAAGGTCAGTTGGCTGCCTAGGTTAAATCAGCAGTAGTTATGTTAGTAAGTGGTATATAAAGACTTCCTTGCTGAAAGTGGCTGTACTGACACATCACACGACTGGAAGAGAGTTTCTGGATACTCATGTTCATTATTTATTGCAGTCAAGACATTTCTGTATTCCCTTTTATAAAGAGACCAAGCATCATCTTTAAAATAGTCAGAGCCCTGTCCCCAAGTGTCCTGCTAACAATTTATTTCAAAACTTCCCTCCTTTGACTAAAACTTTATTCCAGGATTTTGGCTAAATGTATCTACAACCAGTTTGCACAGCTGGCTAAAACTGGTATTTTCTCTCGATGTTTATAAGAGCATCTGCACTCTTTGACTTAGTCTGAAATCTTGCATGTTACTGATTATAGTAGGGCTGATTTATTTTCTCTCCTCTTACCTCCAACTCTGAAGGCATGTATTGTTTCCTCTCTTGCCATCACAGAATATGTTCTTCTGGGTTGATGTTTTTTTTTCTGTCTGCTTAAAAAGTATAGATTTGCACTTTCATCTGTAAATCCCCTCTTGCCTGTCACCCTGTACTAGGGGGTTGGTGACCTTGACTCATGAATGAGAGTCCATCAGCAGGAGAGTCCTGCTGAGTGATTCTGAATACTCTAGTGTTTCACCCATCTTTATCTCTCCTTGCTATTTTGATGCCCCCTTTATCAAATCCCTTGAAATATAGCTGGATAAATTGTTGTAGTCCTGCCATAAATAATCTCCTGATTTCCCACCACCCCACTCCATTCTGTTCTCTAGCTGTAACTTAAGTAACCTTGTACACCCAGAAAGAGTATAGCTTCAGGTCAGCAGGGACATATACAAAGTGTAAGGAGGAAGGGGAAGGGCTGACATACATGCATTTTTTCATGAGACTGTGAAAACATTCACTTAAATGTGGTTTTATTTATATACATAAACATTAAAAAATCTCAAGCTGCATTTAAGTGAATACATATGTTTAGCTGGAAATATTTGTATATAATTTTCTTTCCTCATTAAATCACAGATATAGTAGAAGCTGTTGCCAGTTTTTTTCAGCAGCTGTTTCTACAGCTGAGGCAATTTTGCAGGTCACCAGATGTAGAGAAAAGCATTTGGTATATTATAGATTTTGGAATTTGTAGGCATCATACCTGGTCACATCTATTTCTTTTATTCTGTGGGAAAAAGTCTCTGAATAAACTTACTGTGAATAGGTTTCAGCTTCCGCAGGATGGTATGTATTTATTCTGGTGGATCTTGGGGGGTGATATATATATTTACTCTGATGGCTCTTGTTTTAATATAATTGCTTTTTAATGTTTCCATTAAAGTTTAGTGACTATTTAGGCCTCAACTGTCCTGATCTGAGGCTCATGATGCTGTGTTTTGGTGTTAGTTTTTTTCGTTTTTTTTTTCTTTTTCCTGGGTTTCTGCATATGTATGTGATACTGAGAGGAAAAGAATAGGTTATACTTGTGTAGGTGTTCTAATTTTGGAGAGGACAGGAAAATCTCTTCGGTATTACTGGTGACAAGAAAACAAATCACCTTTTTCTGGTATCTTTTCTCTCCAGATCCAAATGTAGTGGACAGTCACGTAATGCTACTGTAGCTGCATGCATACTTTCCCAGATTAATACCATGCTTGCTTTGGTTGATCTCCCCTGGTCTCCCCCACTTCTGCTTATGTAGGGTTTTCTACTAATTTTTTAAAAGGCGGCATGTGGTACATCTCTACTCACTGCTCCTTACATGATGGTTTTAAATGTGGGGAGAGGGCGAGAGGTTGGCTGGTGCTCAAGACTTGTGCAGCCATACCTGGCAGGCTGCCCTGCTTTGCCTGTATCTGGTTGCCGCTGCCTGAGAGCGGGACAGCTCAACTAGGAATAGCCCTGTGGAGTTCTAGGTCACTCAGCTCTGATTCATGACAGTTAACACATAGCATTAACAAGGTATTTATCCACAGTAGATGCATGAAGTCTTATATGTGGGTGTTTGGTTTTTGTTTTTGTTTTTTTTTTTTTAAACATTCATCTGTACTAAATAGGCTGCTGTGATTGGCAGAGTTTTAAAACAGAAATGTATTCTGTAAGTGCGACAGCTCTAGCATACAAAGCATCTCCAGTATTCATCCCTATTTTTGATGCTATTTATCCACATTTTGCTCTGTTACTTCAGAAGAAAAAGATCTTAATGTCAATGATCGTCATTATTTTGTGCTCTATCAGAAGTGGATAAATGAAGTATGTCTACGCCTGCACTGACAGTAGGGAGCCTTTCTGTTCTGTGGCAGCGCAGCTAGTGGTAGAGCATGGATATTCCAATGCAGAACAGTGCACGTCAGGAGGCTTGCTTTAAAATCTCTCTTAAGCAACACATAGGCATAGTTCCTTCAACCTGTTTTTATCCAGCCTGGTCTGCACCTCAGAAATGGTAAGTCAGAGGACAGAATAAGCTATGGCATACTACTTTTGGTCTTATTCAGTGTAGTAGGTACTTCCTGGCAGACCTCCAGCTCCTACAGTGCATGTACAGGTCTGTAACACAGGCAAACCTGGAGTCTTAGCTGGCCCATCTGTTCATCTCTAATGTGGTATTTAGTATCATGCATCTGACAAATACTTTCTTTTCCATAAGTAGCATTATTCTTCTTTTCCACACTCACCAGAGACAGGGATGAAGACGACCAGAACTCCCAAGAGTGCAGCTCAGTAAAGAAAAGAGGAGATGGATGAAACCACAGAAAATAGGCAGAGGGCATAAGCCAAGTTATGGGGGTGGAGAGGGGAGGGGGTTTGCAGTCATAGCCTGAGGGAAAGTGGAAAGACTGTCACTGCAGCTGTGGCTTTGTTTTATTTCTAATTTAGCTCCCAGAACTGTAGAAAAAGTGCAGGCACTTAAATTACATAATGACCTCTAAAATGAACGTGAACAGAAATGCTGAATCTGTAGAACAAATTTCTAGCTGTCATCCACGTTTTCTGCCTGAAACCCATTATCAGCTCACAGACAGAAACTAAAGACTGCTATGTAAAACTTTTCATTAAAATTTTTGGAAATCCTTATCGAGTGTAAAAAGGCAGAAGAGAGAACTTGTTTCATGCCTTTATTGGGGTGCTGGAGTCCCTGCTGCCATAGCAGATTTTGGACCCCCTAGTGTGTGTCATGCCAGTACAATGGCTGCAGGGAAGGGTCAGGCTGCATGTGTGTGCAGGAGACTCGCTTCTCCTCTTCCTTTTTTGTGGTGCCTAGCTCGGTGGCACAGGAAAGAGGCATGTGGGTACCAGGGCAGCTTGTTGGTAAAGGCAACATCTGGACTGGAAACATGGGGTGAACAAGATTCAGTACAGTCTGCTAATAAAGCAACAAAATGATTTAGTTTGAAAAGGAGCAGCTATGCATGCTTGCATCACCTGCTGTAACTGGAACCAGAGTGGTGGAATAGGAAAGAAATTGGTCTCTTGAAGATAGGTGTTCTGAATGAGTGTTGGAGACTCTAACTTAATCATCTTAATGGTTTGCTTCCTGCTTCTCTGTGGTAACATGCAACTGTATATGCCCGTGTCCTTTTTCTAGCAGGAAGATATTTGTCTCCTTGAAAAACAGAAAAGCTAGGGGGAGCTATTAAGTTCTGAAAGCTATAGTTAGCTCAGAGCAATTAAGGATAGAACCATATAATGGCACTTGTAACTAGTTTATCCCTCAGGCAAACTGTAAGATTTTTAATGTTTGGTTTCTCACAGACTTGGCATTATTGGCAGCTTTTGCTGACGTGCCTCGAACTCTGAATTTTAGAAGGTGTGTCTGTTGCAGGTTGTTTCAAGCAAGTCACTTGCTTTCTTTCTGTTCCCTGTCACTTTGTTCCTAGTTCCATTTTTGGTGTCAGTGAGTATAATCCTCTGTTGCTTTCAGAATGGGTAGTTCTGCTCTACCCTCCTGTCTGCAGCTGTCTGATTTGCTCTTTTTGTCTCCTATGTGCTGACAGCACGTTCTTGCAGTGAACTAGTTCAGCAAAGTGTGGCTAAAAATCTGGCTTTTTTCCTGGTTAGTTATTAACTGGATTCATGTCTCACTCTTATTCCACTCTGTAGTTGTGTTGCTACTGGTTTTAGTAGGAATTGCTGCAGAAAGAAGTGTCTAACTCTGAGAAGGGAGAGAATTGTCTGGTTCCTCCCCAAGGGTGTTATGTCTGCCTGCTGCAGATTTACACCAAATTACACTCTATTGCCAGATTAGGTCTTTGCACTCCTGGTAGGCTCTTTCAGAAATACTTAGAAATGTAACAGCTTAATTAATTGTTGTAGAGTTGTTAAAAGGTCAATTACTGCATGTTCATTCTTTTTTTTAACTTGGGTACCAAATAATTAATTTCCTCTGTTCTGCATTAAATAAGCATCCCTCTTTGCTCACATGAGCTGTAGTCAGCCATTATGAGATACGTTTGTTGCTCAATTTATCCTCCTATTCCAAAGTATTAGACTCTAGAATTTTTCTACTGTCCATTTGTGAATATGTTTGTACAAGTGTGGATTACTTTTTTCTTTCACTGCCACCAAAAAAAAAGTTATAAATCCAACAATAGTGCAGTTAAGCTGGTATGGATTTCCCAGATGATTTTAGGAAGTGTTAACCTGTATTGCAAAATATTCAGAAACAAAATATGGATGCTGCTTGCCTATGCTCACTGGTCAGATTGGATCACTGCAGTATGGTGGTTTGGGGAGAAATTGGGAACATGGGACCCTTTTTGGACCAGTAAGTTGTGGGAAAATTTCATTTTTGTGAGGAGGAACACTTGCTGTGTGTGCAAAAATGTGGAAAGATTGTGGAACAACAAAAGCATCAATTGTCTTTATGAGGTGACTAAATGGTTGGTACAAGCTTCGTCTCCCTGATTGACTTCTTGGATACCTTTAGAAACATCATTCAAGGTGAAGGCTCCTGCATTTGGTTTGTCCTAGGGAACGTGGAGTTCATGAATTCTGCTGTTGTGAAAACGATGCCAAACTCTTACACACAGGGCCGCACAACAAAGTGGAAAATTCTGGATATTGTTTTGGGCAACTTTAGCTAAATAAAGGCTTTGTGGTTGAAATGTCGGAAATAGCAACTCTCCTGTCCCACAATCTATAGAGTTGCTGCATAAGGTGTGACCTTGTGGGCTGTGTTGAAAAGCTCAGTTATTTTTCTTAATTTTGGTGTATATATATATGTTTTTTTTTTTTTTTTTTTTTTAAGCTATCGTGTTTTGGATGTTAACACAGACCTGCCGATGGCCTAAGGTGCACTAGTGAGGGAGAATGCTTAGGTTGTTTTCCCTTGTATTGTCGCTTCCCTTTGAGGTCCCTCTAGGGTCTCAGCTATTTCAATGTGATATGTAATATACTCCTGATAAGTAACATAATTGTCTCTAACCTGTATCAGATTATTTTTTTCCCTATTTCTCTTACATTGTTCATGTAAGTAACACAAAGAGTTAAAGGCACTGTTTTTCAAAGCTAGGATATTTTTTTTCAAAAGCTTATCATAAGGTGATTTTGTTGCCTTAACCATGAGAAATTTTTAGTATATGATTAGTTGGAAGTTTTAAATGTAGAACAGCTTAATTTCTGAGTTACTGGGAAAAATGCCAGCCATAGGTTTGGGAAAGTCTGAGTAATAAAATCGTAAAGCTGGTTCATCATTCAAATATGTTATTATTTCGGCCGTGTCTGCCCACTGCACATTCCTACAGGCTAAAAATGTCAATAGGCTCTTACGTTAATAACTATTTTAGGTCTCTATTCTTAAAAGGCAACACAAAGGAAAGAATCTTAAGTTAATATAAAATATCAAAGTTAACACATCGAGTATTCTTTCTTGCTTTAGTTTAAGAAACTTTCACCCCTAATATTTGTATTACTATTAAAAAACACAAGTTCATACTTTAAAAAGTCTAATCCTAAAGTTAGATCACAGATGGTTAGACTCCAGACCAGCTGGGGGCAGTGGCATTTTCAGGAATGTAACAAATAGATGAAGGAAGGAACTGAGTGTAAACATGAAATTAGGAGTTATGTAGACAATTGATAAGAAGAGACGAAAGTATTGCTCAAAACTCAGTTGAAAACAGGGAAAAGGATGTCCTTTTTCCTTGGAAAATATGCTAACGCTTTAATACTAAATAGGGGCAGTAATGTCAATAATTCAAGAAATGCAGAAGAATTTAGTTCTATTACTGAAATTAAGCTGTGTATTAACATCTAGAAATAACAACTGAAAAAAAATTTAAATTATAACTGCTGAAGGTATTATTAAAAAAATAAAACAACCACAAGCTACACAGTGGATAACAATTTTCGGTCTAGGGTACATATAATTTGAGGAATACTCTTTTTCTCATATTGATCTTGAAGAAAGATTAGAAAAGCCTCAGAGCACCAGAGAAGCTTAATGATGTCCTAGTTTTTATGAACAGTAAATAGTATGTGGTACCTGGACACTGGATTGTCTGGTGTTTGTTACAGTCTTCTGGAAAGATTATCACCAAGCTGATAAGGCAACTGACTCAGTGTGTCAAAAATTCAAATCCAGCAATTGGAATGAAGCACCATATACAGTCTGTTAATATAGAAGCTGAACTATGGATTCTTTTTAGCTCAAACTGGGCACATTAAACTTTGTCATAAGCCATTTCTGTTTGGTAATGTTCCTATTGTACAGAGAAATCCTGCAGGCTGCTAAAACTAAAATTGGATCATCTTCAGAAAAAGTGAATTTGACTAAATGTCAAAAGTGCATCTTAGTTGCTTTGAAGCAAATTGAATAGCCATACGAGTTTGTCAAAAATAGTACCCCCAATATCTTTCTATGCAGGGTTGTTCGTTCTTTTTTTGTGCTGTCAAGATGTTTGAGTAGGTTCCCTACGCTCTCAGTAGTTAAACAAAATTCTGGATCGTTGGGGCAAGAAAGATTTCTGTTACAAATTCATTGTCCTGTTAGTGTGCTAGTAGACTAAAACTGAGTTGCTTAGTTATATAGGAGAATGTTACTAACCTGAGCTTCTGACACATACCTTTCAGGAGAGGAAGATGTAGTTGTAGATGCTGTATTTTAGGGAATTGGGGGGGGGGGGAGCAGGGTAGAACACACGAAAAACAAGGTAGAAATTTTTCAGATATTCATATAGTGTACTCCTTACCTCCCTTGTGCTTCCCAAGTATGGAAGGACAATGCAGCAGGAAGTTTTATTTCTCATCTGATTTTTTTTTTGGTTTGTTTTTCAGATCCAATACCAGACTCATGTGAGCTTACCACACCTTGCCTAATATAATTGCTCAGACTTTCACTGCTGTAAAAGAGGAGATTTGGATTCTTCATAGTAGGCACTGAGAGACTAGCCACTCACTGTAAGTCAGTTTTCCTTCTATCATGGATGTGGTGGCCTCCCTATAGGAAAGCAGAAGTTAAACTGATGTGGAGCCTGTTGCAGCCTAGAGAGGACATGATGAAAAACGTTGCGTAAAAAGCTGCTTGCTACAAGGAATCACCCCATCAATGGAGAATGGGAGAGTACTGTAGTATAGTTGGCTTTGGGGATGATACATTGTGCTTAATTGTATGTCAACAAGAAGAATTGAAGGGGTGTAGCAAGGAAATGAAATAGGTAAACCAAAGTTGTGCTAATGTAATCTTCTGCTAAAATGAGGGTAATTTTCCAAAAATACCTCAAAGCTGTGCTACTTTTGCAGGAACTGGAAAAAATACCATTTGTGTTGTACTGTGTTTGGGTTGCCTTTAATCTTAGGCTTTGGGGTTTCCACTGGTCGCCTGTCAGGTCAGGAAAGGACTCTCCCACCTGTTGCACCATTGGACTCTTTGTGGTTTGTGTCTCATTCTGAAATGTTCTCTATAGATTGGAGCCAAAGATAGGACTTTGGCAGGGTTAAGATTGTGTTACTGGTGATATTGAAAAAGTTCTCATTTTGCTGGTGGGTGTGCTTTTTGCCTGAGTGTTCACTAATTACGAGATTTATCGTTAGGAGGAAATTCTGTCCCAAGTCATATTGCCAGTCACAGCCCTTGTGGTGTTTTACCTTCTCTGACAGCGTGCGAATGTACTCACAGTGCATCTGAATGCATCTGAGTAGGGACGTAGCTTCCCAGCTAGCTGCTTGTGCTGCATTTTGACTTTATATTTTTATATATATATTCTTGTCCTTTCTGACCTATAGGCATTAAGTTAGTATTATAGTGCACATAGGACAGGTAGGATGTTGTAGTTCTTACATGCGTATAACTTATGTATTTGCTTGCAGTTGTTAAAGGCTGAATGTTCTGAACTGTGAAGTTCTTAAGTCTTGTGATTGTATATGAACTGTATATAAAACTGAGGTTTTGAAATTAGTCTTAACAGGCTCACATGGATCTTTTACCTGCTGTTCTGCACTCTTGATGCTGACGTAGTACCATCCTGTTGGCATATGTTATTGGAATGCATTAATAATTTGCAATGCTGTTTCTTTTGAGATATGTTAGATCTCACATTAACACATGGTGTAATTTCACTGAATAGCTCTATGTCATTGAAAAAGGAAAAAATCCCTGTACTTGGTGCTCACTTAGAGTGAAATTATCTTAAATTCAGTTTTACAAAGTCAAAAACTGATTCTATGGCTGATATAGAAGCCGTTTCCGTGTGTTACTGAATCTTTAGAGGAATTACATACTGATGTCTTGAATGTAGGAAAACATAGTGAAAGAAGTGATCCTCCTTCCTCAGTCCTCATAAATTTTATTTAAGGAACTTATATAACCCCTGTATTGGTTATGTTGGTATTTTCTCTCAGTTTTGCCTAAAATTCCAAGCCTAGTTTTTCAGTACAAATATGATTTTTTTTTCCTCACTTGGACCACTGATATAGTCAATCTTATGAGAGGTATTTAATTTTACTTTGTAAGCTGAATATTGACAGAAATGTTAAGAATATTGGCAGCTCAACATTGTCTGCTGGCTCTTTACAAATAATTTCTCATATAAGATGGTAAAAAGCTGAATTCTGTGCTAAAGTACGTCATTTAGTACTTCCTTTGAAGGAAAATGAGGTCAAATCTTAGTGTGCATGTACTAGTAAATGCAAAAATAACCAATGTGCACAACCCTAGCTCTTCTTTGTGCACAAACTCATATGTATGAATTTAAGCTACTTATCTCAGATGAATTCCAAAGTGTTTCCTGTGGATTCAGTTATGAATACTTGTGCTAACTTGTTGAATGGATAGTAACATAGGTAGATATTCCCACAAAAAGAGTGAAGAAGGGAAGAAAAAGGATGTTTGTTAACTTACTGTCTTACTAGTTATTATTGAAACAAATTAATTTTGTGTTATTTTTTTAAGACTAAAATAAATTATAAATCTAAGCACCATGGATGGCATCTCTGGAAGAGAGGAATGAAGAAGCAGGATAACTTTACCTCATAAGGGTGTTATTTTGTAGTTTTTATTTTTAGTCATAGGTACTTTGGTCTTAAACATATAATACCTGATTAGACAGAGGAACTGTTTGAAAAAAATGGACTGCTGATTTAGTATGATTACAAAATAATTTTTAGAAATCGTGTCACTAGAAATCAAATGTTTGTGAAATTCTGAAAAGGTGGGTCAAATATAGAGGCACAGTTTCATTAATACAGCACTGTAAACTAGTCATAGCTTAAATGCATCTTTTAGGACAAGTTGTCACTTCCAAATGCCAAATATGTCAGTTGGATGTTGAGCTTGATGAAGTGGTGTGAAAAGGTTGTGACCTCCTTGGTCCTGTGGTGTCAAGGTCACAGACCGTTCCCCCTGCAGTAGGGACACAGTGTGTCTCAGACATGAAAATTCAGATCTTTTTAAAGGCTTCCTACCTTGGGAGAGACTATGATTTTAAGTGTTTGAAATACGCAATTAGCATAGCCAGAAGTAACCTACGAGAGAAGATTGCAAATCTTGTCTCCTGTTATTCAAACTTTTGGTTCCTTATGCTTATATGCAGAGAAAAGTAGCAGTTGCTGTGTGTCTTGCCATTCCAGGGACAATCAGGTTCCTTGCCCTCCTTTTTAGCAATAGGAACAAATTGACATTTTACAAGGAGGATTTTACAGAGTGAGATTCTGCATTTTACTTCCAGCGAGTGATACAGATCGTCTGGATTCTTACCACTGCAAATGTTTTTGTCACACTTACTGAGCAGAAGCACACGCTTTTCATCTGGAGGTCACAAACTCAGCCAGTCCTTTGATGCAAATCAGTTTTGTGCTTGGAGAAGCTGCAAAAACTTGCCCCGGTTTTAAGAGTAGCTCTAAGATACCATTTTTGCATTTCAGTGTATGTTTGAACATGTGTTTCCATTAGCCTTATCTTTTTTAGAAAGATTAGGTAACTTCTTCCTATCTTTGCTTATGTAAACTCTGATAAGTTGCTTATTTGTCCACCAGGTGAAGAATAAAAATAATGCTTCAGATACATCAGAAGGCAGAATTTTTGTCACCTTTCAAGGATGGCCTTAGAAATTAATTTATGAAGAGCAATTGTGTAGCTTCAGGGCCCCTTGCTTTCCCATTGTGCAACAGCGAAGGTTTTGCATGCAAGCTAATTGCATGAGAGAGGAAGAGAAGGTTGCAGTTGTCGGTGAATTCCTTTAGAGGTTTGGTAATGAGGATGTGGGACTGAATCTCTGGTTCCGGCGTGTGTAATAATGAATGAAGTATGGTTTTGGCCTCAGGTGACTCCTTTGCTCATTCACTGACTCCTGGTTTAAATGCCTTATGCTCCCATTTGCTTTTGGGAAAAGGTCGTATCCTCAAGTTCTTGTAGCTGTAGATATTTGAAGAAGAAATGAGAACTACATTGTTCCTTTAGGTTTGAAGAAGCTTTCTACACTACACAGAAAGATATTATGATTATTGAAGTAGGTACTTTTCAAGGAGAAATAAAGATTATTTTAAAGGCTGAATAAAATGTTAACAGTGTAATTTTTTAAGAAAATCCATCTGTGTAAAGTTCACAGTGTGCTTCTGTAGTAATGTGTGTTAATCTTTTTTTTTATCCTCACGTGTTGGTCCAAGCATGTGTGTTGTAGATTTTTTTGTTGTTGTTGAACATCTTATCAAAGCATATATGAGGTATGAATAAAGGTCAAACTTGACCAAGGATAATTATCATTAGTGATGAATAAACAGAAGTTTATTTATGAAAATGTAACATTTGCAATGTTTGTTTAATGAGTTTTTTAAACTTACTGACTTTATGCATGTGCCACACACTTATGAAGACTATCTACTGTGGAGACATATGTTTCTTAGTTACAAAACGACAGCAAGGATTTTTGAGAAGAAAAATATACTCTCCCTTCAGCTGAAGTTATGTTGAAAGAACACATAAGGTTCTGTCAGAAAACCAGGCAAGGTCTTATCTGGTAGGGAGTAAAGCATGCTGGCTGGTAACTTGCAGGCACATAGCAAGCATCAGAGCAATACAGTATAAAATTATTTTGAAAAGCTTTAAGAAGCTTGCAAGGCAGCAGCATGTTTTACTGTAACTTTCACTGGCCTTCCCTTCTGTCCAGGTGACTTCTGTGCCTCCATATTTCCTGGAGGATACCTGGGCTTTGCTGCTGTATTTTCAGAGGATGGCAAGTTACTAGAAAAGTACTTGATCTAATGATACCTTACCTTCAAAAGTACCAAAAACTTTCCTTATATTTTTTCCCCATAAGTTTTGTCCATGTATATGCTTGTCCTGAGGAGTTGGGTTTTTTACTCACAGTTCTTAAATATCTGAACAACCTGACAACTGTCCACAGCTGTGTTTGAATGTGCTGCAGGTAGTAGTTTATTTTAAGCAGCAGGAACTGTGCTTTTAGAACAATCAAAGAAATTTAAATTCTACTTTAAAAGTCTAATACTAAATGATTAATGAAAATATTGATACTAGAAAATTGTCCTTTTGTAGTGCAGCAAGTGTTTTGAACTTCACAGAATCACAGAATGTTAGGGATTGGAAGGGACCTCAAAAGATCATCTAGTCCAATCCCCCTGCCGGAGCAGGAACACCTAGATCAGATCACACAGGAACGCGTCCAGGTGGGCTTTGAATGTCTCCAGAGAAGGAGACTCCACAATCTAACAAGCTGTCAAGTGGTAAAAAATGAAATAATTTTAATTCTTGGGGGATCTTATGTTAGTTAAAAGGTAGATGCTGCCAGCTCCAGTAAAAGCAGAGACAGCAGTGCTCACTGTTGAGGGGGAAAAAGCTGAGTGTTTCTGGTTCAGAGACATCAATAGATTTGGGTGTTGTTGCTGTTGATGAGGCCCTCTATAGACAGATAGGAGCAGCTTCACGCTCACAAGCCCTGGTCCTCATGGGGGATTTCAACCACCCTGGTATCTGTTGGAAGAACAACACAGCACAGCATAGGCAGGCCAGGAAGTTCCTGGAATGTGTTGATGACAACTTCCTTCTCCAAGTGATAGAGCAACCAACCAGGAGAGGGGCTATGCTGGACCTTGTTCTCACCAACAAGGAAGGGCTCG
>WKFP01015267.1:1773002-1796042 GCA_011057875.1 Pterocles orientalis | reverse complement strand
GTTGTGGATGCCCCATCCCTGGAGGTGTTCAAGGCCAGGCTGGATGAGGCTTTGGGCAAGCTGGTCTAGTTGAGGGTGTCCCTGCCAATGGCAGGGGGGTTGGAACTTGATGATCTTTAAGGTCCCTTCCAACCCTAATCATTCTATGATTCTATGATTCTATGATTCTATAAGGATAAGGACTTCAAAGGTGCCCTGACCCTTTATGTGTGATTTCGATGCCAAGTTTTATCAGGCAGCAGCTCTTTGCCTCTAAAAGTTGCAACTGTTTGTTAATGCCATGTTTTAAGTTAATGGCACACTACTCCCTACTGGCTAATTTTGTTGTTGGCATCACAGGACAAAATGATGTAAACAAGTGGTCGAAAAGGTATGGTGCCCTAAGATAAGTTAGCTTATAGTTTTGCCTGTAATGTCTTCCAGTGTCTGGCCAGCAGCTTTTGAGAGAAAACATTTGGTTCAGGAGAAGTGGAAAAGTATTCATTGTTCAGCTCAAGCTTTGTCACTCTGAAGAAAACTGGATTCTCTACTATATGGAGTGAGTTAGGCATAAGTTAAAAACTGAACAGTTCAGTGGACTTTCATTTGTCATGAGGGTAGTATAAACTTGCAATTTTTTTATGCCTGTAGATTATTTTCACAGCTAGTAAACTTCTCACTAAATTTGGCATGTTGTCATGAAACAGGGCTATGAAAATACTAGCAGAGCAGATGGTAATGGTGGTGGTGTTCTCTGCCCATAAAGAGGAAACATGCTACATTTCTCTGTGGTCATGTAAATTAAGGTGATACCGGAAAACTGCAAAAGCGTACCTATATCTAGAAGAAATTTATTTTTTAGTTGGCTTTAATGGTTTTTTATGTTTTCTTTTTATGAATATATGGAAAGACTGATTCTCATTAAAACCAAATGAACTGTATGCAGGCATTTGGTAGTAAATGTAGCTTAGCACAACAGCATACTTTCACAGACAGCTGTACATATTTGCTTAAGTAATAATTTGTATAGCATCGCATGTGTCTAATTCAGATTCTTAACTTTACGCTTTCTGTTACTCTTGGAATGGTGACTAAGATGATATTCTGCATATGATCTGTGGTAAACTGCGTTTCCACAGAAATTGGAATTTTCCATTTTCCGCAGAAAATAGAAAAAAGTAATTTTTTCACATTAAATTTTAAAAAGTGGAGCAAGATAGAACAAAAAATTACTTTACTGAACCAGAAATGTACAATTGTATGACTGTCCTGGTTTGTTTCTGGTTGTACTTCAGAAGCATAAAAGCTGTTCCCTTGCACAGTTTGTTGGTATTTTGTTAATTTATTAGGTGAAGAATTATCAGGTGTGGTTTTTTTTTTTTCAGCTCCCATTTGCCTTCCCCCCCTTTGAGCACTATATAGTACTCGTATTAGGCAGCATATATTACCTGAAGAAGATATTGCTATATAAAAGCTCATGGTAGCTGCCCAGAGCAGCCTTGATTCCAAATGTGTTATTAACAGCTCTTCTTAATTCCATGGTTAGTCTCCTTAAAACCTTCAATTTAAATATATGCTGCTTTAATTTGCTGCTTCAATTTAAATAACTTTTAGTAGATTATTGTCAGGCAGTGTAATCATACCTTCAGAAATAAAATTTCAAAGTTAAACATTTTGACAAGATTATTTTTGCTGATCTTTCAGGCTGTCTGTAATGACCAGTTTCAGTATTTCTAATGTTCTGTCATCATCTGGGGTGACAGAATCTACCTGTCCTCTGAGAAACAGAGGACACAGCTCTCCTGTCTCCTTCCTTTCTGTTCTTTTAATGAGAAAGACAACAGGTCATAAGATATGTAAAAACTCTAACTGCCACACTCAAAATAACAATCAGACAGTAATTTGTTTCCAATAATAAATTTTACAAGGATTAACTACCAGAGACTTTTAAATCAACACTGGTTTATGATCTGCAGTGTTGTAGTTTGGAAAAGGTACTAACAGTACTCATCATTCTCCTTAACTAAACATAAATGAATGTAAACAGAAGTGATTGTTTTTCTACAGCAGACCCCTAAGCCTGGAGAATTTGGTGCACACACTGTATATTTGCTGTATGACCAACTATAGAAGTCCTTCATGTCTGTGTCTGAAATCCTGATAAACTTCTTGGTTTGGTTTTCTTAAAAATCGGTCCTTGACAGCATGCATTTTTATTTTTATTTCAATTGTTGTTGGAGGATGTATTGGAGAGAAGAAAAGGAAGGCTAGCAGTGGGTGAGGGAGGAATGTGGCTCTCTGCATGTAAGAAAAGTGAAAGGGTTTACTGCTCCAGTTAAATCCTTTTCTTGGCTTTGTGCAGCATTGGCTCTTCTACAGAAGTAGGCTGTGTTGGGCAATTTTCCAGAGAAATGCTTGGATGTGTTAAATTCAGAGACAAGGTTTCATTCCTTACTAGCCCAAATCATGCTGAGGGATGGTTGGAGAGTGAGGGAGTTCTCTTGCCCACTTTCACACTCATCCCATGACCAGCAATTCCAAATTTGTTTGAAACTCTCCCAGATACAAAACTGTTCTTCCCTTAGTCCATAATTCATGCTTTCAGGAAGCGTCTAGAAGGCTATTTGTTCTTTCTGGACAAGCTGTAGGTTTATACTTCACCTTTAAAATTTTTACATATGATTATGTTTTTTTCTATTGCCCTACAGTTCTGAAGGAAATCTTAAAGAAAACATTAGTAAGAAGTGGAGATAGCTAAGTAACAGCTGTTAAGGGCTTGATTCAGCATCTTCCCCTGCAATTATCTCTGCCTGCAACTTGTGAGATTTCTGTCTACCCTGTGTTTGTGAACTCCTTGGTGAAGGAACACTGGTGACCAGTGTGCAGGAGCTGCTGTGATGGATGTACTCTGCTTCTCTCTGCCTGTCTCTGGCCGCTACCAGGTGCTCTGGAGGAAAGTGTGTCAGTCCTTATCCTGAAGAGTTATAAAACATTTGCCCTCTCGTCAGACCCTTCCTATAATCTTCATCAGGGTAACTTATGATCTGCTGTGAGAAAGGCTGTCTTTATTTTTTTTCAAGTTTATAGAAATTGCACAGCCTATTGTAGGAAGTGTGTACCTTGATGGTGTACAGGAAGGGAAATAAATTAATATTCTAGGGATTGACTTTGGATATATTTGGCAAAAATAAGTCAGTTTTCAAGGGTGGTGTATATTACTTTTACTGGCAACAATTGCCATGACCTAATGTATCAGCTCAAAAAATAATGCTCGTTTCATTTAAATTAAAAAAGTGAAACTACAAGGAAAAAATCCCAGAACACCACCAGCTAAAGAAGGCAATGACTGTAATACACTGTAACAGCTGCAATAACAAGCGAATGAAGTTGGCTCTTGAAACGAAGGGGGGGGATAAACACAGCCTCACCCCAATGAAGTAGCTTTACACTGTATCATTAAATCTCACTTGACAAAATTGAGATGTCTTGTTCAAGACACTTGCAATGAGAAACTTCATTTTTTCATTTGAGGCTGTTCTCTTCCCACCCCCAGAAATGCCTGCAAGCTCTTACTGGTTTTGACTGTGTTCTTAAGTTTGTTTTCTCCCTGCAGTTATATTTCAGATGGAAGATTTTTGAAAAATAGCACAAAAGAAGAACCACATAACATTCCTAAATACTGAGTATCTTTCAGATTGTCAGTATGTCAAAACAGTATCACTGAAATGAGCCATGCTTTAGTGAAAATTACTGTGTTGGTAGGAGGGGCACCATGTGTCAGTAGTCGTCGTCTCTGGATGATGGTGGGAAGTATGGAGGACAGTATGGCCGAAAGACGGGGAGGACAGTTGCTAGAGGCTTTAGAAAAATATAAGGAATGAAAGAAAGAAATGAGAAATAAGAATTTATTAAAGTTTATATTTCTGCACTTCAAAACAGGTGTTGTGCTTTGTATGGTACATGTGTCTTTCAAAGCAGAAGTAGAAAGACATTTTCAAATCATGAACAGATTTCAGGGTTCTATAAAACCAGGCTAAAATCTTATTTCTAAATGCATTTAGTTTTATCCCTGTCAGCATTGTCTGCCTCTTTTCTGTTTTTGAAAAAGGTAGTTTCAAGATTTTGAAAACTCCTGTTTAGACTGAAATGCAACTCTATGTAGCATCTGCAGATTTGGCTAATTCATGACTAACAGCACAAAACTTGTAGAGTTGTTCTGAAGTGGGATCTTTGGCTATGAGCTGGAGTGGCTTGCAAGGGATAAGGAGCTACTAGCACTGTCTTTTGCCTGGCTGGCTGTGTGGGGGATGTTCCAGCTGTGCTGTTAGACTTGTCACATGTGAAAAGACAAATTCATGTTTTTCACTTACATAACTATGTATCACATTTTATTTAATTTATAGCCCAGAAGTCTGATCGCAATGTGCTAGATACGATGTATGCATTTAAAAAGACAAAGGTGGTGTTACAGAAAAAAAAAATCTGCACATTAAGACTTGATTAAAAAAAAGGATCATTAGCACTTGAACCAGGTGACAGCGTCACTGTAGATGTATGTATAGAAAGCATATGTATAAATATTCATATACCTTGCACAGGTATTGGAAATAAAGCAGCTTTATGGCCAGCAGGAGTTGTGGATTTTGCTATGGAAGGTGCTGCAGGAGTTCTCAGCCTGATAAATGGAACACAGCTGCTGAAGGTGTGTTTGGTAAAGAGGAAGACTGTGGTCCACTTGACTCTCCCAGGCAGGCCGCATACTGGTGGATGTGAGCACAGTGGCCAGCTGAGGAAGCTCATATGATGCTGAGAGAAATCTTCAGATCTGTTCAGACTCTGCAGTGACTCAGAGCTAGGGGGCTTCTGTCTTGGCTTCCAACTAAGCTCTGTCATGGGACTACTGTAATCTAATAGGCAGTGACCTTTAACTGTCTGTCAGCCTTGAAGCATTAGGCTGCGACTGCCACAATTGGTTATTAGTGTGTAAAATTCCTGTTGTTAAGCTGAGGTCTGAGAACAACGGGCCTCCATTGTTCTTTTTTTAGGGATAGCCTTATTTGAGATCTAACGAAGTGTCCTCAGCAAGGCCTTTACCTATTTAGCTGGTGTGAAACAGTAACAGAAGTAAGTTCAGGGTAAGAAAGATTTACCTTCCTTTATAAAGAATGTTTTATTGCTGTCATAAAAGAAGTACTCATATTTCTGCATGTGTTTGTATTTCAGAGTACTCTGAAATGATTGTGAAATGCAGCATTGGTGATTTATTTATTTGTTTATTTCTGTTACCAGTGGTGAACAAGTCCTGATTCAGTGTGTTCCAGGGAAGATGAAGTGGGAAGGCTGTTTAGTGGTTTTGGACCAACCCTGGCAACCCAGTTTGAACTGTTTGCTTTCATGTGATTTATGAAATTTGCTACTTGTGAAATATCCTGTTTCTGTGCACATGGACATGAAGGCTGATTACTCTGAGTGGATCTTGTTGAAACAACATCTTACTGCTTGCTCAGCTGAAGAAAACTCAGGCCTGCAGCGTCCCTGGAATTGGTTCTGAATATAAAAAAGCCAGTGGTTGATTATGTACAAAATGTTAATTGTCATTCTGCTCTGTTCAGGCATAACTAATGTGTGACTTAATTTAGATACATTAGCTGAGAATCATTACATTCGTATGGGAAGAAATGCATTTGTCACATGTATTTACTTTCTCATGCTTAATGCATAACGTTCGACTTGACAATTCCTGCACTTGTTGCCTCTTCAATTTGCTGCATAAGGTAAAGCTGCTGGTTGTAACTTCCAAATGCCTCGTGCTTGTTCCGTGTCCTCACCTAGCGAGCAAAATAATACAGACGTAGTGAAATACTGGAAAAGTATTCCAGACCTAGGGAGTGGTGTGGGGAAGAAGCTGGAGAGAAATGGAGCTATGAATGCACAAGCTGGCAAGGGGAGATGTCAATGCTGTCCAAGCAGTTTGTAGTGTCCCCAGGCAAAATTAATACAAAATCAGATCCCTCTGCACACGGCAGCATAAACAGTGTATTGCAGCATTTACTGTAAGCTCTAATTCTTTTAAAGCACTGTATACTGGAATTGTGTAAACAACCCACAAGAGCAAATGACAGACTTTTCAGAATGAGTTGCTGGATGCAAATGATACTGGAGTGTTATAGGAGATCTTGCTTGCTTTGTTGCAGTGTTTTATTTTATTTTTTAATTACTGACTTGAAGCAATGATCACCTTCACTGTTCATCTGCCTAACTGGTACTGTAAAATCACACTACAGAACAACCTTTCAGTTGTCTCACTCTGGAAACAACGTAGGAATAGCTTCAATAATAACTGTAGTATTCTTCCAGATTAGTACAGGTTTTCTGCTGTGGAAGATCATTATAATGAGGGACATCAGGGTGCTGGCTGGTCCTACAGTCAAAATAGGAACTGTTTGTTCTTTTGATTCTGTGTCTATATGCGCAGGCTTTCAGTTTTGTTAGGCAGTTGGATATGTATGGTACTTTTCTCAACATCTTTATGTTGCTGACCGCAAAAGACAGCTCATAAATTTAATCCATAAAGAATTTGTTAATAGAAGCCCCCTCTTCTACTCCAGGAAATCCTGTAAGTCTTTCCAAACAGGTATTTTTGCGTCAGTTTCTCCATTGCACGCAAACTGAAAATATGCTTGAGCTACCTTGCTCTTTCCCCAGACGCTGCTGAGCAGTCAGGTGCGTTAGCATGCCTGGGAACAACAGTCTCAAGTAGGAGCTGGGGGACTGCTGGCTTTCACAGCCACCTTGATTGTTTGCTGGTAAGACAGGCAGTTGATTTGTTTTCTTATTTTTTAATACAGAAGAGAAAACTGGAAAAATGCAAATGCTGATGATGTAGCTTCTCTAGATGCCATTGGTCATTCCAAGATTTATCTTTTATGTGACGTTCCATGTAAATCCTTGTCACTTTTGAGTAACAAAAATAGAAGATTTGAATATTTTTGATGCATTTTACGATGTGGTCTTGAAAACACTAGAAGATAATGCTTAGGAGAAAAGATTGGATGCATTTTATATGGAAATTTTAAATTCTCTTGAACTAAATAACTGTTCACAGTATTTTTTTTTCACATTCCTCCTCCGGCACTTTCTACACAGATTTAATTTTTCTACCTTTTCACAAGTAAATGCATAGAACAAACTAGTGAAATTCAGTTCAATGGTTGTGTTTTAACTGCCCGTATGGCACAGGTGTATTTTTTCTAGAAGTGTGAGTTACAAAAAGGCTTTGATGTCTGCAAACTAAGTTTTGTGATCAAGACTTGATGCAAACTTTGTGCATAGTTTCTGTCTTAAGCAGCCTTCAAAAAGACAGTTTTATATCAAAAGTGCAATTTTATGGCATAAGCTTTGTAAAGGTGTTTTCCTGCTTTATGCATTCTATTTTTTATCATTTCAAAAAGATGTACTTGAATGAGCTTGTCAGATGTTTTATCTTAAAAGTATCACTTGCTGTCAAAATTGTGAAAAACACCATCAGTGAAAGATGATTATTAATAAAAGTTAAGGAAAAAAATATTTAGGTCAGTATGGGTGAAAAGGGCATGTCTGCCATCTGTTAAGAAAATGTTATTATTGTAGACATAATTTTATTTTAAAAACCCCCTTTTTTGCTCCTTCCTCTCAGAAATTCCTTTTTTTCCCGTATTTTTCTTTTCAGAAGTTCATCAAGTGCATTATATAAAAAAATGTGGAAAATGTCTTGTTAAGTATTTCAGGATGCACCTTATGCTGCTCTATTCATATTTAACCATAGGTTTAATTTATTTTTGTGTTGTAATTCCTGATGGTCTAGAAAAGCCGGTACTGTATGCCAGCATTTTAGAAACGAACACAAAAATGATGCAAGGTTGGGAGGAGAACAGAGATGGAAAACAAAGACCAGGAATGGTGGCACTCTTCTAATATTAAGCAGTTCAAGGAGAATCTACATCACTTATAAACACTTCTGTTTATTGCTGCTTTTGTAGTTTATAATTAAAATACATGTTATTAGTTGGAGTTCAAATGTAACCAAGGTCAAAACCAAGACACTAGACTGCACACCTTATAAAACTCTTCACATTGTCTGCTGTCTCTATAGCCTGTATACGGTGACTGGAACTGAAGTAAAGAAATGAGTGTACTCATTAGAAGTAACAAATATGGATTGTGAAGTTGTAGCACCCTTTCCCTGAGCTCGAATCAAGTTCTTTAAGTATTCATTCTTTCATATTGCTGAGGCATCCTAATTAAAATCTTCCATCTTTTAAACCTCTAAAAATGCTTGAGAATGGGAGTGTAGTTGAAGCTTTTTTTAAATCATGTAGAATTTTTTTATTTTTAATTAAATTCCAGTAGATAGACTGTAGCTTGTACTAACTTGTATCTAAATGTAATGTTAGAGACAGAGTATCTTTGTCAGATCTGTCTGGATCAGTTGAAAATAATACTGCTTCCAGTTTCTTGCCCACAACTTGGCGATGACCGTGCATTCTGGCCAAAGCAAAGTATGTCAGCTACCCCCTGTGACAAATGGCTTTCCACTGAAGTGCATTAGGGAGCGCTCTTGTGATTTATTTTTTTTCTTTTGTTTTCTTTTTTTTTTGTTTCCCCCCAATCTGTTTAATTTTTGACAGGGAACTACTGATCTCCAGAAAAGGGTCAGTAACAAATTGCTTGGGAGCAAGAATTTCTTTGACTACTTTGGTAGTTCTAAAAGTGAATATGAATTTTAGCTCTAACCAGTCAGTGGAGGCACTGGGCTGCTACTCAGACCCGTAGAAGTTCTCAGCAGCTTTGTATTAGCTCTGAGTTTGGTTGCTGGAGGCAGGCCATATTTCACATTGGGATGTCATACTGTAGTAGACTTCCATGAACAAACTTGGTGCATTAAAACTCTGTATCTCTTCCTTGTTCTAGTCTGTCTGTAATAGTGTTAAATTATTCACAGGGTCTTAATTGAAGCTTTCCTTTTTGGCTGATCTCCTAACTTGCTTTTAGATTTTGTTCTGTTGTAGCTAGGCAGTGGCAGGACAAGATCTAACATGAAAGCACTCACTCTGAAATGGACCTTCAGTGCTTCCTGAGCATGGCTGCTGCTTCTACAGCTGTGTGTTCACCTTCTTCATTTTCCAGGGTCAAAAGTTCTCTTACCAGCTCTGTCCAAGTAGACTTCCAAGGTAACCCTAGCTGGATTCAGGTTTTCCTCCAGTATTTCAGAACTTGAAGAGGTGGTGGTGGGGTTCCCTCATTTGAGGTGGGGAGAAGGTCCCTTTTATGGCCTCTTTTCCTGCTCAAAAGCAGGAAACATAGAGCCTCTCATCTCTAGCCTGCATCTTATTTTGCTACCACAGATATTGTGATTGATACTTCCCATTTCATATTAGTTAGGCAAAACATTGCATGTAGTCATTCAGATTTGTAGTCTGGTTTCCCACATCTTGTGTTTTTCTGCTTCTAGGTCTCTTTCAGTTCGTATTTATCCTATGCAATGAGGATAATGTTGCAGAAAACCTTACCTGTGGAACCTCTTTCCTGGTTCCCATTGCCAAGGTGTTTGTTACAGTCATAAATATGAATGGATTTAAGACCAACTTTGATGTAGAATCTTCCAAGAGTGTGGTTCACTCCACCCACATCTGCTTCTCACAGTTCTTGTCACCTGCATGTGTGATATATGTTTCCAAGTGAAAGAACAGTTGCAGGCATTGTCCTGTCTGTCCTTGAAGATCTCCAGCCCAAGCCTTAACATCTTTAATTTTTAGTTAAAAGAAACACATTTCTGTGTACATTTTTTGCTTTGTATTTTCTTTTTTTATTATTATTGAAAGCTTTTGAGTTAACAAACTCTTACCTTTTGGCATTAATAACAAAAATACTTAACACTTGTAGTACTGATTGTCCTCGGTATACTTTATAGGTGTTAATTGTTTCTTTCAACACATCTCTAAAGTGTTAAGGTTTATTCATGTACTGTGTGTTCAGAAATGCAGTGTAGGGAAGTTAGTGGCCCCTAGCCTAAGATGATGTCAGAAAGGATTAACACTGATGTGCTAACAGCTATCTGCTGTTGTTCAGAATACTACACACCCCTTGATGTTTGAAGTTGTCTTAATATGTGTGATGGGTTAACCCAGGACAATATGAAAAAACTTCTGTAAAGAAGTAATCTGCATAATATTAAAAGCAAGCTGTAGCTCTGTCTGCATTTATAAATACTAATGTAAAGTACACTGAAGAAGGTGCGCTGAAATGGACTTAAGAGATAGAACCTTTTAAAGATACAGTAAGTCAATCAAGAAAAAATGTCACTTTTGTAACTCATGGTCATTATACTTTGCAAAGTGTGTAAATGAATTTCTGTATATCCTAGGAATCCTGTTACCGTGGTCATCAAAGTTAATAAGATTTAAATTTTGAGCTAATAGGCCTGCTTATAAAGCAGAAGTACTAAATGTTCTCAAAGGGAAGTGTTATTTCCTTTGTAACTTTCTTTTAGAAATTAAGTGACATACACTAGACATACATGACAATTCCAATATATTGTGGAAAAAACAGTTATCTTGTCAGGGGAGCCCTAGGTTTGGGGTTTTTTTTGAGGGGGGGCATGTTTAGGTTACTTTTTTTTTTTTAGACTAGATTATGCCAAAATGTGAAAACTAAAACACCATATTGAAGAGAACAAAGCAGGCTTGTTGGATCCTGCCACTCTTCAATGAACATGTCTATCTTTCCTGCATGAGATAAAAGTATCTCTGGGTTGTGCTTGCTGTTCATAGACCACAACATCCCATGATGTTTTTCTTAAGTCTTTGGTGAGAATCATTCCTAGGCCACCAAAGCTCTTCCAGTAGTCCTGGTTGCTGTTCTACCTGAAACCATGGGTAATTGGTTTTGGGTTTGTTTCTCCATAGTTAAAACAACTATATCAGCTGGTTTAGTAAAATATATTGCTTGATGTCAGCCTTGGTAAATTTATGCATCTCACAGCATTATGCAGTTTATGAGGTCACAAAGAGGCAGTCTGATTCAAAGTTACATGGGTGCTTTCAATGATGTGACAGGAAAGTGATGTCTTTTTCTTGATGTATAGACAGTGCTGTCTTAAGATCTTGAATTACTGCATGCTGGCAGGCTGACAGGTACTTCCACGAGAAGTCACTGACTTACCAAACTAACACTGTGCCTATCAAAACTGAATCTAGGAAAACAAACAGTCTCTATTTCAGTAGTGTATTAGTCATAACAAGTGCAGTCGTAAAAAGGAATAAGCCTTGGGGTGTAGTGGAGTATCTTTGTTTTAGTGAACAAAACAAAGCTTTAGATAGTAACAGATAGCAGAAAAATGAAGGGGAACCAAGATGGTGCCAAAGCTCTGATGGTAATATTTCCACTCATACCAGCTCTGGGGCGTTTTCTCTAACAGATGGGCCTTTCCAAGGTTTCTAGCACAGACCGTAAAATGACACCATGTGCCTGTTACTTTTCTTACTGCAAATGATAGTAAGCCTTTCTCTCTTTTCTATTGCCTAATCATCCTTTGTCTTTTCACTCATAAGGTCTTCCCTAGATGAATGGCACTTCCAGTGTGAACAGACCCCCTGCTTGGGAGCCCAGGGAGGGCTGTCAACCTTGTTAGCACTGCTGTATGCAGTGTATGGGTTCCTGGTGTAGGATTTCATCACAGCTCAGGAGCTATTATTTTCTGCCCCATCCTCTTGACAGGGAGACTGTTCATGCCTCTCTTATCAGGTCACAAACCAGTATCTACAGTCCCCAAGCTTATGTCTTCTCAGTCGAGTGTGTGAGAGTCACGCCAAGATCTGGAGGGGGCACGTGGGACCTCACTCAGCTAGAGAGCCTTGAGCTGCAAGGCTGCCCCTAGACAAGGCTCTTTCCAAAAGGGGTGGGGGGAGAAGGAGAATTATTAATTATTTAGGACCTGACTGTGAGCTAGGTCAGTCCTATTAGTTATCATTCTCGAGTGCAATTAAAAGTTAGGTAGAAAAGGTGGTGTGACAGCTGACTAATTATCATAACACAGCCATTTCTCCATATATTTTCTGTATTGATAGTCGCCAAGATTTTTGATGTATCTGTCTAGAATATATACCTAGCAGATTTTTTTTTTTATATATACAAGTGTAATCTATTGCAGATCTCCTGGGGTGCTGCAAACAGTGTCAAGATTACGCATTTAAAATGAATCATGTTGCATGCACTGTTATAGTCAGCTTCTATGGCGGATGTGGGGGAAAGGTGGTATTTTTACATGTACTTATGTTTCAGGATGTCGATTGACCTATTTCTAAATTCATGTAAAATTTTTCTAATATAAGGATTGAATTATTTGTCCCATGGTTTAGTGAAACAGCAGCTATTTGCTTTGCTTCAGTAGAGTCTGGCTAGACTTGACATTGAAGCATGTTCTTCTTTAGTGTCTTTCTTGGGAGGTATTCTACTGGATTGTTTCTGGGGTTTTTTTGTTGTTGTTTGGTGTTTTTTTTTTTCTTTTTTCTTTCCATATACTGGAACATACAGGATTTTCTTTCATCAAGTAATGGATGCATACATGAAAATTAATCTGGTGTTAAATGCAGTATGTTGTTTGTTTGTCTAGCTTTTTTCCTTTTACACTCTGAGAGTGTCTCTCTTGATTAGACAATTAGGAGAGTTTTTCCTCTTTTGTGTCACTGAAATAATGCAATTTAATTACTACAATAGCCTTCCTCTAGGTGGGCTAGATGGAAGTACCCACCTCTTTGCATAATAGACTACCTCAGGTAGATGTGTCTGTAGCTAATGAAAGCATCCTCTCAACAGAGGTTGAGATCTGAACAATGTCTAGGGACAGCACCTACCTGATGGAAGGCAGTTCTGAAATACTTCCTGTGGTTAGTCTCCCTAAGCTGTTTGAACTTCTGCTTTTGAATATAGTTTTAATAACCTAGTTGTTTTAAACTGTTTCATGTTTATTTCTGCGTGTTTTGTTCTGTAAAGAGAATAGCTAGCAATACAACAGTATTTGTGTGCTTTGTCCTTAGTATGAATCTCATGGTGATTGAGGAACAACAAATACCCTCCTTGAAAAGATATCTCCAGTAGTTGTACATGGCATATCTGTAGTCTATAAATAATTCTTTCCTTTTTTGAGCCAGATGAGACACTGGGATAAATTAAAGCTGACAATTTGAAGCATAACAGAGAAAGCCAAGTGTTACTTCTTTGCTACAAAGCAAAGACTGTTGCTTTGTTTATCCAGGTGGACCTGAGTGAATGTAACAATAATTTACTAATAGCTGCTGAGCAAAGGTTTCAGCATGATTTCTTTTTTAATTTTGTGAAAGTCATTCAATGTTGCTTGCAACTCTGCTTTGGATTGCTTGCTGTGTTCACATGACTCTCATCAGGCTTTCTGTTGTTCCTATTCTTTTATCCACAAAACCTTAATTGACTGCAGTTATAGAATGAGATGTATTCTTTCAGTTTTCCTGCTCAAAATCTCTTTAGTGTTCTTTCACTGCTGAATCAGCTCTCAAGCATCTGTTAAGGCTTTCTTTTACTTCCAGAGCCATGACAAAAATAACTGCATAATGTTGGGTTTTTTTGCTGTGATATTCCTTTTTTTTTCTGAATTTATGCCTTTCTTCTTTTGCGAGATGTCAAAAAACTTGGATTTTGCTGTAAGCTTATTGCTTTGAGAGTTGTGAGAGATTAATAGTGATACTGAGAGGCTGCTTTGAACCCATGCAATTTTAAAGGTTTGGGGACAGCTCGGAACCCTACTTTTATTTTGAAAAACAGGTCTTCCTGTTGTACATATTATTGTGTGTTTACGTTAGCTTTAATTGATGTAGAATGATAAAGCTCTTAGTAACAGATGATAAGTAGCGATAAGTGCTGTTTATGGCTTTAGGATATGTAGTAGCTATAAATAATATTTGATACTCATGTATTCTTAATTCTTCAAAAGGCACCTGGCGAGGTCATTTGCAAAAGTACTCTTGGCCTACTTTTTCTGGTGTTGACTTGATACTGAAGAATTAGGCCAATACTTAGCACTTGTGAAAGTTCCTGTCCTAAATTTATCTGGATTTGCCTCAGCCTCCCACCTTTGATTAGTCTTTCTGGAGCAGACTGGAGAAAGTGGCGCTGTGAGCTCCAGAGGAAAGGTGGGAACACTGTTCTGAGGCTGTCGTGTGGTGTGAGGAGGAGCAAAATGTATTGAACCTGAAGCAATTGGATCATGGTAACCTCAAAACATCAACTTTAGCTGAAATCTTAGCTTAGTTAGCGTAATACTGATTTGTATGCCTCCTTTAAAGTTGTAATTGCTCTGGTAGCCTTAAGTTCCACAGGTAGTGTAAAATATCAGTTGCTCTGAAGAGGCGCAGTCACTACTTAAATTTAAACCTGTTAAAGTACTAGTCATTAATGAAATGCCACACTAATTTATCTTCCGGATAGGAAGCGACCCATACCTTCTCCAAAACACACTGTTCCTAATCTCAGTGGTAATTTCAGTGTAAAACCAATGGCGAGGCCCAGCTGAGACCTTGCTATCCCATTGCTGTGCTGTTCTGGTCGTCTTCAGCTCTTCCATTGGGCTTGCTGGCTTTGTATCTGTCTGGTGGTTCCTGGAAATAATTGCCAAGCTGGCTCACCAGTGAAAGAGCCTCAGCGGAGCTTGCTTTCTCACCTGACTTTTTAGAAACTGGGGCTGTTTCATTACTGCAGCTGAGAATAGGTTTGCTCTGGGAATAACTGAGTATTTCTAACTAGGTAAGATAAATATCATGAAGAGAGACCTTGTTTCAGGTGAAAAGAGAGCATGTTGGTTGAAATGTTACAGCAAACTGTTGCCAAAGAGGCACCATAAATTAAAACAGGTCATTGTTCAAAAGTTGTATGCTTCAGATTTCAGCAGTAGTAAGAGAGGTTTTCAGCAGCATAGTTTGGCCTTCATCTTAAATATAGCACCTTGGTTTATTTAGGTTTTGGGTTTTTTTTCATTGTTTGTGTGGGTTTTGTTTGGGTTTTGTTTTGTTTTTTTAAAATTTCTTTTTAAAGGGAAATGAATTCTTAAAATACACAAAGTGTTCTACGAGGGATCTGAAAATGCTGCTTCTCTCAGAATAGGTTTTTAAGCGTCTTCAAGGAAAAATGAATGGCAAACTTCAATAACAGTGCCCCCAGCTCAGGACTGTTCTGACAGCACAAACAAGGGGATTGTGAAGTAGTGCCTTCCTGTTCCAGTAAGAAAATTTCTCCTTTCTTTGTGGAAACTTCCTTACCTTCCTCAGTGGTAGTTCTTGCACTCTTCCTAAAGTACAAATTCCTTGCCTGACACACACACAAAAATCTCAAGTGATACACAATTCATAAAGCTCCTCCACCACCACAAGTTTGGAAAGCATCACCCTTTTGTTATGTCCTCAGATTTAAAAAAAAAAAATGCAGTTACCATGACAACTCTTGCCCACACTGGAAATCCACTACTGGGAGTTTCTGGCATGGCCTTTATTTGCACATGCTACAGACAGCACTGTTATTAAACAGAGTGTTAATTATTCTTCCGGACATTGACTGAGACAACTGATGTGACAATAGTTACAATTTCCTTATTCCAGGTAAGAGTGGTCATGCGCAGATCTATACAGCTGTGTTTGTATGCGCGGTACTCTTATGTACTGCTCTTTTATATGGAGAGATTTTTTTTTTTCCTTTTCTGAAGCCATGCTTACTTCTTTAAATTATCAAGGAACTAGGAAAAAAGAGATTTTTTTGGGTTACTCATCATCCTTTTTGTGAGACATTTTATTAGATATTTTCTTCTCATTTTGAGGGTGCTTTGGTTCTTTTTATATAGATATTTGTTATACTCTGTATGTGTCTTTAATTTTAAAGATCTAAATAATTAAAAAAAAGATGTTTGATACTGTACTTTGTCCTCTGAAGAAGTAACGGCAATTAAATAACGCACACAAGATCCAAAATTCTTATTGTTCCTGTTTGAGGCTTGATAATTTATCTTAAAGCGATTGTTACATTAATTTCTAACAGTGCACGGTGAAGCAGTTGGCTTGTATTATCAAAGGTTTTATTACAATTTCATGATCTATGCTGCAGGATGGCAGTAAGAGATGGCATTTGATAACTCGGCTTTTTGTTTTTCTTTTTGCTTTTAGGAATTTCCATGGGATGCAGATCATACCACTGGATTGCATTTGGATAAAGGATGAGCTCTGTGTTTTTCGCAGGAGTCTTCCAGCACATTTTCTAAATTACTTTTTAATGGTGTTCTAAGTGAGTTTATGAGAAACTAATGGCATTGGATCATGAGTGAAGAAAAAAGCTTTGGTGTATCGCAGAAAATGCTGTCTCCTTCAAGAAGTACTAGCAGCTGCTCCTCCAAGCAGGGAAGTCGGCAGGTAATACAAACTTTTTCAACCAAACTGAAAGCATTACTAAGACTGGCTGTTACTTTTGCTCTTGAATATTGGTGAATCTCTTAAATTCTTTTCCTGTTTTTTGCTTGTTTTATTTCATCACTTCAGTTTTCCTTACTCTGTTTTATTTTTCTGTTGGTAGTGGCATCTTGTTTTGAGTCAAGTGCAGTAAACAAACATTACTGAATAGCAGGCACTTGTAAAGCTAGAATGCTAATAGTTAATTTGAATTTCTATCGTGTTGTATGTATGGTGTCTTTATAGTGACATACTGCTGCTGTAGTGGCTTAGTCTCAGTGGTCTGATCCTGAAATCCCAAATCTTCCCTGTAAGATACCACTTTTGTGATAGAATATTGTGTAACTGCTCTGCTTATTTCAAGTTTCCAGGGAAAGGTGTGTGTACATGTGTAAAAGAGAACACATTTTTTCTGAAACTTGACATAGGTGGAAAAGTGCCTGTGCGTGTTGTTTGTTTCTGTAGAACTGTCGTTAAAAAAATAAGTAATTGCGTAATGTGATGCATCAGGGTGCCTAATGCAAAGGATTCTTAGTTTTCTGCAGAGATGAGGCTATTCTTTAAACCTTGCAGTTTAAAAAGACACGTCTATGAGTTTTTGCACCTGACAAGTGAGGCTCCTGAAGACGGCTTTTGTTTGTGGGCAAGAAACATGGACCCACAGCCACACTGAGGATTAAGCTTAAACACGCAATCCATGCTTGCAAAATCAGGAGCAATATGCTCAATGTAAACTTTTATTTGTACAGATGCTGGCTTAGCGGAGCCCTTGAAGTTGCCTCAGGTTGAAATTTTAATTGGAACTGAGCATCCCAATCCCCCAAAAGCTTTGGAGACCTCAGCTGTGTTTTGAAATAGCACCTGCTTTTCTGGGACTTCTGGCCCTCTACATACAATTGGCAATGCAGACAAATCTCTAAATGGTTTATACCTTTTAAAGTGCTGTGCTAGTTGAAATGCGGTGCATTTCTAGTATATTGAGCAAAGAAATCCTTTCTTTTAAGGTGCCTTTTTTGTTTTCCCACAATATTATTTTTTTATATCCTTAGCATGAGATTACATTTAAAATGTGTAATTTAAAACATTTAGTATTGTGTGTTTCAAGAGTTCATGAATATCAAGTATTACCCTGTAGTATTTAAATAATAAGATTTACATGAGCATGACTAAATCCACTGGTGTGTTATACAGCCAGTATAAGCAACTGTACTTATTCAGAAGTAATTTCTCCAAGAACCTCACAGATCAAATCTGTTGGCTAGCTCAGGCTTTTGGAACTACTATTAGTGGGTCCCGTTTCTTATCCATTTTGTTCTCACGTGCTCTCTTTGGAGAAAAGGAATAATTCAGTATGGCTTAATGTCATCTTGTCCCCAATTTTTTAGTCTTTGATCCTTGTACAAAAATGCCAGGTGTATTTGACCTAGGTGAGAAATGCAACTTGGTGTTTTGTTTGTATTCCTGGTACATCCATGCTCGTTCATTTTAGTCAGGCAGACAGTAAATTGCCTCATATATCTATCAGGTCAAGCTAAATGGAGGTATTGATTGTTTCCCAATGTATATTGCAGGGTGATACAGTTCACAGAATCAGAGAATAGAATTGTAGAATGGTTAGGTTTTGAAAAGACCTTAAAGATCACTGAGTTCCAACCCCCTGCCATGGGCGGGGACCCCTCCCACTAGACCAGGTTGCTCAAAGCCTCATCCAGTGCCTCATCACCCTCACAGTAAAAAATTTATTTTTAGTATCCAATCTAAATCTACCCTCTTTCATATTATAACCATTACCCATTGTCCTATCACTACACTCCCTGATAAAAAGTGATGCCCCATCTCTCCTGTAGGCCCCCTTCAGGTACTGGAAGGCTGCTACTAGGTCTCCTCGGAGCCTTCTCTTCTCCAGGCTGAACAACCCCAACTCTCTCAGCCTGTCCTTATAGGGGAGGTGCTCCAGCCCCCGATCATCTTTGTGGCTCCCCTCTGGACTCGCTCCAACAGGTCCATGTCTTTTTTTATGTTGGGGGCCACAGAGCTGGATGCAGTACTCCAGGTGGGGTCTCACGAGAGCAGAGTAGAGGGGGAGAATCACATCCCTCGACCCGCTGCTAATGCTTCTTTTGATGCAGCCCAGGACACGGTTGGCTTTCTGGGATGCATCAAAAGAAGCAGCCCAGAGAAGTTGATACTTGTCACAGTGCCCCATATTATCACAAAAAAGTATCTCCACTTTGATCAGTGTTTCAGTATTAATCTTTTCATGGTCAGTCATTACAATACCAAGTAAGTAACAGTATACTTTTGCACCTAGGAAACCTCCATGGGTTGACTGATTGTCTGTGTTTGCAGGGGGTGGTAGTGATGGAGGCAAGCCCCCAGAAGTTGGGGAGTTTGTGTAACTTTTTATATGCTGGGAAATGATCACTAAGCAGGCTAAAAGCTCTGTTTGCTTGCATTTTATGCATAGTCTGAAAATTTACAAAAGTTTTTCAGAAATCCTATGTGCTTTTTAAGGTTCCACTCGTCTCTGATTTTTATTTTTAAAGGGAGTCTTCTAATATTTGCAAGGACTACTTCAATACTTTCTCTGTTTCCTTCTTTTACAAGTGCAATAACTTTCCAGTTTGTTCTGTAACTTTGTTTGCATGTGCTGAAGTGATCTAGAGGTCTTCCTTCAAAGTAGCAAAATTTAGACAGAAAAAAAAAGAAATTAATTCTAAATTACAGTAGCTTTCAGCATTGTCAGTGTGTATGTGCATGGCTGTGTATTGCTGTTCCTCCCTTAATTCCATTATATTTTTGGTGTTTTTCACATGTCTGTTTTTCTTCCACATTGAGGTTGTCTTGCAGTTTATAGAACTTCTACTTTGTTGGGGAACAAACTACTTTGTTGGGGAAAACAAAGACATAAATGTCCTGTGCTGTATGCACTCTGGGTATCTACTTGAAAATAACTTCTGTGGATCATTTTCCCTTACGTTTTTTAAATTTATTTGTCAATTATAGTTTGTGATGGTAGCAAGTTTCAGTGAATGTTTTGTTAGATAAACTCTTCTGGGCTGCATGTGAAAGAGGGACCTCTGGGCCTGACAGAGGCAGCACTCTGCAGGACTTACTGGCTTGGACACAGGAGTGCTTTGGGTGAGGAACAGATGTGTTCTCCCTGTTCCTGCTCCTCAAAAGGTTCTGGTCTTGCAGATTATAAAGCTCTTTACTTTGCTAGAGAGACCTTCTGTTTAGTGGTATAAACTGTTTAGTACAGCATGTATTACAAAATCTAACTTGTTGCTCTGGGCAGTGAGGATGTTGAGGTCCTTCTTGTGTCCTGTCCCTTGGCTCCCTCCTTCCCACAGAGGAAGTGGGAAGGATCAGGTAGTTTTGTTTATAATATTAATTGCTTCTTCTCTCACTCAGCCTCTTGTATTGGTAAATTGGAGCTTCACAATCCGTCCCTACTAATATCTACCTACTCAAAGCTGACAAGACTGGGATGAGTGATACCACCGTCTGAGAGTTATTTAATTTACCCTTTTCATCTGCATGTTAGTTTAAATGACAGCACGCTAGGTATTCTATTAAGAAGACAGCAACAATCTAAAGTTCTATAAATCTGTTAAAAATCTACTATTCTAAAAAGCACCACTTGGTTTTTTGGGGTGGTTTGGTTTTTTTGGTTTTTTTTTTTTGCAAAGCCCTGGTAGAAGAGTACAACGTAACACTGTTACTGACACTTCTTTATTAATAATCACGTGAAAGTTTAAATAATTTTGCTATATGCTGCGCAGATTGGGGAATGAAGTGCTATGATTTTGATCTTCTTACCTTCATCTTCCAGCTCCATGGAGGACTTCTTAATCTTTCCTCAAACACTTGCGCTCCTCTCAGGGACCTCCAGAGCTAGGCTTGTTGCTCAAAGGTTGATGACAGATCTGCCTGACAAGTGCTTTTTCCTGTGCTGCTGGTCTGGTACAGCAGTTCTTTTAATCTGGTTAAGTAGAAAGAAATTCGGAAATGCACAATGGAAGGGGTTTGGACAGTTCATTTGTTTCTCCCCAAATTAATGGGATCTGAGTTTTGAGGGTCCCTGATTTCCTAGGCACAGACACTGTTGCAGGTACATACTAGCACCAAATAATAAGAAGCTACCTGAGACTGGGACGTGAAACCCTTGTATTACAAGGTAGCTGTGCCCACTAAAATTTAGTTATTCCTCCCCGCAGAGCAGTATGCCAGTGGTGTAGAGCATAAGTAGAGTCCTGTGATGCAGAAGATGGGCTGCTGTGCCAAAAGAGAGTTGACTTCAGCAGGGCTGTAGGACTTGGAGAGGGCTACACCTTCCTCTGCTAAACTTGGTGCCCTTTTTCTGCCAGATGAAACACATTTACAGTGTGAACAGAAGATGCTAACAGTTAATTCTGTTCCACTCGGATCACCTTTACCTTGAAGCCCCTGAGCAGGTAGGAGGCTACTGCCACATCCCACCTCTCTGCTCTTCTCCGCTCCTTCAGTCGTGGAAAGGGATCTTTTCCACAAAGTGACAACTCAAACTGTATTTTGTGAAGAAGGAAAACTGATGTTGATCTTCTTTAAATATAAATTGACCTGTGATCAAAAGAAGATATTGTGGTAGTTAAGTCTAGTATGTTAACTAACTTTTAAAATAGATTCAGTAGGGAAAAGCTTTATGCCAGGAATTCTGTTTAAAAAAACTCATGTTCTAAAAAAGAAAATTAATTAATTTCTGCCAATTTTGTGAACTGTAACAAATGCTTTAGCTGCAGCTAATGCCAACTCTTATCCTCTGCAAAGTGGATTTCTATTTTTGGCACTTTAAAATATTCAGTACAACTGACTGCATTTTACACTGGAAGAATCTGGCACTGTCATCTTGTTTCATTCAGTGAGCTGCAAGTGCAAGCATCAGTCCAAGAGCTGTTCAAACTAATTACTTCTTTCTTTGTCCCAAAATAATTCACCTTGAGGACCTGTATGAAAAAAAATACTGCAGAAGACGAGGAGGCTTTTATTGTATTAAATAAAGAAAATTACTACAATTACCTAATGACAGATTTATCTCTGAAAACCAAAGTGAATGTTTTTTTTTTCTCAGACATAGAGCAGGTATGAGCCAAGCAGCAACTACAGGGTGATTTTCCAGTGCTGGTCTGAAATGAGCACCTCTGGACCTGAGGGAAGTAAGTTCCTCCCTCAGCCTCAAGTAAAATTTCTGCCTGGACATCAAATGCAGCATTGATCATTTTGTGCAGATGTTGGCCCATAACGATACGAACTCTTTTGCAGTGTCCTAACCTTGCGACACTACCAATGGGGAGGTGTGGTAGTTGGTTTCCTTTTTTTTTAAACTTACTGGTTTGGGGTGTCACTTTCAGTTCCCTGTTGTGGGCTAGGAATCAGCAAAACTGATTGCTAGGAATCAGCATAATCTGATTGCTTCCAGTAGCTTTCAGGAAATCCTGTATCTCCAATTTTCTCCTCTGCTGTCTCAGACAGATGAGAACAGATGATAACTGACCAGCCTGATTCATTTGCCTTCATTTTAGAGAGTAAGCAGTTTTCTTTCACTTCTGCAGCTGCTCCCAGCAATAGCCAGCTGATGCTTTTTCCTCGTTAAATGAGATGTCAGATCCTCTCACAAAACAAAATATTAATCAAGATCCTGTAGGGTTTGAGTCAAGAGCGAATGGAACCAATACCAGTCCCAACAGCAGTGTTTTAACAAATGTGGGAGTTCAGGTGGAAAGGTTGGAGTCTCCTTGGTGTTTGTATGTGGAAGAGGACCAGATGCTGTTATTGCAGCCTTGCATCTTGCATGTATCTAGCAGTTCTCCAGCTAGTAATTCTCTGAGCTATTCCTTGCCTTTCCTTAGGTAGCTTAGTTGATTTGTCTTGTGCTTTTAAAAGGATCCATTTCTAATTCAACTGAAGCTACCTTTACATAAAGTTTGCAACTGAAGTGTGAGGTTCCCAGGGCAAAAATGTGAGTAGAAGACTTGCCTTCACCACCTGAGATGTGGCAGACTGTAGGGCCTGCTTGAAGGGAACAAGTGCTCCCACTTCAACTTGTCTTCCAATTTTCAGTTTTTAATTGTGAAGGCAATTTCTTGGCCACCTAGCTGGTGTGAAGAACAGTGAGAAACGTGGCTCTCCTGCAGGAACATGGGAGGAACCTTGTGTCTGAACTGCAGGAGAGGTCCAGACAAAATTGGAGTTGTAATGCAGGCCAGTGTAAAGACAGATCAAAGGTTAGATTTGTGATGGGTTGGCCCTTGGCTGGGGGCCAAACCACACACACCCGCTCACACAGTCCCTGCCCCCACCCAATTATAGGGGAGAGAATTAAAGAGGTAAATGGCGAAGAGGACTCGTGGGTTGAGATAAGGACAATTTAATAACTAAACTACAATAATATTGGAAATAATACTATTTACAAAGATGCAATGTGATACACAGTGATACTGCCCCTCCCCACCTGATGGCCAAAGGCCCAGCCCACTCCCAGCCAATGACCCCGAAGGAGGGAGAGAATAGGTGATACACAATTATG
>WKFP01015267.1:1647916-1772982 GCA_011057875.1 Pterocles orientalis | reverse complement strand
CCCCCACCCCACCCCCGAAAAAGGCTCGGCCTGTTGACAATGATACTGCCCCCCCAAAAAAAGGCTCAGCCTGTTGCCAGCTAATAATCCCCAGAAACCGCACAGACGATTCCCCCAGAAAGGGGGGGAAGGCACTCACGGAACGGAGATAACAGCCCAAGCGTCCCAGCCCGAGAGCTGACCGAAGCAGGAAAAAAAAACAGCTAACGATCCTCCGGGAGAGGGAGGGTGCCAAAACTCAAGGAACGGAGATAAACGAGTGTCCCAGGCCGAGAGCTAATGGCGGCCGTGGGGGGAGGGGGGGAAAGGCCTTGGGAGAGCGAACGCAGGCTCCCCAAAGCGAGACGAATCCGGAAGTGAAAGGACAGCACTCGTAGAAGAGTCTTCTCCTAAATACTGGGTATGACGTGCATGGGATGGAATAATTGGTCAGTCTGCTTCTCAATCTTGACTTAAAAGCAAATCCCAAGCTAGGAGCCGGGCTCTCTCTCTCTGTCTATTGAGAGGAGAGAGGCTGAATGTATCTCGTCCTTGAGAACAAATAGCAACATCCTAGCAATAACTATAAACGTTCTTCTCTGTTCTTCTCTTATCAATTCTCTCCTGAGCAGGAATCCAAAACATAGCTTCTTGCTAGCTATTTATGAAGAGAAGGGAAAAGGGAAAAAAAAAATTAACTCTGCTCTGCTTAACCCACGACAAGATTTCAACATCATTTGGAGTTTTTTTTACTTATAGCCTTCTTCCTTTTGAATTTCTTGTAACAGTTCTCTTCTTCAGAAGAAATAAGATCTACATTTGGATTTTTTGTTTAAGCAGGACAGCTGGGAAATTGTAGAAGGACTTCGGGGAGCAATGAATTGTACCCAGGAGCCACAGAAGCAGGAGGGCTACTTGCTGAAAAAGAGGAAATGGCCTTTGAAGGGCTGGCACAAGGTAGGAAAGGAGTGTGGACCTGAAAGCCTGATGCCATGTGAGTGGGACTTGCTTGGTGTGGCTCTGTGGCAAAAAGGTTTAGTTAAGAGCAGAGAAAGTATTCTCCAGAAAAATGTGGGAGGTGGTGTTTTTTCGTTTGAGTTTTTCTTGGGTATTTTGTTTGTTTTAATTATCTGCATTTCTGGTTACAGAGATACTTCTTTTTGGACAGAGGGATTTTGAAGTATTCAAAATGCCAAGCTGATGTAAGTGCTCTGAAATCCTTTAAGGCCATTATAAGGTAACAACCCTATTTTATCCAAAATAACAATAATTCCATATTGTTGGCAATGGGAAATAGTTTTGGCAGTTCTAAACAGTGGATTCAAGGGGGGGAAATGATGATTTCAGGAGGTAATGTCTATCCTTTTGCTTTATTCTGGAGTGATTGTATTCTTTTTACTTTTTTGCAGATAGAGAGAGGGAAGCTTCATGGCTGTATTGATGTTGGACTTTCTGTCATGTCCGTAAAGAAATCAACAAAATGTATAGATTTGGATACAGAAGAGCAGATATACCACCTGAAGGTAGGTCTTCAAGATTGTTATAACCTTGCTCCCAAAATAATAACATTAGCTGTGTATGGTGGAGACCTTATGGGGTTTTTTTTTAGTAAGAAGAAGTCTGTTACATTAATAACTTACTTTTTGGTCTCAGCAGACTAGTTTACACTTTATAACTTGAGAGGCCTTATTGTACGGTTCTAGAGTCAGTAACCCTGTTCTGAATAGAAATTTCAAAGATGCACGTTTAGCAGCACTCTTTTCACCTAGCACTTTTTTCAGCAAAGGGTATGCACTTGTTGCACAAGTGCTTTTATTTTCAGTAGTTGTATCTTGCTCTTTATCTTATCTGTAGGAAGTGTTTTTCACAGTCAAATGTGTAGGTTTATCTGTTGTTGTGGAATACATTTTTTAAAAATACATCACCAAAATCAAATTTCTATTTGTGGTTAGTTAAAACTTGACTAAACCTTAAAAATTACAATTAAGAAATGACAAATTAAATGTGGGTTGGTTTTTTTTGGTTTTTTTTTTTTGGTCTAAGAGTTTCTAAGTACTGTGTTCTGCATTGGAAGTCATAACTATACTAATTGAAGTTTCTCTCTCTTTGACTTTATATTGTGATTAATTTTCTGTCATGCTGAAGCACATACAATATGCATTTTAGTAGGAGCGTCATTAGAAAACCTTTCCTGATATTTTGCCAGTAAAGGTCAGCCAGGGTAGCAGTCTAATGAGCACAAGATACCTTAGTTTCTTTGTTAGTAATTTTGAATTTGAGTGTTATAAAACCTGAATTTTTGTGCAGGTGAAATCTCAGGAGCTGTTTGATGAATGGGTAGCAAAACTTCGTCATCACAGAATGTACCGTCAGAATGAAATCTCCATGTTTCCTCATGATGTCAATAATCTTTTCTTCCCTGTGTCTACTACTGCAGACTCTATCCCTGGTTTTTGTGATTCTGCTCTGGGTAGAAAGGTAATGGTTATGGTTTATAAATAATGTGCTTTCATCAGGGACTAAATTAGTCTGATTTGTTTTTATTAAGTAAAGAGCATAATGCAAGTTTGTGATGGGCTTTAAGTTATGATCTAAAATGTCAAGAGGAAAATTATATTATTTATTGATTTACTCCTAAGCAGTTTTTTCTATGATGCTGTTAAATTCTATAATATTGTCTCATTGTTTTAAGGCAGTAAATCATATTTTCATTATGACTTTTAAAACTACATATTGAGTTATAAACCTCATAATTTTTGAAAAATATCTCTGTATTTGTATGATATGTGCTGGTGAATATTAGTCTGGGTCACAGAAGAGCACTCAGCTAATTTTTTTTCCCTTATTTATCCTTTCACTAATGAAACCTCTCCCTTTTATGTTAATGAATCTGACTGTATTTATCTAAGGAGTATGTAAAAATTATCCAAGAGCCATCACCTCTGGCCACCATTTGTATTTTTAACTGAGGTAGAAGCGTTATTCAAACCCATCCAAGGACCACACTGTGAGGTGGGTATGGGGTCTGGATGGGTCCAGCTGGCAGTGTACTTCTCTTTAGGTAAAGTCTGTGCCTGTTAGTTTCACAAATGACCTGACAAATGCTCAGTCTGACACCAGAACTGACCTCTTTGATACAGTCTCTCAGAAGAGTGATTGTGTTCTGTGCCTGAACGTAACCTCTGTGCCTGAACATAACCTCTGTGCCTTCAGCAGTCTGCACATTGACTGGCTGACATTCACCCAAAGAAGCTCTTCTGCTCCAGTTTAGAACCTGTGATCTCTTTTGAGAATAATGTCTTTTTTAGTAATATTGTGTTACTTACTACAACTGAAACAGTTCTCTGTTTCTGACAACTCCAGAGTGTCTCGTAGGAAGCAATCACATCCCTGGTGCCCTCTTGTCTGAGGTTTTCTTTTCCCTGGCCATATTACTGTATGATCTGAGGGGGCTTGTTCCCCAGTACCTGCAGTTCATCACTTTGGTAGGACTACCCTGTAACTAAGTATGAGTTTTACCAAACACAAACATGTGCCTGAACACCTTTTTGCTGTGCAAGCAGGCAGGGGAAAGAACAGTAACTCACCCTGCAGTAATGGGGCCCTTCTGCAAAGAGCTGTCTGTGTGCTTTCTGTGGTGCCAGCACCTTTGTAGCTCTGACAGCCTGCTCTTCTGAGGCTGTGTCTGCAAGGAAATGGCAAACCTCCTGTGGCTATTTAGTACTTTTCTCCCAAAAGACAGCAGGGTGTGATGGGTTTGCCCTTGCCTGGGGGCCAAACCACACACCCACTCACCCAATCCTTGTACCCCCCCCCAGGATAGGGGAGAGAATTAAAGGGGTAAAGGGAAAAAAGGACTCGTGGGTTGAGATAAGAATAATTTAATAACTAAACTACAATAATATTGAAACTAATACTATATACAGATACACAAATGAGTGACACACAGTGATACTGCCCCCCTACCCGATGACCAAGGCTCAGCCTGTTCCCAGCTAACAATCCCAGAGCAGGGAGAGTCCCAAAACCGCACTCACAGAACGGAGATAACAGTCCGAGTGTCCCAGACTGAGAGCTGACCTGGGTGGTGGGGGGAAGGCCTTGGGAGAGCGACCACCTTGAGCGAGATGACCCGGAGCAAAAGAGATCCGGAACCAAAAGGGCCGAACTTCCGGAGGGTCCTCACCTATATACTGGGCATGACGTGTATGTTGTGGAATAGATTATTGGCCACTCTGGGTCTCAATCCCGAACCTAAGATCAAATCCTGGGCTAGTAACTGGGGCTGTGCTCCCTCCCAGCTTCTCCTGTTTGCAGACAGCCGGAGAAGCTGAAAGACCTTGTCAGCCGCGTAAACATCACTTTTTATCAGCTTTCTTCTGAGCACAAATCCAAAGCACAGCCTCTTGCTAGTTATTATGAAGAAAGTTAACTCTGTCTCAGCTTAACCCAGGACACAGGGATAGAAGGGGAGAAGACTGTCAAGGGCAAAAGTGGAACATTGCAAAGCCAATGATATATCTATGTCTATACTAAAAAGAAAAAAAAAAATCCGTGTGACCAGCATATCTGAAATCTATGCTCACTGTTGGGAACCTAACCATGTCTTCTTTGTCATGAAACATTTTAATTCACTTCTAATTTATTAATCCAGATTTGCACTGCAAAGAAGCCCTACTTATTTTCATGTGAAAAATAGAAAGGGATAGTTCTTAAGCTGCAGTTAATCACCTTAGCTCTGCTGAAGCTAAGTGGAAGTTTGCCAATTTACACCAGCCCTAGCTGGATGTTACTTGATATCAATCCTCTAGTTAGATTATTTTGAGAAAAATACATTGAATGAACTTTACATTGCATTTTATTTGCTTTTAGAAACACCTGATCAGTTTTCACTTTTGTTGTTGTTGAGAGGCAGGTGTATGTAATTAAATATGTTTGTGTGGAATGCTTGGATTCTAAAGCTTAGCCCTGATGATCAAAAGCAAAACTGTGCTAACTGGTGCTACACAAATTCTCTTATCTGCTTCTTGGCAATGCCTAGTTCCTTCTTCCCTCCTGCTCATGCCCCTCGTGTATATGAGTTCTGGAAAAGTTGGTTATATGAGATAGATTTCTGAAGAGATAAGCGTGGGATGTGTTCACAAAATGCCATTATAATTGCTCATCTTTAAATTCAGTTTACTTGTGCTTTTAAAGATGTTCAGATTATTATTGGGTATACATGTAGAGATGACTAAAGCCTGTACAGCTTTATGTAGGAATAAAACAGCTAAACTACACAGATTAATTTAAAAATAAATGTTCTTATTGATGCCCACTACTGTTGAATACTGACTATATAAATTGACACAGTACTGAATGACATCACAGGGACAGTGCATTTTATTTTATTCTGCAACACAAGTTGGAACTTGTATTGTAAATTTAAAAAGACCATTTAAGGAAACTGCAACTGACTGAGATGTAGATGATGTTTCCTATGAATAGATTTAAAACTAGTACTAACTGAGTTTTGATACAAGGTGAGTGGGAGGTAGCAAAGTTTGTAAAGTATATGCTTCAGAGAAGACCCAAACAATGTAGTTACCTTTTGTCATAACCAGTAAAGTGGTCATGTAATGGCACTTAAGATGAAACATTTTGAAACTGATGTTGATAAAGCATGTAATTTGTGCAGCTACCTGAAATAGATATTATTAAAGATGAAAGGTTTAGCAAGGTATACAAATAATCAGGCATTTGAATAGCTATTATTTGTAGTGATGTTAGAGAAGAAAACAGCATTATAGGCCACAATCCACTGGTAATAGTATTGGGCAAAGACTTCTTCCTATTGGAAACTACTTATCTATACTGCTCAGTTGGCTCTTACACAGAATTTCCAGTGTCTTCTGAAGCATCTGATAGTGGGCACTGCTGAAAATGAGGTGAGTTTGAGAATCATTACTGAGACATTGTAAAAGGGTAGTATTTACCCAGACGAGGGATATGGTCACGTGTATTAAGGGCTGTCAAGCCAAATCCATGCTGAAGTCATACAACCTTGAGTAACATTTAAAAATAACATCTAGTAGATCTTGCTTTCTTCACTGAAAAATAGCTTTAAAAATTATGCACATTACATTTAAGTTACTTTTAGGGCTTCTTTGGGGAGCATGGAGAAGGAACAGAATGTCTGCTTTCGGCCATGTTATGGTGCTTTAATTGTATTAAGTTGACTTATCTTATGCAGAACTTTGCCCTTCCTCAAAATTTATTATTGCTACTGCTTGTGGACAGCAGTTGTGTTAGAAATCCTGACATTATGCTCAATGACTGCACACGTAGTTTAGTTCATCCACCTTTTTTTTCCTCCATGTTATCGATTCCTTCAGTTCTTGTCCCCAGTCACGGACCTCAACTGTTGGTTGTCAAAATTTGTGCATACAACATTAAAATATTGTTTGTTAATAATTCACTTGTTCTTCTTTGGAACAGGCAGGCAGCTTGACCAAACAGAATTCATTGTCAGCTGCAGGTAACTTGTCATTTACCTTTTTGAGTAACGAATCGAGGATTTCGTCTTGGCTACAGTCTTCTGAAGACATGGAAAAATGCTCAAGAGGTAATATTTGAAGGAAGTTGAAAGTAGCCTAATATTTCCCTTAGTTTTTCTTGACAACAAGAGTACTATACTATAACTAGTCATTACAGTAAAGAGTTTTCTCTGAAACTGGAAAGAGGAAAGGGGTGGTTGTTGATTAAATGGCTACTTGTTTTCAAAAGGACTAGTGATTTTGGATGTGGGGGTATCAACTGTGGGCACCTCTTCAAGGAACCTATATATTTCAGTATGTTTTCTTTTATATATGAAGGTCACCTCCAGTTGTAAGATTTGAACTTTCTTAAGCTGAGTATTCAAAAAAGGGAAGCATCCAAAATCTATTCATTTAAAAAGCACTAGATCTTTGTACTTCAAAGTCACCTTCTGCTTTCATGCTGCTTTCCTAAGAGCATGAAGATTTTTCTCATGTTGGCAGTGTCTGTGTGATACTTATCTGGTAAAGTTCTACCTACCAGTGAGCTTCCGCTATAATGTAGAGGAGCCTCATCTCTAGCTCTGAATGTGCAATTCAGTCTTGATGCTTATGGCAGTTACTCTCACCATGAGGAGCTCTGACTAGTCCCAAACTGCAATTCTCATTCTTCTGCAACCAACTAGGATGAAATATCATTATCATTATACACACCATGTAGATGCATTTCAGTATTTTGAATTTGAAGATAGAAGGATACAAGCTTTTTATCCAGTTCGGTAACGTGCTTTTAGTCAATGAGTAACTTAAGCTAGCTACAATCAAAATAAGACTAACCTACATAGAAAAAAAAACTTTCAGTGTATCTGTTACTTTACGGCAACTGAAAATAATCTCTTGTTCAAAACAGACCTCTCCAACTGTCACACACATTTACTGGAAATGAACCAGCTGTTACAGAGCATGGATGTTCTTCACAGGACATATTCAGCGCCTGCTATAAATGCTATGCAGGTTTGTTGTTTAAAAAACAAAACAAAAAAACCTTTTCCCTTGCAATTCCAAAAACCAACCACGAATTCTAAAGGATCAATGTATTTCTTCTTATTTCTGCTAGTTTTGTGGCAATCTGTATTATTTTTGTCCTATGTGTTGTTAAAAGGTTGGACCTTTTGAAAGCCCAAAGAAGGAAAAGAGAACACACAGGAGGTGGCGATCCAGAGTTGTTGGGAAAGAGGCTAAAGGAATGTTACAGGTAACTTCAGTTGTTTCAGTGCCCATCTTTCTCCAAATATCCACTTCTTGGTGTGGACACTTCTTGGTGTGGTCAGTTTAGGAAATACGAATCCTTTCTAAGTAGTCTCCTGTGCTAGCTCATTTTAAGTGTTAATAGACAAAACACACATACGTTGTCATTGATATCTGCAACAGTCCTCAGGAGACTGACCATGTTTTTTTCCCCATGTTTTCAATCTGTCTCCAGTCTGTGGGCTTGTGGGGGTTTTTTTATCAATACTGATTTTTGCAAATTCTCCAGATAGTTTTGTACACAGTTGCATCAAGAGGCCATGTGATTAGGTACTTCTAAGAGGGGAAAAATAGTATAGCATCTGTTACAACTCTCAATGGGCTTGTTTCTTGGAGTTTTGCCAAATCTCCAATTATGATATCTTGGGCAAAATTATATCTATGGTTTCATTTGCCAGGTGTTATCCATCCCTAGCCTATTGGTAATTGACAGTAGTTTTTCCATTTTTGGAGTCTCCAACATGTAACCCGGGTGGGTACAATAAAATTAAATTTTCTTTACAGTTTGTAAAAACGTCAAAAATGGCTATCCTCCTTACAGGTGCCTTCAGTATTTTCTGCCCCTATGAGACTGCATGCTTCCAATCCGAATTTATCTACAATAGATTTTGTAGAGGAGAAAAATTATTCCGATGGCTCTGAAACATCATCAGACTTTACTAAAATGCAAGAGGACTTATTTCACATTGCACATAAAGGTAAATTAAATTGTCTTTTATACGTTGTTTTATATCACCACAATTTAAATAATGACATGTTTTCTGAGAATGCTTCCTGTTTAATGTTTAGAAAAAGCAGTAAACACTCTCCCTTCCTTTAATTCCCTTGAGGAACTGCAAATACTGACATCTTGAGTAATTTGAAAAAAGTAGCTTAATCATCAAATTTTTTAATTTTTTATTTATTAAAGGACAGCCCTTTGTTTTATGTGCTAGAAACCTAGGTTGTGGTTTTTTTGTCAAAAGGTAAAGATCTTAAAATCAGTTGCTATAAACACAACAGCAGATTATACTCTTTAGTGTTTGCATGCATATGCGTGTATATGAGCACGTGTATGTTTGTATATTTGGTGCACTTCACTGTATTTCAGAATCAACATTTGTTGGTGATGCAAGGGTTGCTACGGTAGTAACCTATTTTTAGTGAATACAGAAGAGTAAAATCATGTAAAAGCAGCCAGAGGGGTAGCTTGACTAGAAATGTTTCTTCTCTCAAAATCACTTTTCATTAGCTGTGCTTTGCTCCATCACCCTTGCACCAGAAGCATTTTTATTGCTTAAGTGATGCTGGTGACAAAGACACTTAAGCATTCATATCTGAAAGACTTTTGGAAGTATTGTCTTTGTCCCCTTCTGCACAAAATAATGGTTGATGTTATCAATAAGCATTCTTTGCTTGTTTTTCCCCTCTGGTGCTGATGTATCATGATTCTGTTATGTAAGGAATGTATGTAAGTGGTAGACTTTATAAAGTCAATTCTAGTCAAAACTGCTTTCCAAAAAAAGAGAAAATAAGTGGGGGTGGGGCAGAGTTGGAAAAGTTGCTATTAAGGAGAGCAAAGAAATCACCTACTCAAGATCATCTTACCTGAAATGTCCATGTCAGAAATTTTGTTTAGATTGACTCATTCATTTGATGGGGCAATTGGCTTGGTACTATTTAATACAGTAATTTATTAAGAGTACAAATAATTCTCTTTTCCAGAGTTGCTTTATACCACACCCTTTCCAAGAAAGAGTAGTGAAGAAAACTTCTGCTTTAGATTTTGACACAAATGAAATGTAGCATTAGTACTTACTGCTTGAAATCTTAGTATACGATTTATTAAATTACATTTAAGGTCACTGAAGATTCTGGTCATGTCATCCATATATGAAAGGTGAACAAAATAGGTCATAGTGGATATATATTCCTCCTCACCCCCTGTGGTACTGTTCAAGATTTTTTTCAAATAGGTTAAGCGTGAGAATTAGATTTGGTAATGGTTTGCAGTGTTGAAATACACCTTAAGAATGTTTTCTTAGAGTAAATTAGGTTGCATCAAATACTCAATAAAGTGATGATGATTCAGGTTAACTTGGAGTGGGTGATTAGAAAAGAGAGGTATCGGAGGTTTCTTGTTCTTTGCCCTTTCCTTGCATCTATGCTCAGATTCTGTATCTCCATTTTCCTGTAAATATGTAAATTTTTGCATTGGCAGCTCTCATGACTATTACAAGGCTGGATTAGGCCCTCAGAAATCCTCTAATTCACCAGTTGATAAATGTTGATATGTTGAAATCCCACATACACAAAGAGTACTTGAATAAATTTTTATTCCTTATGGTTAAAGAAAAGATTAATGTCTTGAATGTAAAAAAATAAGGAAGGTGCATTTCCCCTTTAAAAACCTAGTGATTTTAAAATTGCATGATCTGTTGTCTGATTTAAATGTTTCAGGCTGGTGATACTGGCTCAGGAAGGAGTAGAAGTAGCAGTAACATGCACAACATTCAGGACCTGACCCTTTGAGTCACTAAATAATCTAACAACCTGAAACTTCTTTATGCCAAAAAGGGACAACAAAACTCAACACCACAGCTGACTTGTTTGTGGTGAAACTACTAACCCTGTAGCTGTGGCACAGTATGTGTTATAGCTGCTTTTTTGATTATTTTTTTCTTCCCTCTTTTTTTCTTCCCCACTGGAATTCTTAAAGGAATGTGGAATAGAGTCATGACCATCTGAAGATTCAAGCTAATTGGGGAACAAAAGCAAGTGAAGAGCAGATGTGGTTAGTTAGCTTTGTCACAAAACTGTCACAATTAATCAGAGTAATTTTGACTGCGCTAACATAGTCAACATGGTAGCATTCAACATAAACATTTATCCTACTAAAAAATTTACCCTGTAACTTTGATTAATATTACTTGTTTTTAGTAACCCACCTGGATCTCTTAAACCAAATTCTTGTTTCTGTCACCATAAGTGATGTTTCACTGAAGTTTTACGTAATTGGTGTGTATACAATTGGTAGGTGTTTTTAACTGTCACTTTTTATGAAATGGTTCTAGTTTACTTCACCTTGAGGTCAGCTTTCAGCACCATATCTACAGAGAAAGAAAAGCTGAAGCAGATGCTGGAGCATGATGCATCCTCATCTCCATCTGCACAAATAGTTGGCTTGAAGAATGCCCTGACGTCTGTAAGTGACATGCTGAAGTTCATCAAGTTTCATTGTTATAAGATAATACTTTTAAATTCTATAATAGTTAATTTCTGTTTCTCTAGTGTGTGTTCTGTGCTAGAATTTGCAGTATTGAAACATAGTAAGTTATCATATATGGTGTTTTTCAAAAACTCCTTCCTAAATGTTAAAGGTACTGAGAGGTCACTGAAGTTTGATAGATTGATTTAGGTATATAGAATAATCTGTATCATTTTGATGTTAAGAATCAGAGGGCTGCTCTGTGATGAGTCTTTCTCTTGAAATATACACTGCTTAATCACTCCATTCTGGGAGGTTGCAGGTTTCCTCTTCCTTTTCCTAAACGGTACTCAAGTATTCGCTGTATGACTTGACATAAAATAAAGATGAGAGTGGCTGAAAGCACTCGGCTGTCCCTTCTCACGCACTAGAGCTTCACCGTGCTGCACCAAGACTGCAAAGCAAATTCAAGTACAACTTGTTTATATTGACTTCCAAACTTAATTATCTGTTAGTCATCTAAAAGCCCCAATGGAGCTGTTAGGGCAGAGTTCTAAATGACAAAAGATCGTGCTCTTTAAAAAGGTGGGGGGTTTTGGTTGGCATGCTTTTTGTAAATGGTTAGGACTAGAACTTTCAGGCTGGTAATGTCTGAATGTGTCAACAAACAGTGATCTGATTTCAGAACAATAAGGGCCATCATTACCATGGTCTTAAAATTTCAGTGTTTGTTGCAAATTCCTCATCAGAGGCAGGGGAGAGTCTCTGGCATTGATAAATGTGATATAGATCATCCTAGAATTATTTCAGTATGGAAAGTTGCCTTTGCTTTACAAAAGCTCCATATGGTTATAGTTTTTAAGCGTACAACATGCCTCTTTGCCTAGAGGCTGTGGTCTTCACAGTAGCTAGAGAAAGCTGAAACCTGTTGCATAATAACTATACTCGCTCATTTGCACTTCTCTGTTTTGGGCTTTCAGATGTTCCACTTCTGATATTTGAATAGGTGACTTTTTTTTTTTTCAGTGTTATTTGCCTACCATTTTGTATCTATCTATAGATATATAAAATCTGTTTTAAAATTTCTGAGCTCAGGGAACACTCGGCTTAGCATGAATTTATTTTGTTTTCTGAGCAATGAAATTCTGTTGTCCGTCTTCATCCTCTACATGTCTTTTAAAAGTCATGCTTTTAGGTCTTATCTGATACTTAATAAGCCTTCTGTAGCCCATCCAGAAGTCATCTGTGAACTTGGCAGTTTCAGAAGAGGTTAACACCCGTGAGAGCTATTCTTAGCCTGCAGAGCTCTAAAGTCATGATGCCAACAGAAATTTTCTTATCCTATACAGCAGAGATCGTGGAGGAAAAATAAATGTTTCCTTTGAAGATGTATGGAAGCACAGACATGATAAACTTGACATATTTCTAAGACTTCCTTGCAAGAGTGTCCTGTGTTGATGACTTTGACTTAAGTGTTTGTTGTTCATTTCAGTTTGTTTTCTGTGTGTGAGGAACAAAAAATCAGACTCACAGGTTGAAAGCTATCAAATGTTTTGCTCTCATCAGCGTGGCAGGGGAAGAAAAGTGAACAGATTTAAAGTGGATAAAACACCACAAAATTAGTATCTCTGCCTCTGCTTCTCCCTCATTAAGATAGTGTACATGACCTATTCACAGTCTAAGAAAAGCAAATACAGAATAGAGAAAAGTAAAATATTTTTGTTTTGGGGGCAGGAAGAAGACGATAGAAGGAGGAAAACACATTGTAGCAAACAATGAAAATTGGAAGATGATATTACAGGAAAGCTGTCTAAATAATTTTTTGCATTTATTTGATTTTGTGGGTATAATACGATGTCCATTTGAACACTTGATACAGAAGTGATACAGGATTGTATGGAGAATTCAGACCCTACATATGTAAAGCCAGAAATTACTTTCTCCCCTCCATCATCACTGAGCTTACTGTCTTTCATGCCCTCAAGACTATTTCTAACAAAAATTACTGTTGAAATCAGAAGCATTTGTGGAACAAAGCAAATGTGTAAACAGCAGAGTTCTCCACATGATCATACTGATTCAGATCACTGAAATGGGCAGTAAGTCTTCAGTATTGTTCCAAAGTTAGTAACACAATTTTTTTTTTTTCAGAGTTATTTTCATTCCAGGCAGGGTTGCATTCTCTTCCTACAAGTCTAATGGACATCTGTCCATCAGATGCACCCAGCATGAGTAAATGATGTGTAACAAACATGAGTTTGCAGTAGAGGCTTTGATCATTGCCATTATAAGCTGATAGGACACAAATTGTACTTGTACCTCTCTGTATTTAAGTCTTATTTCTTATTAAGGCAAATGAAACTGTCTGTATACCAGGCTCATGGGAAAATCAAATGTTTTTGGATGGGGCAAGAGTAAGAATTAATGTTGAGAGGGGTGAGTCTGGAGATAAGGGTGAAGGAAGGAATCTTGAAAACCAAAAAAAAAAAAAGCATAAAATTCATTTATAACTTAAAGTAGCTTGCAAAACCTGGTAACTTGAAATATCCTGCCATCTTTGGCTCTTTTTCTCCATTTATGTTACTCTTCCCTCGCACTGAACAAAAACTTTTAATTTGAGAAATAAGGAACAAGGGTTGAAGTGTTTATTATAAATTATTTGCTGAACTAGTAAAAAAATCATATGGTGGTGGTGTTTTATACAGCACTTTGAATACTCTTCACCCCTTTTTACACAATAAAGCCACGCTCAAGTTAGTTGAGAGAACTTTATATCCCCGATATTTTTGTTAAATATTCCAGGCAATAGCACAAAACACAGACCTTAAAGACCGGTTACGCAGAATACATGCCGAATCTATGATCCTTGATTCAGCATCTAATGCAAAATCAAGTCCAGATTTGGTGAAGGTGGGTATGGATTTCCTGTTTCAGCAATGTCTGTTCATCGAGCTCCCACATCTAGATAGTGCTGCATAGCTGCATCTTGTCCTGTTCTTCATGTCTTCCCTAAGGTGTATTGTGTTAGTAAAATGAGTCCGCTTTCATGGTTATGAGCCATTTCGGATGATGCATTGTGTAATATTTGTTTTCAAAGACTTTTGTGAGCAGTTTTGCTGAGCACACTTCCATTGCTTTTTTGCCACTAGTTCCTGGTGTTTCCCTTGCCTCCTGCCTGCTTTGCATTCAGCATGAACAGAGCTGATGCCTTGTTACCCTCATGCTACTGTTTCTCTCCCCCTTATTACTTTCAAGTTCTGTAGTTCTGTCACCTGTCTGAGTATTGTAAGCACAGAACGCTGGCTACTGGTGTGGCTCATGTAAGGTTTAGGACAATCAGACATTTCCATGAAAGAATCAGAGAAATGAGATGTACAGCAATTTTTTCAGCCACTTGGTTTTATTCATGTGAAGCCAAGGAGTCTTCTACAGGTCCAGTTAGCCAGTTTGAGACCTACTGATGTTCACATGGTTTGGGTTTTTTTTGGCTTTCTGCAGAATACATGTGAATATGGCATATTTATAGGTCATGGGATCTAACTGTTAATGACGCTAGTGAGGGGAGCAAGAACTGAGTTATTTGTGATGGATTTTCCTAAATGTTAACTCATACAGAAACTTCTGCTGTCCTTGTATAAATCTTTCATTAGAACTTGAGAGGATGTAATGCTAGGGGTTTTATATAACTTATTATTTCATTTTATTTTTACAGACAGTTTAGTCATTCTGTCTGTTAACTTATGGTTTATTTCTGTTTTAGTGAAGCTGTGTTTTGGTCATGTTTAGCTGTTCGGGGGTTTTTTGCCTAATTCTAATGCCTTTTGTTTTAGTCCCATGTGAATTTGAACAGCACTTAAACTGCTATCCAGACAAGCATTAATGCATTGTTTTTTAATTTCAGTTCTTTATTTTCTTATTTAGTGGAGGTCCTTGCAATGACCATGGATTATTTCTGAAACTTGCACTATATATACACACACTCATGACAAAAATAGCTTTCAAAGGTCCTGTAGAGGTTTCAATCACAAATTCCCTTTGGCATGGTTTGGGATAGAACTTAAGGACGAAATCACTTATATTGGAGAAGTTTCATTTTAGATTTGTCTGAGGACTATGATACAGTAGTGCTGCTGTGAGGAAGATGGGACCACTGCACGAGACTTAGCTCTAAGTGATAGATCAGGTGCTATGATAGACCTGTGAAAACTGCAGCAGTATAAACTAGTATCTCAAGCCTTTGCATAAGGTAAAAGTTTAGTTTGTCTGTTGGGCAGTTTACGTTGTAGAGTGGGAACATGAAAGAAGACAACTTGAAACTCTTGTGGGATAGATATGAAAACCTGCTGTTGGTTTGTTGGGGGTTTTTTTTTGGGAGGGGGTTGTGGTTTTTGTTTTGTTTTGTCTTTTTAAACTTGTAGACTAGTGTACTGCCTTCCCACAGGAGACACAATGTTGAGGTTTCCTCTTGTCTTGCTGCTGTATCAGAAGTATTTTTTTAAGTTTTTTGTACGGTAATAGTTTGGATTGTTACCATGTCACCATTATCAGCACATACTGAATAACATTCCATACTATAGTAAAATCTACTAGCTGAAAAGCTTTGAAAGAAGATTTGTCAGTTTGATTGTAGACTTGTCAGATTGTTCATTATGTTGTTCTGAAAATAAAACACTACAATTCCTGCAAAATTATGATAGGGTAGTCATGGTTACAAGTTAGTAAAGCATCTCGGGCAGAAAAGCTTGAAAGCAGCTAATAGACTCCTTTGGGCCAGCTTGCCCTTCTCCTTAGTGTTGGTAGAGTTAGCAGGGAAAGCAGTAGTGCACAATGTTCTCCAACTTTTTTACTGCACCCATAGAATGAACCAAGCCTTGCTGATCATCCCACCTTTGCTAGGCCACTTCTTGTAACTCTGCTTATGTGAATGATCTGTAGGGCTTCCATGGGAGAAGTTGCCAAGATCTCTGCAGTCAAACATGCCTGCAGCAGGCAAAAGCTATGTTACTTACATGGCTTTGATCTGTTGGGTTTAGTTAACACAGAGCTATCTCAGGTGTCGATGTGAAGGAAAGTTTTCCAAAGCACAGCATAGAAAATTATCTAGTGAAGTAAGAAAGCTAGGGAAGCATTGCTATTATATAGAAAGCGACTTTGCCCCTCTGAATTTTGAATGCCACTGCACTGCAGGCTTTGCATTAAGCAAGACTTGGGAGGAAAAGACTAATTTGCTAAGATCAGAGGGAATATGAATCTGTAATATAAAGAGATGGTAGTTTTGGAGCTTTTTTGGTGGTATACTTGTGTATATCTGGCTAAATCACTCAAATATCAAACAATTTTAACATCTTTTTTGGGTTGGGGTTTTTTTTTTATTTGAGGAAAAAGTACATGCAGTGCCATAATTGATTTACTAACTATGCATTGCTTTTTTTTCCTCCTTTTTTTCTTCTTCTCTTTGGTCTGTTTTACTTAGGTTTTAAATCCCTCTTTGAAACACATGCTACCTTTCACTAAATTGGAGAGGTACATGTGCAATCTTCTCCCAGTGTTTTGCAGCCCTTTAAGTTATATGCCTGTGGAATTATATGCATTAATGATGTTTGTGGTACTTGTCCTCTCAAAACTTTCTGTTTCTTTTAAACAGGAAAATTCAAGAGAAGAAAGCAGAAGTCTGGTTCATCAGATGTCCAATGAAAGCAGACTGTCTATAGCTGACTCTCTCACAGAATTTTTTGATGCACAGGAAGTCCTACTGTCTGCTAGCTCTTCAGAAAATGAGGTCTGAGCATTAACATTGACATCATTCTGGTGTTGTTTCTTTTCTGCTACTTGACATGCAGTCTTTCTGAGAACTAACTGCACATCAGATGACTGCCAGAAAATGAAAATTCTCAAAACATTTAGAAATTAGTATGTTGCGTGTGTTTATTTGTTGTCATTGTCTCTTCACAGTAAAATGCAATAACTATTATGGAGAAGTCTTTTATGCACATTGAGGCAAATGGCAATAAGGTAGCTAGTATGCAGATACTGCATATATTGTACTGCCTGCATTGAGTTGTTGTATGGGTGCTTAAGAAATTGTATCGTAGAAATATATATGAATATCTGTCCTTGTGGTACCTGTAGATACCTTAGGGCTGATGTCATGCGTATAGAACCTTAATAGCTCACTTTCCTGCCTCTGGACTCCATAAAAACCTTGGTTTTGATATGAGGAAAGCCTTCTTAGCTGTGAGGCCAAGAAGATGAAGTATGTATCCACTAAAATAATTGTATTTTCATTGATGATCTCTCTCAAACTCAATTGTCTCTGCTTAGGACTTCTTAGTTCTTTCCTGTAATATTGAAACACAGCTTAGACAGTTCAAATCCATTAGAACAATAATTGCAATGGAAAGTAACAATTTTCATGAACCTGTGGGGTTATTTTAATGAGTGACATATCTTGCTTATTTCCCCACTCCACGCTCAGGTATCGGATGATGACTCATATGTAAGTGATATCAGTGATAATGCCTCAGAAGATAACCTAAGCAATGACATGGAGAATGAAAGACAAACTTTAGGTAAGTTCAGTGTTTTTGTTATATCATATTTTGAGAATTTTCTTTGTTTCTTTTTGTTTGGGATTTTTTTTTACTAGAAATAATTTGATATTACAGGTTTTGAGATGTAAGCAGCCTGTATTTTTTCTCTTACAGCCTCAGATTGGTTTTGAACAGCACATTCTGGCTAATCTGATTAACAGGGCCTGGGCACTGTCGATTAAAAAGAACAGTGGTTCTGTATCAGCAGAGAAACACCTATCTTCCTCATGGCCACAGGATTGTTCAAAGTAACAAGGCCTATCTGCTTTCTTTTCTTCAAAAAGTTATGTTCTTGTCACTCTGCAATTTAACAACCACATTCAGAGTTCTGTTGTTTTTAGCAGAACTCAGCATTTAAAGGAACACGAGAATAATTACGTGCTGGCAAACCTGGTGTATGACCATAAGGATTTATTTTTTGTATGTTTTAATCATGAGTTTTGTTGGTACTTGTGTTTACTTAATTGTCTTGCTAATTAGAGGCAGAATCAAAAAAAGAGGGAGAAGAATTGGTCATAATAAACTAATTTGCTTTGTGCCTTCAACTCTTTTTAGCTAACCACAATGTTCTTCCTATTCTACAAATACATTTTTATCTTCAAAAATGCTGAACAGTGGTTTCTTACTAGCAGCTGTTTCCTGATCATCTCCAAGGACCACTTGATCCCTATGAACTTGAATAATTTGAAATGCCTGGAAATCTGTTATATTCTGAAACTGTTTAAAAATAATTTTTTTTGAAAGATAGGAAGGAATACAGATTGATTTATCTCAGGATCTGAACTTTAGAAAACTGTACTAGTGTGTCTGTTTATCTTCATATAACAAAGGCTATCACTGGAGTTCTTCCATATTAGCAGCACCTTCGCATGCTTCTGGTACCTGCTATTTCTGTGCTTTGGGCAGCCTGCCACTCACATTAACAGCAAACTGGATGTCTTTTTCCTACAGGGCTTTAGCTGAACCATAAATTGTGGGACTAGGATAAAATCCTCTGGCCACTGTAATGTAGAAGGTCAGACCAGATGATGATAATGGTCCAGTTTGGCTTTAAAAGTCACTGAGTCTAGCTGGAGGTCAGATATCTTAGTCTCCTTCAGTATTGTTGCTGGCCATTTATCACAGCTCTTGCAAACAAGAACTGCACAGGCTTTTCTTTTCATGGGGGGTGGGCAAACTTCACTGTATAGAAAATTTGGTATCTGAGTATCTTAGTTGTTTCCCTACTCTGTTTTGTCACTGGTTTGTCACTCAATTAATGGAGTGGTGCAGAATATGTAGTTCAGTCAATTAGTATTCTGCTTTTAATCAGAAGCTGTCAAAAGACATAGCAAATCCCATTTCAGAGAGCTCTTTTGAACAAGGATAAATTTTTAGAATTTACCTACTTTCTCTACAGCTATCCCCTTATTCCTGAGGTATTTAAGGGAACATCCTTCTTTTTGGCCTCTTCTGGTATTAAATAAATTCTTCCAAGGGGGAAATATAGGAGCCAACATCTTAATTAACGGTACAATTGTTTCAGGTAGATTTTTTTTGATTCATAGTGCCCATGCCATTTTTATGCAAAAAATAAATATAGGCAGTAGACTGCAGATAGTTCACCTGTCCGATCTGATCTAGGTATTCCTGCTCCGGCAGGGGGATTGGACCAGATGATCTTTCGAGGTCCCTTCCAATCCCTAACATTCTGGGATTCTGTGTGATTCTGTCCTCGTTACAGTAACTCAGTCATATGAGATAATAGGACTTCTAGTTTGTGAGTGTCAGAAAAGATGGAAACTTCTTCCTCAAAACTTTGAGGCTACTGATCACACTTGAAAACCTCCATCTGAGGCATGGGCTAGCATGCATATGTCATGGAAGGAGTCAGAGTTAGTTATGCACTTCACTCACATGAGAGAAGCAGCAATATATTTATATAAAACAACAAGTTAACAAAGTTCAAAGGTTAATGTGACAATGATTTAACAGGATTTGATGGCAAGGTGCACCTGACTATTTACTGCATAGAGGACAGGGTCAGACAAAACTGTCAGGGAGACCCTCCCATTGAGCCACAAGGTTCAGAAAGGGACACCTTGCTCTCTAAACTCCTCCTCAGAGAGGTGCGGATGGATCCGATCCTTATCCCAGACTTGGTCAACAGTTTATGTCTAAAGAATACAGAGGGTAAGAGAAACCCTCCCATTGAGTCATAAGGTTCAGAAAGGACTCCCTTGCTCTCTAAACTCCTCCTTAGGTGCGGCTGGGTCCAATCCTACTCCCAGACTTGGTTAACGGTTTATGTCTAAAAGATTATATATACACATTCAATCCTTTACATCACTTAGTTAAGCTTTCATAGTTTAGCATGCTATTAGTCATTTACTGAGAATCTGTTGTGGCAAGGAATCTCTCAAACTCGAGGAGGAGTAACCTTGAGAGGTGTCCCTATCAAGGGGAGAGCCTGGCGTGCAGCCCGCTGCTGTGCAGGGTAGCTCAATGGGCCCCACTGTTTATGCAAGCTCAGCTGGTCTTCAGCTGTTTGAGCAAGATGTGCAAGATAGCCCTTGGCTGGTGTGTTACCTGTGTCTCCCCAATCTACTCAGAGTCAGAGCCAGACGCAGCTGTCATGACCAGACACACCCATTATTGCAGGAGATAAAGCTCAGGCTGGAGGGCAGGGAGCACACCACCACAACATGGCAGCAGTTGAGAAGTTAGCCCTCGTGGTTCTCTGTACTTTGCCACTGCTGGAAGCACTGGGGATATCGCGCTTATGTCAGTGGACCAGCAGAGGAAATACTGCTTGAAAGTGTGCATTTAAGGGCAGTGATTCTTTGGGCATGTGCAGCAGAGGAAAGATGTGCTGCCCAGTGCTGTTTTCATTCCTCCACAATAAAGCTGTGTGAGGAAAGCCAGATGAGGAGAGGGGTTGACTAGCTGGGGCTATACCTGAATGTCTCCAAATGATAACCAGTCCTAGGGCAGCAGCTTTCTAGGTGCCTCTAGGGACGTGTAAAAATAAAACGTGTTCTTGTAGTGCCAACTGTATTCCTCTCTGAAATAAGACTGAAGTACAAGTAAGCAATGTAATCACTTCAGACTAGTGCCTGTTGCAGAAGCTTGTACCTCTATTTTGATCCTGCCACAAATCACTCCATGGCACACTGAGAATTATTTATCCTGTTCCAATTGCTTTGACATAGCAGCACAGACCTCAGATATTCATATCAGCACTTGATATGAGTCCTTTTTTTCTTTTTTATTTTAATCTTCAGCAAACCCAGTTGCTTCAGCTTTTCCACCTTTAAAGCAGGCTATTTCTTCAGCAACATATGGGTGTATCTAAAAGCTAACATCCTAAGATTTTTTAAATGTTGAGCACTGTGGAAAAGCCTGTGGTGAAGTAAATTTCCCTGCTAGAAGTATTCAAAAAAGTAGGGAAAGATAGGTAGGAGTTGTTATCATGCTTGTATCTGTAAGTTTTGCCTTGCCTTCTGATAAGTGTCAACTTAATTGAAGCTCTGTCAAGGAGGGAGGTTTTATGTCCCTGAAATAACTAGGAATCCATCTCTGTTACAAATGAAGCAGTTATAATATTTACTCCTTCAAATTCATTGGAAAGCCTGAGCCTTTCTTATAGCCTTTAAGGGGAAGGAAGGTCATTTTTTTATGCATCTTTTGTACCTGGTATTTACTTCAGATAATATACAGAAATTAAAATCTTAATTTTATCACTTTTATAACAGGTTATTTTCAAAAGACAAGTGAAATACTTGAACGAATTGTGAGGGTGGAAGGACAGTTTGGCAGAAAGAAGATGGCTGCGTTTTAATGTATGTTTGCAAAGGGGATGAAACTAAGTAACCAGTGAATTGACTTGTTCTGCCACTTCCTTCCTTTTCAGACTGTATTTCGGAAAGTGGAATTGGATGCAATTCAAAACGGAGAACATGTTTACCAGCTCCATGTCCTAATACAAGTAACATCAGCCTGTGGAATATCCTGAGAAATAACATAGGAAAGGATCTCTCCAAAGTGGCCATGCCTGTTGAATTAAATGAGCCACTCAACACCCTTCAGCGTCTCTGCGAGGAGCTAGAGTACAGTGAACTACTAGATAAAGCAGCACATACGCCTAACCCATTTGAACGGATGGTAAATATGTTATTCCAAAAACTTAGTAACACTCAATATAATTAGAAGAGTAAATATAATAAAAACAATCTGCCAAATAAATGAAGATATTGTGTTACTTTTTTTTTTTTCCTCCCAGATGAAGGAGGCAGACTTTCTAAAATTGTCTGTACATACTCGCTATTTTTGACTCTTCTTCATAACTTCTGTTGCTTTGTCAGGAATTCTCTCTCCTCAAGTACCTTGCTGTCCTTCAGGGTTAAACAAAGAAGTAGTTTAGTTCTGGTTTGCAGTTGCTCTGTAAGATTAAAAATTTACAGCAAAAAGGGAGGAAGGGTTGAACTAATATACTTCTCTGTTCAGTATGAAAGCTACAATGTATTTTTTTAAGGATGTCTAATCTAATAACACATTTGTGCATAGAGGATGCGAGATCTTTATGCCCTACAGTATTATGATATTTTCATTAGCTGGTTTTGTGAAGTTTTGGGGTGGCTTCAAAATATTTAGGATCTCAAAACCGGGCAATATGAATGTATGTTGGGTACAATAATGGTGTCATCTTCTGCCAGTGCAGAACCCTAAATTCAGCATTTGGCAAAAAGAACAAAAGAAAAATGCATTTCAGTTGTTCTGCTTCCAGGTGCACAAGCGCTGCTTAATATGTAAGCTTGTAAATAAAGAATTAAAATCTCTCTACGTTCTCTTAAGTGGAAGCTACAGATTGTCCCTTAAGCTGAATTAAACCTTTTCAGCTCCATATATCTTAAAATGAGATTAATAATGAATGTAAATAGTCATTTTATAGATACTGCTTGAAAAGCCTCTTGCTCTGACACTCTAAAAGGGTTACAGTTTAGCGTCTGTTCTCAGGACAGAGTGTGCCTATTAACTGGGGTTTTTGGTGAATAGCTTTTTTTTGTTCTCTCAAGAACATATGCGAAAAGGAAAAGGGTATGAGCAGTAGCTTTTCATAGGGGAGTGGAAAGAAGCCTTTTCTCTCCTTCCCACACCTAAGCATCTGGACATTACCTCAGAATGGAGTATTCTTTGAGAAATTTCTGAGGCAATATTAATGCTAGCTGTTGCATAGTAATTGCAATAGTTCATAAAAGCCATTCTGAAGTGGATTCAGTTTCTGAAATTGTGAAAGAAGAGCATCTATACTTTCACAAGATGAGAAAAAGGGAATGAAAAGGGAGAAAAATGGTACAAAGAGACCTGAATTGAACAACCCCAAATTCCAGTTCCACACAGGAATTATGCTTGAGCTGGCTGCAAAAACTTGGAGGGGTACCCGTGTCTCAGTCATAATCAAGAATAGTTTCACGATTAGGTAATAGCACACAGTAGATAAAAGGAAATTCAATTCAAACTTCATTATAAATAGCAAACTTGGTGAAAACTCACCCAGTATTTCCTGTGCCATGTTTGGGAAAAGGATAGTTGGTAGATCCTTAGAATCACAGACCATAACTATAAAAGCCAGTTATAATACAACATGTAACAATGATTTTTAAGGTTGCTGCTTTGCACTGTGTCGCAGAATGCTAAGCTGTTTTGAACAGTTTTCTGAAATGCTGTTTTCAGTTTATGAAATTTGCAGTGTTTGACCCTAATAACTCCACCCGTGGACTACTGAATGACTCCCTGAAAACAGAATAATTCTTTAATGTGTGAGCTTGTACTTAACTTGCAGGAAGCACGCACATTCATAGTCTGCAAATGAAGGGAGAAATACAGAATCTGATGTCGGGATAAGACCTTATTGTTTTTTTTGTCTGCTAAATCAGAATGTGTAGCAAAAATTGTGCGTAGCTGTGGTAAATTAATCTAAACTGCACATATGTTATTCCCAGGTGTATATAGCTGCATTTGCAGTCTCTGCTTATGCATCCAGTTACTACCGAGCTGGAAGTAAGCCATTTAATCCTGTGCTTGGAGAAACCTATGAATGTATTCGTGAAGATAAGGGTTTCCAGTTCTTTGCAGAACAGGTACTGTATGCTGCAGTCCTTAGATTTGCTACTTGATACACTGCTTAATTCTAATGCATGTCTGGAATCCTCTGGAATTACTAGCAAAATACAAAATTACGTTATATAACCTGAGCCCAGCAAAATTCAAGGGTTGTTACAGAATTCTAAATGAAGAAAATGGGTTTTTGAGGAACATCTGCTAACTCTGGCATGGAACATGACAAGCAACAGCTGACAGTCCAGAAGCGAAGGCTGGCAGGCTACCTATTCCATTAACTAGATAACTTGGTTAAGTAGAGTGCAATTCCCCATGCTGAAGTTGATCACAACTGCAACAAGCGTTCACATTCTTGTTATTTTCTTTTGTGTGTGATCACTAAAAATACTGTATCTTTAAAAATATTGTAAATCAGCTGTTTAGTGTCTTCTTTTATAACAAATATATCCTTTGTGCAAGTCAATCAACCACTAGTATTTTCTGTGGCACCATAAATATTTCTGCTTCCTGTTCAAATACTTTGCAGGCTAAGCCTTTCAAATCTGGTACTACAGCTTAGAAGGTGAAGGATGTATGTTTATGAAAATAAAGGAGTGTTTATGAAAATAATTTCTCGAGGAGAATAATTATTAAGTATGGGTGAAAATATTAAATTTAAACCAGCCAAGTTATCAAAATTGCCAAGCTTAAGACATACGATAAAAAGGGATAAAGCTTAAATAATCTGTGTCCTAGCAGAGTAAGAAGGATTGAAAGCTGTCTTGTTTTGTCTAGACATGACAAACAAACAAGCAAGTTTGGTGGGCAAGGGTGTATAACCAGAAATTTGATCAGAGAAAGCCTTCTAAGAGGTTTCCTTTAGGAAATGAAAAGTGTTTTGGCCATCTCTGAATATACAACATTTTGTACATTATGTTTTAGGACTGACAGAAAGAGGGTTATGGGATTTTTCCTTAGTCTTGGGAAATGTCACAGGCAAGGGGGGGGCAAGCAAAACGGTCAAAGCAAGAAAAAAATTTAAAGTTCAAGCAATGTATCTGGTTCTTCATTGGTTTACTTCAGTTCTAAGATGATATGTATAGAGCACTGCAGTTACCAGTGTAACATCAACTTGGAGTAAAAAAGTGGTGCATAAAGGTTGGTACTGAGCTCAATATTAGATTTAATTAAAGTAAGAGACTGATACTGGATAAATCAGTACAAAGGCTACTTTTTCTAAAGAGAAATTTTAATATCTGAAGGGGCTTGGGCTGTTAACTATTGTTCTAATATGTGCAATAAGTGACATGATTCTATAGAGTGGTAAAGTTACTGTAATGGTATGGGGTGCAGGAATATTAGGAAGGGAGGGCAGTATAGGAGGAAAGACATTTCACACAACTTGCAAGCATTAAATATTTATCTTTGCAATGGGAGCTGTTGCTTACTGCTTGCTTGTGCAAGCATTTTGATGCTTATCTAGATAACTTGTTAGTGCAGATAGTAAGTAATCAATGGAATAGATAAGCAAAATGTATAAAACAACAGATTCTGTTCTGTTTCTAGAGGGAGTTTAGAATAACTCTACTTAGCACCATGACCTTACTCTAGAATTATAACAGTTTAAGTGAGAGCTAAGTTTAACCAATGAATTATAGTGGCATCTGGGGTTAATCTGGGTGCAGTATGTGAGAGAGTGAGCGTTGCTCTTGGTGGATTACGGCATAGTTGAGGGTAATTTTCTCTTTTTTTTAAAAAAAAGCAATTAGAGGATGTTCAGTAAATAACTGGATGCCTGCAGAAAAAATGCTCAATAACAGATTTGCAAAATTAGTAACAAAGTAAAACTGCATTTGAGCCATGTAGATGGTTAAGATATTAAATTCATAGTGGGAAATGGCAATTTGACTTGAAAATAAAGTTGTCTTTGTCAATAGAACAGTAGGCATTGCACATCAGAGTTGGTCCTGGACAGTTGTTAGTCATGTTCATCTAGAAGGGGAAATTTACATCCAAAAAGGCTTGTCTGTTTCACCTTGTACTTTATTATTTCCTATTTCTTTATTTACTCACAGCCCTTGCTTTGCTGTTTTGGTGGTTGCCCTAATTGATGTATGTGCTGTTACCCAAAGCTGATAAAACGCAGTGTGTGTGGTTACAGTTTCACACTAGAAACAGCTGAGGTGTCACTACTGCAGTAGCAGGGGTTTGCTAGATGGAATTTCACGGCTTGATTTCTCCACCTGTGGCCTCCTCGGAGATGTTGATCACTCTCTTCTCCCTCATAGTCAGGGTTTTGTGTGTGTTTACTGCACAGAAGAATTTGACCCTTTTTTTGTTTGTTTGTTTGTTTTGACTGTGTGCCTAAACTGCGGCTTCTGTTAATATATTAAGGGGGCCTTAAGGGAGAATGCAGTTATCACCTTAGAGAAAATGTACAAAATAATATAGTTCGTTTTTTTCACTCGATGAACAAAATTCACAGGCCTTTTAAAAGTGCTTCCCTGTTTCTTTCAAGGCTTCGTAGGTCTCAGTACCTTATTAATCTCGCTGACTCCCCCTTCAGGACACAACTGCAAAAGCAAAGTAAATGTTCCATCTGGAAATACCATATACGACTGAAAAATGGAGGGGGGAAAAAACAAAGAACCCAAACCGAAATGCTTGTTCAAGTGTTAATATGTCCATCTTTCCCCCCCCCCCGTTTCATGTCTTGCTATTAGGTCAGTCACCATCCACCTATTTCTGCATGCCATGCTGAATCTGTGAATTTTGCTTTTTGGCAAGGTAACTTTTCAGTCTATCATTTACTTTTACAGTGTTCATAATATTTTCATTGTATGTCTAACATGAAATACCCAGAAACTGGGAAAAGGTGAAATTCCCTGCTCAAATTATATTAGAATGGCTTTAAGAAATGTTAGCCTATGCTCATTTGCATGCTTCTTACTTGGATATGCTGCCGTTATAAAAATGTTCACGGTTTCTTTTATAACATTAATTGATTATTCTTTTCATGTACAAATATCTGCATTTTTTAAAATCAGGTTTGTATTGGAGGGGTGGTTCTTTAGTAAAGAAGAGTTGTACTTCAAGCTGTTTACAAAACAAACAAGCTAGAACACAGCTTGAAAAACCAGAAGTTAAATCCTGAGCCTTGGCAGATCTTGTCAACCTGTTCTGAAAAATAAGCATAACAACAAGAATAAATATATTTAAGATGTTTTTCTCTGCTGGCATTATTACAGTATGTAAGATTTTGTGCTATTTGACTACTAACACTGTGTTTCAAAAAAAATACACTGGAGCTTTGTTTGCTGTGCTTAGATATTTTTGTACTGTACACAGAACATAGCTTTGCCTTTAAGTCAGTTAAAATCTTTCACCTAGAGGTTTGGCAATTCAAAATGTAGCCATGTTATAACCTTTAATTCTGTTATTACTGGCTCTGCTGACTTGATTATAGTTATTACAGATGGAGCCCTGCTGAACAGAAACTCTAACTCTGTCATTAGTCTGGGTTTCATTATTCAATATAATTATTTGCTTTGTAAACAAATATAGGGATAAGAGTCCTGTTTTTTCTTAGCCAAAAAGCAGAGATGACCAAAAATTTATGCAGTAACTAAATACTGTATAAGTAAGACTAGATAGCAGCCTGTCTTAATAAAAACTGATGAGATGGAATTGTTTAACAGACCTTGACAACGGTTGTCACTCAAATATTTTAATACTCACATTTAGAGTACAAAGCTTTTCTGTCAAGATGAGAGCTGAGAATCTGATCAAAGGGAATCTGAGATTTGGTCTTGATGAGCACAGGAGTCTGTCAGGGTACTGCAGGGTTCTGGGGGTTTGGTTTGTTTTTAAATGTGGCTAGCTGAGCTTATGGGAGATCTAGACCATGTTCTTTTTTTTCCTAATGCAAAGGCAGTTTGTAAATGCTGTGGCCTCTTGTTATGGGGGTATATTAACTTATGTGGAAAAATTAACATCAAGTTAATCATAAAGGTAGCTTGTCAATTAGGAAAGTTCTTTCTGTGTGCAAAGATCTTTTCACTCACCATATTATCTCATTAGCCAAAAAGGAGACAGTCCTCAGCCACATTGCCAGACTAGTGCTGTCATCCCACCAGACATTGACCTTAGTTCACCTGTTTCAACATCAAGAAATCTCTTGATCATCTCTAGTGAGACAGAAGACTGGGTTCTGGCAGGGAAAGTTATTTTGGAAATAATTTTCCCTGGCTTGTTCAGCTGACTCTGCTTTTGCAAAGGAGTGTGGACACCTGAAGAATAGAAAAGCGGAAGAGGAAAGTTCCAGCTATTACAGCATCTGTGCCTGAATTAATCTGAGCATAGCTTTGAAAATAACACTTCGCTTTTATTTGCTGTCCTAAAATTTTTGCATGATCAAGTTACACACTGGTTACCAAGATGTTTCGCATGTACAAGGGACGTGCTGTGGGACAGCTTTGCCGTTTATGAGAACATAGAACCTAACAGTCTGATAATACATTTTAACTTAAACTCAGCAGGGTGTGCCTTTGCCCTTTCTCTTCCATCTTACTGCAGAAGAGAGAAAGCTAGTACAGAGTTCAGCTCAACACCATCATGCTCAAGGTACTTTTGGACCTTTTTTTGTGCAGCATAGGAATCACAACAGAATTGCTGTCACTAACAGTGCTGACCCACCATCAAACTTCAAAATTTAAAAAAATAAACAAAAAACAGACAACAATTTCTTTTTCCATGAGGAATTCTGCCCTGTGTCCCGTTCCAGCCTGTGCAATGGTATGCAGCCTGGTGTTGCTCAGTCCCATCACTTGCACATGTGTACTCAGGAGATATGTAATCTCCTAACTACAGTTTGAGCATCTGTGTCACAGCCAGCATAACAGCTTTCCCCCAGAATTGCACAGGAAACTGATTTTTTCTTCCTTGTGTTAGCACTAGCGTCTTTTTGAGACTAGAGTCGATTTTTTCCCTCTTTTTCAGATTGGGCAAGGAATGGAGTACTAGTGTCTAATACAGCAAGGATACTAGTCCCCTGAGCTCTGAAGTTACTATGACAGTTACTGCCTGATTATCTAGCCTAATTTAACTCTATACCTTTTCTGCTGTGCTTCTCTGTCATCTTTTCTTTCTCTTCCAGGTGTTTTTGCTCAATAAATTTGGCTAAACTTGCATTGAGATTTCTCATCTTTTTTTTGGAGAAATGACGTGAGCCTTGGACATGTGAGCCTTGGCCACGTCTTTCTGTGATTCAGATAAGATTTTAAGAGGCCAGTTAAACTTACAGAGGAAGTTGGACTAAATCCCTCTGCAATTTTGTGCTCATTGAAACATTCTCTTGCTTCTTCACTGTAAATATTCTTAGTTTCTATGTTTTTGTATTTTAAATTCTGCTTTTGTTTTTGAAAATGTCTGCATTCATTCACTAGTAACTGAATTGCAGATAAATATGTGCTGTCTATAGCTTATTCAAATTCCTGTCTTTTGAAAAAGTTCTTGAGAGAGGACTTTTAAACCTCTCTTACTTTGCTGTTAAAATAAACAATAGCATAATGAAAAAATAACCAAACAAAACCATGTTCGAAAGTCCACAGCATTCTTTGAACACTTTTATTATGTTGCACTTTGTTATTTTGCATTTCTTGAAAATAAAGTAGAACCCAGAAACAGATTGATGACTAAACATGTCTTTTTTTTTTTTTTTTTTTTCCTCTCCTCTACCTGTTTCAGATGTAAGATGGAAAAACAAATTCTGGGGAAAGTCCATGGAAATTGTTCCAGTTGGTACAACACATGTAACTCTCCCAGCGTAAGTGCTGCAGTCATGCATTGCTGTTCACACACAGGCACAGATTTGCTTGCACACACTGGAGCCATGTTTATTCAGATGAGAACGCACTGTCCTGTGCCATATTAGATCTTTGGGAAGAATTGGTGATTATGATTTAGTTTAAAAAGAAAGTGAGGGGGAGGGGAGAAAAAAAAATCCACCACACCAAAACCAGAAGCATAAAAACAGAAGCACTAACTCTTCCCAAGGTTATAAAAGAACAAAAGATGAAATAAAAAAACATCACTCCTGTGTATCTTGAAAAAAGCAAAGTTGAATTTCAATCTTCATGCATTTTAAACTGACAGGGAAAAACTGCATGGTAGAGAAAGCTATGAATTCTTTTGCTTGAATATGTTTTTGAGGGAGGGGTGGTGGTGTTGCTTTCGTTTGTACCTGTATTTGTACAGACCCTAACACCATGGGGTCCTGATCTGTAGATGAGGCCAATAGCCACCATCACTGCATAAATAATTACTGTAAGTGACCTGTTGCATATCTGGTGTTTATTATCCAAAGACGTAAGTGGCCACTGTAGTTAACTTCTGAGTATGCTTTAATTTAAAAAAAATAAAAATCTGCAGTGTTTCCATGCCAGCTTGTCAGAGCACCCATTATAGATCAACAATTAAAATCCCCTAAAATTTGGCCTATATCCATCATGTTTGCAGAACCAGAGGTCTGAAGGTTGAGTGGTGTTCTAATTAAATGTTTTCCAAAGAGAATCTACAAAATTAATTACTCTGCCATCTGAAAAAAGGAAAATAACCCAAGAACCTAGCACTTGTCAGACTAAGCAACTAAGCATGCCTTTCTCTTTTAAGTGGGTAAAATTGCAATATAGTAAGACAGTATCCAAAAGATAATGTATAAAACGTATTGTGTTCATAGTGAGTAGCTTAAGCTGTGGAGTGAAAGGTCTTTAGGATGTGAGCTCTGCAACTTTTATTCACACATTTATGAGCTCATCTTAACATGGCATGTGTATTTTTCTTACAGTTTTAAAGACCATTTTGCGTGGAACAAGGTGACATCTTGCATCCATAACATCTTAAGTGGGCAAAGATGGATTGAACACTATGGAGAGATCATCATCAAAAATCTTAATGATGAAACTTGCCACTGCAAACTGACTTTCATAAAGGTAACCAGCAGTAACCACAGTAATGTTGGCAGTGCCTTTTCTCACAGACACAGCAGTGGGTGGATGCTGTCTGCTGAAGCTCAGTACCACTGCTTACAACCTGTAGTTTCCTATAGTTCTGCTACAATTACCTGTGATTCTTTAAGAAACTTTAACTCCGAGGAACTGCTGCTCACTAGGTAGAGCCAGACAAGAAAGGGAAGCAACAGCTTTTTCAGGTGATTCCAGTTGAGATGTAAAAAAGTATGGGGAAACGAAAGAAAGAAATATGATGAAAAAACTACTGTGATGAGAGAGGCAGGCATAGGGTGTTTGCTGACAGTGGTTTCCCACATGCCTTCTGGTAACCCATTGGCATGTGCTGTGGTTGCATTTATTTGGTAACTGTAGAACCAACACTTAGGTGGGATGCTTCACCTGATACTCTTTTCTAGCCCTCTTCAGGTACTCTGAGGAGCTTAAGTGAGAGGCTGTGGTGTTACTCGAAGCTTTTGCTTCAGTACAAGGTATCAAGATACAACTTCCTCAGGAAATGAATTTATACCTGAAATTAAAATTATTTTTTGGCAATAGATGACTACTTTCTAGTAACAGGAAATCAATGAAAACCTAGAATGGTGCCAAAATTTCTAACATGAGAAATAGTTTTGCAAAGCATGCTAGGAGACTTAACCTTAACCTGCATTTTCTGTATCTGATTGCTGGAGGAAGTCAGGGCTTTACAGATAAAAGTTAAGCACTTCAGCATACCTAAGCAGAATGGCATGATCAGCAGCAGGAGGAAAGTTTCCTTTTCTTATTTGTTTTCCTGGATACTTTGTGCTTACTAAGAAGTATTAGGATGATTTTTTTTCAAATATTTATTTGAAAGTACTGTAACGCATTCTCAGAGTTGAAGTTGGTATTTAGAGCTCAAATTTTAAAGATTGAGAGCCTGTAAATCTTACACCTTTGATATTGTAAATTGTCTAAAGTGGAGATTACTATACCAGTTCCTTCTCTTACTCTTCTGCAAATTTGGGAAAGATGTACATAACTAAGTCAGAAGTCAGTGTTACTTGAGATTGGGCAAAATTCAAGGTCAGCTATGCTTCACATAGTACTGTTCCTAAAAAGGGCAAACAAAATAAATACAATTCTCAACGTTAGTATTTTAGTAAGCTGATTAATAGTACTTAGAACAGTTGTTTCCATATGATATTTTAATGTATGCCTAAATGAATACTTTTTATTCCAGAAAACTGCTCTACAGCATGGTGCTATTGACAGGGCAAAATCACTCACACTTGGTCTCTCAGGCGCCTTTTTTCTCCTTGTTCCTTCTAATTCTAGGCAAAGTACTGGAATCCAAATGCACATGAGATTGAAGGCAGTGTCATGGATAAATCAGGGAACGTTGTGCATCGTCTCTTTGGGAAGTGGCATGACAGTTTATACTGTGGGACAACTTCATCTTCAAACTGCATATGGAGAGCAAGTTAGTGTTGTGAATGGCTAATGTACAGAACATAAGATCTGCTTAAGAATAAACTTAGTATTTTCCTCTCTTTATTAGGCCCCAATGTCTTGTTATTTCTATGTGGAATATTACATTTTTGTCAAGCATTTAAAACTTAGACCAGAAGAATACATAATTTAACTTAAATAATATGGAGAACTTAATCCCATTTTTTTGGCATTTTCTCCATTCTCCCTCATTTTTGTATTTGGGCACAAAGTGGGTACTGAGGACTCCAAAAGGAGGGGGGGAAATAAAGTATCCCCTCCACACACACACTCTTTGTGTAGTGAAGTGTGGTGTATTTCATGTATTTAACATTGGAGGATAGCCCACAAAGGTTGCTGTAATGAATATATCTGAATATCAGCCATATCTGAACTTCTCTCAAGCTCGTGGGGTTTTGTCTACTGTAATTTGAAAAAGCATTATGATAATAGCATGACCTTCATCACAGTTGTGCTCTGATTCAGCTGAGAGAACAGAAATCTGTTTTGTTGCAATGCAATTATCAAGGGGGATGTTCTCTTTTGTCACATTAATAAAAACTTATTCCTCCAGAATTGAGACTGTGGCTCAGAAGTGAACAAATGACTTAGAGGAGCTTGGAGCTTTCCTTCTAAAGATAACAGCATTTAGTTGGAATTCTGAACATACTCTTTTCTTCTGTAGATCCAATGCCAAAAGATTATGAACAGTGGTATGGATTTACTCAATTTGCGCTGGAGTTAAATGAACTGGATCTACAAACAAGGTCCCTACTGCCATCCACTGATACACGTTTTAGGCCAGACCAAAGGTAAGAAGTTTTAAATATCTTCCTCAAATAGTTCTTAATCTTCTGTATGCTCATTTTACCCTAAGCTCAGACTACTTAGTGTAGATACCTGCAGTGCATTTCTATTTCTACATTAATGTGCATCTGAAACAGTCATTTTAATAATTTACTAAGAGATGGTCTAGTCATTATGGACCAGTGTTTCCTAAAATTAGGTCTTGGGTGCTTCTAGATAGCTGTATTTCCAAAGATGTTAAAACTTCAGTACTTCAGGTACTGGATGTTGAATGTACTGTGTTTGAATAGCCAAAAACTGAGACAGTGGAAATTTCTTTCTGTGGTGGAATTTCCACTGTTGCTAACTTCCAAGGAAAATAATCTAATATAACAGTGACTCTGAACTTGTTGTGAGAGTTACTTCTCCTTAAGTGCTTTTTGATAGTACAGTTGCCTGCATACGTAGCTGTAAAGATTAGATTCTGGAGCTCTAGAGGACCTGGCAAAGATGGGGGACAGAAGCACCAATTGTGTCTCTTATCACTGCTGGTGCTGCAGGTTTCTAGAAGAAGGGAATATTGAAGGAGCTGAAATGCAAAAGCAGAGAATTGAGCAGCTACAAAGAGAACGAAGGAAGGTGCTGGAAGAAAACAATCTAGAGCATCAGCCTAGATTTTTCAGGTACTATATAATAACTAGCATATACTATAATTTACCTAAATTCTTATTATAGATGTGGTTCTAAACTGCCATGAAGGCTCCAGTTTTTTCCAGTTTTCCTTTATATTCTTGATTTTTGTACTTTGGCAATGTAGAACACTCCAGTCTTAGTTAAAACTTGGAAATATGTATTGTTTTTTCATTAGTGCATCCCTGAATTTCTTTCTAATTTTTTTGCCATGAAGGCAGTTGATACTTAGCCTATATTTGAATTTGCCTATGTGACTATAGCATCTTGGATTCTTTCAAGCAAGGTGATGTAGCTGTATTTAGCTTAATTATTTCTGCTGAATTCTGTGGGATTACCTTGTGCAGCAGCGTGCAGAGTTGGACCCTTTCATTTCCAGGGCTGTTTTTGACAATGTTTCCCTTATTTGATGGGAAAAGAATTATCATTCAGAGGGTTTTTTACTGCTTCCTGTTGTAAATCAATTAAGAGAAGACTTCAGCCACTGAAAGACAAAAATAAATGCTGATGAGGACACAGCCTTTTGTCCTCCAGCTTCTCTGTTCTCCTGGAATGGATGAGTTGGAGCCAAGGTGAAGGTTGTATGGAGCTATGTATCACAGTTAACAGATCTGGGATCCTAATTTTTTTCTGGATAGATAGATACTGTACTTCTGAGAAATACAGAAACGTTCAAAATAGCTGCAAAAAGGGAATGGCTTAGGCCACTACATCTGACAAGCTGGTGAGCTAACTCATCACATGTCAATCATGCCTACTAAAGGGAAGCAAATGTTTCCAGCAGGCTAAGAAGACAGGATAGAGGCAAAGTCTAACACTTTGTATTTTCACAATGAGGACTGTGAATGCAGATGAGGATTTAAATCCTCACAATGAAGATTTTACAATTGAGATTTGTGCTGTAAATTTAAATTACGAAATAAAAAAATCTAGTTACTGTATCACAAAATGTTGCCCAATGTTAGATTAGATGTGAGTTATGCATTTGACTTTTCAATAGCAATTGCTCTTTTCAACAAATAACAATCCTTGATTTACTTAAAAGAATAATTTGCTGTTGTGCCAAAAATGTTAGTATACTAGATTAAAAGCAGACTAGTTCCTTCAGGGTACAGTACCTAGTGCAATGAATCTTGCATTTTGGCTGAGAGCTATGGGCTCACTTTATGCAATAACTGTGGTGAGCCACCTTTGGAGAGGTAAAAGGAAGGTTTACACTTTCCACTCAAAGTTGCCTTTGAGACCACAAAATAAACCTGGGCTGTAGTTTTAAGTGCTAAACACTGGCATGTGACAGTGAAATAAGAATGTTGATCTTAGCTGAACACTAGGCTACTGAGGTGTGTCTCCAAAGCCCGGTGCACACATGCAAGTTCGACTCTCCAAGCTGTATTGCCTTCTTTGAAGACTCTACTGAGTTGCACTGCACCTGGTTCACGGACTGGATTTGGTATCTGTGCATAGTGCTACATTACGTTACACAGCATATGTATGGAAAATATAAGGTTTTACATTTAAGATATTTGGTTTATCTTTGATAGGAAATCCAGCGATGACTCCTGGGTGAGCAATGGAACCTACATGGACCTTAGAAAAGAACCTGGTTTTTCCAAACTGGACAATCCTGTCCTCTGGTGAAAGAGGAGCTATGCGAAAATATTCTGTGCTGTATTCTTGGGTCTGATTTTAAAGCTGTGTATATAAAATACATCTATATATACACACACACATATATATATACACACACGCAGATATATATATGTGTGGGGCGTGTGTATGTGTGCAAGTGTGTGTATCTCCAGAATTGTGCTTCATTCAGAATCTGATACTTCATTTCCTTTACTCTATCGCAGTGATTGTTTGAATGTATAAATACCCTAACTTCTTTTATAAAATATTTAATAAATAGTACTGAATGTTAATAGTGAGAGGGAAAAGAGGAGCTTTTACACTACTTTTCCAATGTGTAATAATGTCAGTTCTGAGTTAACTTATGCCTTATTGAATTGCATTGGAGACAGTAACATCAGCATCTCCTAGCTGTGCTGAGAAATAGGAGCGCAAGCCTTAGTAACTCAAACTGTAAGTAAGCTTCCACAGTTCGTCAATCAGTAGTTCAGCTGTCTCTGGGCTGGTATAAGCTGCTAAAACAAATTATCAGCTGGTGCTGGAATCTGAGTATGATCTTTTACCACCTATGGAAAAGATTTAAATAAGCTTTTGTTTCTGTTAGCTTTGCTCTTAGCATTATGGAAGAGGTAGTTCTGAGCTTACATCAGTGGTTCTGCTGCCTTATGCATAAACTGTACCCAGCTAAATGTAGTGCTAGAAGTTCAGGAATCACCAAGATTTTCCATTGGGAATCTTCAGATTTATAGCCCCCAACGGGGCAAGAGGAGGAGATGCTTTGTATATACTGCTTGAGCACTGACTAGGTGAAGAAGCTCTCTCTTTTTCCAGTAGCTAGAGTATATATAGAGCACGAAATCCTGTGCTTCCATAGCTTTGTTTGTTTTTATTAACCTAAAAACTGCAACAGTAAGACTTTTTAAAAAGTAAGAAAACTGATTGTTTTAAGCTAGACATTTTTTCTTAGTATTTTGATATTTTCTACCTCTTAAAGAAATAAACAGCATATTTAAGATCTTATATTTAAAAAAAGACCAGATGCCTTATGGAGAAATGTATGGAGTCTTTGATCTTCCTCTGTTTGTTATGTTCAGATAAATATTCAAGTGTCTTGCACTAAATCAATTGCATCTCTTTCCTGTAATTTTATATATATGGCTAGATTTGTGAAACTACTAAACCATAGGTCAGAAGTACAGCAGAAAACAAATGTATCAGAAGTCTTACTTTTGAATTAAGATTATAGAGATGGGCAGTGTTTTTGGTTTTTCCATGAAATCACAATGCCACAAGTCATTAACAGAATAATTTACATTCCTGCCTATCCACAACTCGAGCCTGACTCTTCAAGTCTGTTCAATGTGTTTGTGACTCTCTGGCAATAATGCAGTTTTCCAGTTTAGATCTGTATCCTGTCACCCCCTCTCCCCCCCTTTTCTTTTTTTTACATGACAATTTAACGACACAAAATAAACCCAAATGTTGTTGACATGTTTAGCTTATGTGTGGGAACAACATGGACAAGGAAAACTCCTAGGGGAACTAGTACCTTAGAAAAGCTTCCACTTTACTGTGTGCTGCTGCATTGTTCTAAAGAAAACCCATTAAAATGGATCCATGTATCATATGTAACGTGAAGGAAATACTATGAACATGTCCATTTTAAACCAAATCTGTGATGTCAGATTAGATGTATATTTGAATTTTGCTTTCTGTTACCTTGAAGCCCCATTGTCTTACAGGCAGACGAATGCTTTTTCACCATTTTTCACTTTGCCCAGGAACTCTGCCTCACTATCACTTGTGTCATTTATTACCAAAGAAGTTAGCATAATTCTCTCTATTTAATCAATCTTCTAAAGACTTGGCTACCACACCAGCAGCTTACAACAAGGCAAGGTTCATGTCAATATGAGGACAAAATCTGGGCTTTGATTCCAAAGGAGATCTTAACTTTTGAGGGCTGTTTGGCTTTTCAAGGACAGTGAGGATCTCTTCGTGACTTGTTTCCTTCCTGTGTTTTATTCTTGGTATTAACTGTCAAGACTTCGTTACAGAAATGAGTTCATATTTGTAATTATCCTTGCTGTTGGTAATTACCATTTATACTAAAAATAACATCAATTTAACAGCAAAAGGGGAAGAGAAGTTTTAAGAAAGGGAGCAAAATTTGTGGAGGATGCATTAAACTTGCTCATCATCATATTTCGCAGCTGCTGGGAATACTGTCTGACCTGATTGCTGGGTTTGTGTTTTCTGTGTATGGAGGGGATTTCCCCATACGTTTTAATATGACCTAATAGTTGATAGCATCTGAAATCAAAGAATTAGAGTCCAAAAGGCAAAGTTAAAGAATTGTAATGCATTAAAATCAGCAAGTGTTAAACAAAAGTAATCTCATATTGGGTGTTTGACCCATGATTTTTGAGAAATCAGACTGGCAGTGTTTCCTTGTATCTTACAATCTAAAATACATTTGATTAATAACAAGAAGCATTGGGCTGAGTAGTGCCTTATATAAAATTTTCTTCAGCAGAAATCCTACATTAAGAAGGTAAACTTCGGAATTTGACTATCCTCTCCAGAAAAATAATGCCTGAGAATAATCCAGGGCATTTCTTAAATACATGAAGCAAAATAATTGCACAAGTAATAGCTTCTTTTGTAAATCTCTGGTACACATCTGCAAACCTGGTGTAACCACTTGTGAATGAACCTCTGAACCTATGTTTCCAACTGCACTACAGTTATCCCTGCTTACTTTTGTACACAACAACTGGGTTTGGTTGTTAAACTTCTGTCAACTGTATCTTAAGAAGTGGAAGAAAATTGGCTTGATGTTTCTTCTGTGTATTTCTACATAAAAATATATTCATCATTCACAAACCTTCATATACTCTGTACAGTTATTCTTGGTAAAATATGGAATTTTGATAATTTTCTCCCCCAAAGCTTCAGATGTGTTAATGGGAGCAAAACTTACAGTAGCTTTCTGCAATATAACTAAGCTCTTGTTTTTAATAACTGACATTAAGGCACTTTTCCCCCCCATTTCTACCCTGAATGGTAAAAAGAACATGCTGGGCAACTTACTGCTTCCCTTCATACACAGCCGTGATCCTCAAGCTGTTTACCCAATGGATCAGTGTTAACATTTCCTGATGATCATTGCTTGCTGTTATATCTCTCTGATGACTTTATAAGCATTACTTAATATTATCTTAGAGGGCAGTTTATGAAGCACTCATCTAACACTGCCTTTCTTTGTGTACTCATTCACAAAATAAAAACTCACTATAAACTTATATCAAGCTGATGGAGCATCTCAGGTCTTTGGGTGTTAAAACAGAGTTTTCGAATTCCACAGCACAGAAAGAAAAAAAAAATCTAGGGAAATAGTGTTCATACAAACAGAAACACCCAGCTCTACTTCCAGATTAACAGGCTTGACACTTAGTTTTTGATTTTGGTACAGTGTAAATTTGGGATTATGAAACAGTATAACTTGTTTAGGAAACTACTCTTGATAGTCTAAAGTGCCCTTTAGACTGAGTGGAACTGGAGTGCGCCATTAACCATTGCATTCCTTTCTTAATCTCTGCTCTCTGATATATGCTTTGTGAGATCTGCTTTAGGTGTTAGTTTGGCAGCACTGATTTACTTCTTTTAGATGCTTTTTGAAATACAGATCCAGTAAAGTATTTAGGTTCTTTATATGGAGCTTGGAAAATTAGATGCATGGAAGGAAGAGTGAAAACAGCCAAAATTTTGAGAAGGAAACATCATAGAGATCTGTTCTTCCACCAATAAGTTTTCTTTGAAGGACTGGAAGTAGGATTGCTGCTTTCTTTTGAAAAGGAGGTGGTGGTTGCAAACACAGTCACCTTATTATTTGGTAGTTTAGTGTTGAAGACAGATTACTGTACAGAAAGGAACACAAATTAATGGGACTAGAACGTACAACTAAGACCAGCCTTGGGGTTGCACAGAGGTCCAGTGCTGGTCTAAAAAACAACCCACAAAAAACAACCTAACAAAAGCCTCATCATTTCCCATGCCCCTGCTTTCCCTCAGCTGTTCACAGTCCTGTTTAGGTTTTCTATGAGGCCCCTCATATCTATAAGTCCTTATTCAGTGTCCCATTTTCTCTCAATTAAAAAAAATTCTGAAGAATAGGAAAACAGTCCATTCTAACAAGTTTTAAAATGACAAATCATGCCTAAAAGCTGTAGTTAAAAACTTTCCCTAGAAACATTGTGGCCTGCTTCTGTCTCTTTTCCTTGACTGGGAACAGGACTTTCTTCCTGCTTGCGCACTGGAGTCAGATCTGCTAAGGGGAGCATGCTACAGAATGTGCAACTACAGCTGCTCAGCGTACTCCTAATTTATGTCCTTCCATCTTCTTTTCATAGAATCATAGAATAGTTTGTGTTGGAAAGGACCTCGGGGATCAGAGTTCCAACCCCCCTGCCATGAGCAGGGACACCTCCCACTAGCCCAGGTTGCTCAAACCTCATCCAGCCTGGCCTTGAACACCTCCAGGGATGGGGCATCCACAGCTTCCCTGGGCAACCTGTTCCAGTGCCTCACCTCCCTCGTAATAAAATATTTCTTCCTAATATCTAGTCTAAACCTGCCCTCTTCCAGTTTAAATCCATTTCCCCTCACCCTGTCGCTGCATGTCCTTGTAAAGAGTCCCTCCCCATCTCTCCTGTAGCCCCCTTCAAGTACTGGAAGGCTGCTCTAAGGTCCCCCTGGAGCCTTCTTTTCTCCAGGCTGAACATCCCCACCTCTCTCAACCTGTCCTCATATGGGAGTTGCTCCAGCCCTCTGACCATCTTTGTGGCCCTCTTCTGGATCCACTCAAACAGCTCAACATCCTTTTTGTGTTGGGGGGCCCTGGGACTGGACGCAGTAGTCCAGGTGGGGTCTCACAAGAGCAGAGCAGAGCAGAGGGGCTTTTGTGTAAATTTCTTCTGTCATCTCTCCCAATGACCAGCTTTGCAGAGCAGGAAATCTTCAACATACCTTATTTTGTTCAATACAGCTTTTTTTTGTGTACAACTCATGTAGAGGGTGCAAGCCAAAGAGGAGTGCAAAACCTGGCCGACAGTGCATATGTAATAGAGAGAAGGATGAGATCCACCTTCTCATAACTGAATACTACTTGCAAGCGCTGGAGTCAGATACTGCTGTTCAAAGGAGTGAAGTTAAAATGGAAGGGTTTTTTGGTTGAGTACGTTTTCATTCATGGTTTATGCCTGCTATAAATCAAACATATAGTATTCACTAACTAATCTTTTCTGTTTCCTAGCTACTGGGGGGTGCAACTTACTCCAGCAGCTGTGGGTTCACAAGCCAGACACCATATGCAGTTTCTTATCTGTTGAAGCTTAGTAAATGCTGTAACTTATCACCAAGTGTATTATTGTACTGTTCAGTTCTTAGATACTTTCTTGCTGCAGCTTTTGAGAGCAATAAGAGAATTTTTTCACATAAATAGTTTCCCTATGTTAAAAAAATATTTTAAATGGTTCCTTTTTTATATAAATTGTGGATTTGGTGTTTTCGTTGTGTAAAACAAAACTGTATTAAAGCTTATGAGAATGTTTGGGAGGTTGATCCACAGGAGGTGATGAGCTCCTTCAGCTCCACATTATTGAGATGGTTGGTATCCCTGAGAATCAGGCAGTCTTGTATTTATGTTAACAGTATTTCACTAGTTCTAGTACTGGAAAAATATACCACAGGTATGAGGTATTACTTATGCAAAGCTGCTAAATGCTGAATTTGTTGTTTATTTTGATAGGGCATTAGTGATTTCAGAATGAAGAAAGGTATCTTTTATGTTAGAATTATTACTGACTTTCAGATTTTTGAAAAAACTTTCTGTAGTCAGGATCATTCTTGCTTTCTGCTTCACTTACTCCAAAAATTTGTAATAATGTTGGAGCATCTTGATACACAATTTGATTTTTTTTTTTTTTGGTCTCTGTAACCAATTTAGTTGGATGTTAATAAATCATACTTGCAAAAGGTCATAGAGCACCCCTTTTCCCAGGGGTTGTAAGCATCTTTCTTCAAAGGTTGATAGTGACAGCTGAAATGAGTCTAGCTGCTGTGGTGATCTGTGCTTTTTACACTTGCCAAAAGTATGAAAGAGCTTCAATCTGCTAAAAGCCCTATTTAACACTCTTACAATGTGTCTGGTAGTTGTGCAATGTTACAGTTGTTTACCAGTTGCCCACGTGCACTGTACAGCACTGTTGCATGGCTATTATTCCAGACACTGAGGCAGGGAAAGGGGTAAAGCTGATGGAATTCATTTACAGCTGGAAGTTGATTCTTAAAAACAGTTTTTCATAGACAGATGTGCAGCATAAGTGTTACACTTTAGCATGAATGTGGAAACCACAAACCCCATGTTCTCCATAAAACAACTTTTAAAAATGAGGAAACAGTATTAACTGGATAAAATAAATAACTGGAATGAAATGGTATCAATGTGGTGTTTTCTCTCTTGGAGATGGTGATTCAGGACAGCTCTGACAATGAGATCTCACCTATGTCTCACAGTTCCACCATATGTGCGTAAGAGACAATATGGGTAGATTAGGAACTTGAAAAAAGTGGGAGTACAATGAGTGTAATTCCTGACCAACCTGTAACTCCTGACTGCAGTTCTGCAGCCCTTCTCAGGCTCGGTGTGTACAAAAATTTGGTGGGAGGGAGCATGGAGGTTCCAGGAAGAGCTGGGAAAATTGGATCAATAAATCTGTTACCTCATAAAATATCCTCAGCTGTTGTACATGGCAGAATAAGGACAGAAGCCAAAAGAAAAACAGATTTTACAGTGGGCAAGAATCAGCTCCTGTTTTTTGAAATCCAGCCATTTTGGTTCTGTATTGGGTTAAGAATGTCATGTCAGTGGGAATTACTTCACTGCTGATTAATTTCATAAAGATCTAAAATGCTTTAATTGGTACCTGAAATAGCTAGCATTTAGTTCAAGTTGCTAGGAAAACAGCAGCTTACAGAAGCAGTAGTATTTTTTTCATAATTATAGAGAGGAGGATGGCAAGGGATCCTCATTACTGGTGGCCTGATCATGAACCACCTAAGGCAGTAGGAACTTCTCTTACAGAGAAATGGATACGAGCTGCATTCCTCATGATTGCTCCTGGAGCTGATAATATGCCAAGCACCCAGTGGTCAGTGCTACCCAGACAAAACAGGCTGCTCTGCCCTACAGAAGTGTAAGGTAATCTTGGCTCCTAATAGACCTTGCATCCAATTTGTGTTTAAGCTCAGTTGTCTGTTCACTGACAGTAATCTCTATTTTAAAGCCATTTTGCTTACTGCAAAATTATTCAAACCACCATAGTGTGAGGGAAAACACTGACAGCTGAGCAAAGCTTGCTCTGCAGAGTAACTGACACATCTTGGCTTCTTTTTCTTTTTTTTTTTTTTTTAAATGCATCTGTTACAAGTCCTTCATCTTGCACACATTGTTCTCCATGCTCAATTTGTTGATTTTTAACTTAGATCCCCTCTAATGTAGAAGATGCTTAAGAATTCGTAAAGTTACTCTGAGTTTTTAAAATGGGGTTAAAAGCTGGCCAGATATCAAATTCTGCTGTGTACTTAAGAATTTTTATCTTTGCTTACTCTGTACCAAGGGAAATATTTGAAATTGCTATATGTAAACCCTCATTTGAGGTAAATCAACATTGCTCTACTGAGATAAGTATAACTGAGACTTAAGTTAACTGAGAATTTGAGTTCATTGATGTAGTTTTTACAGGCTCTTGGAACAATGAATTCCTAAAAGACAAGACATCAGCTGATGTTTTTGTCTGTAATTTCACAGACTTCAGGAATTACGGGCTTTCTCTGATGTGCTAGGGTGCTGTTTCTCTTTGAGGATTTTTTTATGCTGATGTTTCACTTGATATTTTACTAAAATCAGCTGTTGGAATTTGAAGATACTTTTTTTTTTTGCATAGTTCACATTTTCTTTATCAAAATTCCTTTAATAAAAGCTTGCTTTCCTAAAATACAAATTTCTTACTTTTGAAATTGTGTTGAAAAAAAAAAAAAACAGCCATTATAAAGGCTGCAGTAAATCTAGTTGAATTACTGCAGTACATGCCTTGAAAAATCCCTTTTTTTCTTAGGTTTTATGAGGATATGCCTGCAATGCCTAAATTGCTGCCTAGAGCAGGGAATATTATGTAGATTTATCAATAGATGAGAACCTGTCCAATAGCTGAGAAAGATTTACTGTTTTGTTTACTCTTAGGTTTGTTATCATTTCAGCCATTGACAGGCTGAAGATGGAGTGAAGTCAAGAGATCATCCTGCTTCTATTCATAGTTTGTTACTTGCACTTCAGTCAGTGAAACAAATCCTGTGAAAGCCACCAGAGCTATGTTATAGCTGTACAGGTTTTTTGGATGGGAATATAAATTTTCTTATGAAGTTCAAAACCACTGCACAAAATTCTTAAGTCCTTTCTGTGGGAAAAACTTCTGCTGAGGACTTTGCCTGCGAAAGCGCACTGCAAGTAGGTTAGAGCAAGCTTGACTTTTTCCAGGTTCTCCAGTTACAAGAGAATGGTGAGCCTAGCCCATCCTTACCTGTCCCATTTCATTTTGGAGAGAGTAAAACTTCACTTAAAGTTGATGGAGAGTAGAGAACTCACGGATATTATATTCTCACCTTTTGTGAATATCAGAAACTGGAAAAGAGATCTGGATGTGCCAGGTTGCAAGAAAGGCCATAGCAGGAGCTCCACTGTATTTTATGTAGCTGCAAAGTTTCCTAAAGCTGATGCTCATGTGAACTCTTTGGTCTTGATACCAACAGGAATTGTTTGTTTGAAATGATCGGGGAAAGGAATGAGAGGAAAGAGCAGATATTGTTGAAATAAGATTCTCAGTATTGAAGTGTGCAGTCACAAGGCCCTAGCCAGAAGAATGACGGCAGTTCGTGCTTTCCCAGTACCGGCTGCTCATTGTTTCCTTTCATATGAACACCTCCTCTCAGGACACAGGCAGTCTTCCTTCTCTTAGAAAATTGCATCGCTCACACTGTGGTGTATTGGCATTGGTGAGGCTGGAGGGTAACCGGAAGAACCAAATAAGCCCCAACTCAAGCTGATTGTGACCAGTGCTGTAGGAAGAAGTTCATTCCCATCTCCCAGTCGCAAAGAGGGTAGTACTGACAGTAAGAAAGCCATCCACCCAAGGTCCCTTGCATCACCCATTACAGATGCTACTCACCCAAATCAGTGTGTCATTCAGAAAAACAAGGGTAGTGCAAGCAGCAAGCACACCAGATTCAGACCTATAATAGAGCAAATAAAATAAGTTTTAACTGTCAGAGAACATGCCCATACTTTGTTTCATATTTTAGTTTTTTTCCAGCATGGTGAAGACCTGGTCTGTATGTGTAACTGCAATATGACAAGCAGCATCAGTAACCTGGAGTTGTGTGACTCTAGCCCTGGCCACCACCTGTACAGATCTGCAGGACGCCACTGCTGTGGAGTGGTTCCACCTCTGTTCAGAAGGACAGCTGCAGCCTTCCACACCAACTGATCTGTTTTGACCCACAGCACCCCATTTATGATACTTTGCTGTCTTTTGGGGGCAACAGTTGGATAGTGAGTGAGGGCACTTGTGCACACACATTCATTCAGAGGATGCAAGAGGAATCCTGTGAATCAGAATAAACCTGGGGAGCTATCAAAGAAAACTGTTCCTTACAGTCAGCTTTCCTCTCTGCAGGCAGCTTCAGTCACGGGCTCTTTCCCACAGAAAATTTAACTCCTCATTTTGCCAGTTTTGTCCTAAACTTTCCACGTATTCTTTAGATGTGCTTCCCTTAGTTTTTCCATTCACTGTAACTTTATGGTTGTCTATAAATAACGAAATCAATATAAACTGCATTAATTTTAGGTTCACAACTTTTATTGATTGAAAATGTAATGGTAGAACAATTATGAGTGGAAGTACAATTTATTAATTCAATGCTTATTCTGTAACTATTTCCAACCAGTTGTACCTAGCTGCCCATAGTAGGAGGCACTCACTGTACAATTATACTTTAAATAGTGCCATGTGCTGCACAGTTATATTTTAAACAACCCTGCCAGAGTGCTTACAGTCTGAAAGGTGTATATGTGCAGAGATACAAAGATGAAGGGCTTCATTTTTTGGAGGGTCAATAACAGGTACCCTCTCTTTGCAATATTTTACTGAAAAAAAAAAAAAGCCCTACTATTTGTTATTTTAATACAGTTCATTATTTGACTTTGTACATCCTTTTCCAACTGGTCGAGAACCAAAGATGTAAAAAAAAAGAAGAAAAATTAAGAAGCAGGGAGAATAAGCTTCATTTCAGATTTTGTTACTGATACATTTTTTAGACTTCTGTAGTTTCATGCAGAATAATATGCTTTAAAAATGTTTATATATGACCTACATAAATGTTTGTGGCTCCTGCACAGTAGTTTGATAGCCATTCCTTCTTGCTAATTTATGAGGAAATCCTGCTATTGAATGGCTTGAACTATTTAGCACCCATGGTTTTTGATAAAACATTAATGAGACCAGATGGCGTTATAAACTATTATGGAAAAATACTTTTGAGACATGCGAGAAACATTATCTATTCCTAAATCTTCATTTAGCATTATCATAAAAGAAATAAAGTTCTGTGTCTGCCATCTAATCTACAATTTAAAGTTAGAAGCACTCAGTTCATGCGGTTTCATGAAAACTGTCATGGGGAAATCATCAAATAAGCACATGGTTTTCACAGGCAGATCCTTAGGAAGTTACCCTAAAACAGTTACCCTTATCTACCCTAAAACACAGTCCTCGCAGGGATAAGAGAGTTTTTACAGTGACAGCCCTGTGCCACAACACATTTACTACAGAAAGGCAGACACAGTACTATTTCTCTCCATGCCAACATCAATACTTGAGACACCAAGATCTGACTGAGTTACACTGAACACATCTGCCTCCTTCTGCGTCCCAGCATGGCTCTCCCCAGTTGTCTTTGCAAGGGACTGAAAGATCCACAAGTGAACTCTTTTTTTTTTTTTCTTCTCATTTTGGTCCCTGAAGGTACCAGAGCTGAATGTGACAATAAAACAGTCTCTAAACAGTGGCCAAACTCATCTCACAGGCAAAATCTTCAGATGGTTAAACATGCCAGTGAATTTCAGTGAATGCTTTATAGCCAGGCTGGAAACAACTCACTGGTGGCTATGAGGCATTATATACCATTAGTAGTGCTGTTAATATTAACCCTGTAAAAGCATTTAGAAACGTTTTTAAGACAGAGACCAAAAAAAAAAAATTGCCATTTAAGAAATTTCCCTTTGCAGCCAATTTTGGACTTACATCCTAATGTCAATCGTTGAAAAAAAATAAGGCCAGATTATGTCATCATACAAATAAAGACATCTAATGCCAAATGCTCATAGGATGCAGACTTTTTCTGTATGTGGTAGGAACAACCATTCTGCAATGCTGACATCTTGTGGTGGCCTGCTCAATTATTTCTTATCTTAATGCCACGCCTAAGGAATTCCACACACAGGTGTTCAAAGACCATACAACTATTGTGTTGGGGTTTGTTTTGCTTTGTTTTGTTTTTTTCCTTTCAGGCTACTATCTTTTGTGTTATTACTCACTTATTATGTGTATTACTAATTTTTTAAGTTGTGGTTATGAGGTTCTCATATTGGTTTTATTATTTATTTAAATGAGGTAGCCAAATCTTGCCCCGTACCAAAAGGAGTTTGTCCCAGAGGCAAAAGTTTCTGGTTTTCTCCTTCTGCTCTTTCTGCAAGGTGATCTTCTCATGCAGGAGTAATGCAGAAAGATCTTCTAATGCAGAAGTGATGCACTTCATGCTTCAGCTCAGGAGATAAGAGCGTGTGGCAGGCAGTTCCCAACGCAGACCACACTATGTGTATTGCTCTGATACTACATTCTCCCTGCTGGCATCTCAGGCAGTCATACAGTAACTGTGTGCTGTGAGTTCTGACAGTACACCTGAAGAGAATTTTCATGAAGACCGAAGGCTCAAGGTGAGCATTCAATCCTAAATGTCTCCTGTTTGCAGCCAGTTTGCTAACAGTCTTTGAAGCCTCAAAATTAATTGCTGCATAGCCCAAAAACCTGTTTCTGGCTCTTCTAATTAATGAGAAGCATCTTCAAAGCATCCTGTGCTGGCTTGTGTCTTTTGAGTGGATAAAAGATCTCTGCCTGAAGACTTTTCTTTAAAAGATGTAAATATCTCTGGTACACGCATCCTGTATTTGGTGTACACCCAAGCACCAGTAACGTCCTAAACTGACTAGCAAGCTTCACTTTTTTTATTTGTGTCCTCCCTCCCCAGTACTTCCATGGTAATGTGGTTCAGTGCAACTTCCTGGTTTGATTTCTTGAAATGTGCTTTAGCAGACGCTTGGTTTATGAATCACACATCACCAGTCCCTGCAAAAACACATGATAGCTGATGAATCATGCTATTACTGGCCAGCGTGGGAGACTATTACTGGAGGTACTGATTCTGCAGCTCAGTGCTGATCCTAAAAAGGGATCTCTTGAGGATATGTGGGTGCTTTTTTCTCAGGATGAGGCTCTAAGAATGAAGCTTTATATTTTTTTATTAGTCCACAAAAAGTAAATTATCACAAATGCAGATACTCAGTTCATTCATATTTGTTCAAATTTCTGTAAGCAGGTGCAACCCCAGAAGGGAAATCTATTTATCGTTGATTCACTAAGAATGTCACCTGGGGGAATCAGAAAGGGGGGATGAATTAAGATCTGCTGAAATTAAGTGGAAGTTTTGGATAATGTACATAGTTAAACAGAATGGAAGAAACAACTACTACTTTAGCTATATGCATTAACTGTTACCTTTCACCCAGGACTCTTCATTTAAGGACATGCAATTCTCAACTTCCCTTTGTTCCAAAGCCCAGGTGTTACTTTAAGATGTGGTGATGTGACACTTGTGACTAGACCCTACAGCCTCAAATGCTCTCTCTTCAAACCACAAGGAAAGTACCTGCCACGTGGCATGGTTCACTTGAAAAAGGTTTCTTTGATGTTTATTATCTTGAAAAACTACTTCTTGGGTTTCTGCATACTCCTCTATTTCTCACTGGATCAGTCCTCTGGTATCATAAAGAACTAAGCTGTTTTGTTCCGGTGTTGCATTGTTTCCAAAGGGCTGACACACAGTGCTGGAGCCTAGCATTTCACCCTGCAGCTCAGGAACTCAACCCCTGTGCCCCACTCACCACATCTATCATTTCCTGCAGCACTGCTGTTCAAGGTCCCTGCACTGGGGACCTCGGCTTGGAAGCTCCCATTCGGTCCGCTGTGACTTTGCAAGGCCACCAGTGCCAACCCTAAAGCTTTCAGGGTTCAACCCGCAGCCACAAGCGCTGCAGGGCTGTTGCTCCCCGTGGATTTTGCACGCGGGGCACCAACTCTCCGCAATTCCGACCAAGACAGATTTGAAAAGATGTCACAAGAACTTCCTTTTTAATTGTGTCGTAGAACATCACCATCAGACAATTTCCAGCCCAGTCCTCCTCCCCCTCAGCCCCTCGCAGGGCTGCGCCACCAGACCCCCCTCGCCGCCCATCCCCTGCCCGCAGCCACCTCATGGTAGCATCTTCCACCCGCGGGGAAGGTGAGGCAGCCCCGGAGCGGGCGGGAGGCACGGTGAGTGAGAGACTGCCCCGGGGTTTGGCAGCCAAGGCAGCGCTCCGGCCAGGCGCTACGCCCCGGTGCGACGCGGGGATGTGCTGCGGCGGCGGCCCCGCGCGGCAACATGGCGGCGGTGCCTCAACCAGGCGCCGGCATCGCGCGCTGCCCCTGCTCGGCCTGAGCACCCGGGCGGGGTCCGCACTGCCCCTGCGTTGCCCTTCGCCGCGCCACAGCACCGGCAGGAAACCCCTTCTCCTAGCAGTGCTTCCTCGCAGAGCTTCGCCCTCGGCACCTCGCCGCGGGGCGGGGCAGGGCGCGGCACACCCCGCGGGTGGAGCCTGCCGCATCCTCGCGGCCCGGCGGCGGACGTCGCTGGGAAAGCCGTAAGTACGGGAGCGCGCCCGGAGAGGGGATGGGCGCAGGTCGTGCTCGCCCCCCCAGCGCCCGTTGAGGGGCCCCGGCAGCCCTTCCCTGCGGGCCGATCCCCCTGCACCCCGCCGGCTGGCCGGAGCAGCCCCGTCTGCCCCCCGCCGCCCTGCCCGACCCTGACGCACGCTGAGGAGGAGCTGCCGCGGCCGCCTCGCCGGCTGCCGGAGCCCCGCGTTGCTTCCCTGTGTGCGTGTGTGCGCCCTCCGGCTCACCGGGAGGGAGAACAAGGCCGAATGGCTGCTGTGCACGCGTGGAGGTTTTGAGAGGGGTTCGGGCGGGGCCGCGGGAGGGTTTGAGCGGATCCCCGCGCTCGTCCGCCCGCCTGAGGCGCCTCAGGCTTGGTGGGGCGGCCAGTGGTTTGCTCGCCAAGGACAAGGGGCAGCTGGGGCCTGTCCCCGGAGTGCTCGCAGGCCCTCGCGCCTCCGCCTCTCAGGAGGGCCCCGGCCAGCCCCAGGTACGGGGCTGCTGGACGCCTTGAGCCACTGCGGTTTGTGTGGTGTCAGGTCTTCGGAGGCACTTTTTAGAGAGCTGTAAAGTGCTCGAGGCACAGAAGAGGGCTACCTGCAGGGCTAAAATGTGTTTTCAGGGACCACATGCATACAAGGAGTGAAACTCATCGGATGAACATCCCTGCTGGGCTTTGCCTGTTAGATTTAAGGCTGTTTCTTAATTATCTAGAAAGGAGGTGAAATTTAACTATAAGGTTTTGTAACAAAGCGCGTGTCCTGCTTGTCATCACTTCCATGCCTTAGTTGGCTTTCGGCATAAACTCTTGACTTCAGTAAGATTCAAGGCTGCTACTGCTGCTTCACTGCAGAGTTAACACCTAGCAGCTCTTCTGGCACGGTGGCTCCTGTGTGGTTATCTTTGGCCTTCAGGGTTGTATTTCCGTACAACTTGGAATGACAAGGGATGTGCTGACATTTGGCAGTCCAGTTGTCACCTTCTTCCCAAATTCTCTGTGTACTGTGCCCAGTGTGCTGGGTAGTCTTATGTTAAATGGAAAAAAGAAAAGCTCTGTTGTATTTTTTTTTTTAAAGATCAGAGTATGTGTTTAGAGAATATAAGAAATGTTGGGCAACTGTTGAGAACTTGCTTTTGTGCTGGCAAAGGCAAACACTGATTATTCATAAAATGTTTCTTTGGATCTAATGTCCCACTATATTTATAGGGGGAGTTAGGGAGCTGTGATAAAGAAGACGAGGTAAAGAAGAAGAAGCAAGGTAAGATTTACTTCCTTAAGTAAACAATGAAGTTGCTGTAAATGTCTTCATTTGATCACATTTCCTTTGTTGAAGAATCCTCGTGTAGCCCATGTTCAGGCTAATTTTAAATTTCTCAGTAGGCAAGGAAGGTACTCCTTCCTTTTCTGTTTTCTTGCCTGGCCATCAACCTGCAAGGGCAAATTCACTCTGACAGGCTTTTCCTACCAGCTTTGATACCTTCCCTTTTAATTCTACTAACCAAGCACAGAGGAAGAAACTCCAAAGGCCAAGTTTTCTTAACGCTGTGTCTGTAACTGGTCCGTGTCCGTTCAGTCAGGATGCTGTCGATCCTGGTAGCTGTTACTCGATGTCTTTGTTTTGTGAACTAGTGAAAAAATATTTGGGTGCATTTTAGGATTTGTGTTAAAGGCACTATGTCCAAAGAGACATGATCAGGAATTTGGATAGAATATTCTTGCTTTGCAGGTATAGCTGCACCAGCAGATATGCTCCCTGCAAAGATGTTCCAGGCACAGCAAAGTGTGGGAGATGCTGACTTCACTCTGAGGCTGAAGACAGTCCTATCTCTCCTGCCTGGTGAGTCTCAGCAGTCCTCATAAGTACTTTGTGGTCTTCCCTGGATGTCCTTTCTGCCAGCCAAAAGCATGGTGACTGGGAGCAAAGAGGAACCGCCGTGAATCAGAAGTTTTATAGAATGGTGTTAATGGTTCTTCTCATGAGATTTAAAGAGTATGTAATGATGCCAAATCATAGGAACTGGTTTTTGCAATTTGTCTTATTATAAACTTCTCAGAAATTAGTGGGCCTTTTTCTTTTGAGAGACTATGCCAGTGTGAGTTGGTTATGTAGGAATGGGATCAGAATGAGTGAACAGTTATGTAAAGTACAGAAATGTTTGAAGAAGGTTATGCTGGGGAAGAGCAGCTAAGGCAGGCAGTTAGAATTTTGTTGACGGTCCCTTCCTTCACAAATCAGTCATCTGGTTGGTTTTGAAGTACTGAAAATTAGGGGTTTTGGCTGTTGGGGTGTTCATTTGTTTGTTTTGGGTTTTTTTTTTTCCTACTGCCTTAAAGCTGCATTGTTTATTCTGTTAAAAGTGTTGTCCCTGAGATTAAAAGCAGAGAAACTAAGGAGGACAAATTTAAGAATGCAAAAACTCAATCTCATGTCAGTTTAGGAAAAGGTCTGAGAACAGAAAGTCAGTGGAAATATTCCAGTGTGTATAGCTGGGGCTGTTCTGTGGGTTTGTTTCAGCCACAATTACAATGAAAGTCCCAGAAGACTCTTCAGTAAAATGTTCTGTGACTTTGGCATTGTTCAAATCCTTCCCATGCAGGTGTTATTGGGAAACACTTTTTACTTGCTTACATAGAGAACTAAGAGTAGGCCATAGGGGTTTCATGAAGAGGTAGATAACTCAGCATGAATTGGTAAATACTGTGTGAAATATTATCTGAAATGGGATTTGGGAAAAGCTAATGGTAAGGTAAGTTCCCATCTGCAAAAAGGCTTTTTTTTTTTTTTTTCTCTGTCTTTCAACTGATACTAAAACATGGAACCTATGGTCCAACCACTAATATCTTTATTCAGTTTTTCATTTTCTCTTAATAATCCTGAGTGCCCACTGCAATATAAATTTTTTGTTTGAAGTCTGTTTAACATATTCTGACCTGTATTTGTAAATGACAAATCTAACATCTCTGCAGAGCAAGACAGGTAATTAATCATGAATGTGTGGATACCCAGCTAAGACATCTTATGATCGTAGTTGAACTTTCCAGTCAGTGTCAGCAGGGGGATTCAAAGGAATGCTGCCAACTTTAAAAAAACCTGGAAATATCATTAGATCAAGTAACACAATTGAAAAACTAAAAAATATTAGCTTTTTTTAAAAAACTAAAAATTAGTTTATAGGAGTGTGTTTAGCACTTATGAATGGTAATTTTAACCATTTCTCCTGTGAGTTTAGCCTGTTTCCCTTATTGAAAAAGTTTCATTTGAATACAGCCAAATGTGTTGCTTGGGATAAAGAAAACCCCCACACAATAAGAGATGCCAATATTTTTTAATTTAAGGCATTTAAAGGCTAGAATAAGATATGTATGTAGCTGTTGAGCAGATACGAATAACAGTTGCAAGTAACATATGTTCAATTTAGCTGTAGTTATGCTAATGAAAAATAGAAAATTGGAAAACATTGAAGGTAAAAAGGTTCATAAAGAAAAAAAAAATTGAGACTTTTCAAGGCGTAGTTCAGAAACAAAACTTAGTCACAAAGATACCAGCACAAACATTTATTGCTTTTTAATAGAATAATTTTATTATCCCAATATGTGTTTACTCACTGTTAAAAAGATCAAGATAATTTGTGTGAATAATACCCAATTACCTTATATGGAATAAGATAGTTTTATGTTAGGTAATAAAAGAAGGATTCTGTGGGGGGGCAGAAGTCCTTTGCCATTGCACCAGTGCTGTCCTCATCCCAGCCAGGCTCTACAGGGTGCTCATTAGTAGATGCTTTTTCTTAAAATTTCAGGTAAGCTGCGTAAGTTTTTTCCTCCATAACAGATTAATTATCTGTGAGTGTTCCTTGAAGGAACTTTTCAGCTGTAGATTGGAATATTTGTTTTCTTACACATTCATTTTCTTTCTTTGTTATCTGCATGATCTTAGATTTCATGCATTATTTTTTTAATGTTTAAGCCTTGTGTATCATGTTTATAGTGTATCCTTCTTTGCTTATTCACTATTGCTTATTTAACTAAAATTCTTTCATCTGTTACTGTGAAAGCCTTTTTACTTTGGGATAACTGGTTTGAACTGTCATAATTCCCAGCTCAGAGTGGAGAAGATGCGGTGAAAACACTAGCTGTTCCTGCATTAATATCAAAACTGTGAAGAACTTCTTAAAGTGACAATGTAAATATTTATACTTTCAAACTGTAGTTGTTGAAAAATAGGTGTATTCTTTCAGGCTTTCATTGATTCCCCAAGATGTTTGCAAAAGCAACAAAGAATTTTGTGAGAGGAACTGACAGTGGAGGTGACTTGATCCCTGTCTCCCACTTGAACGCCTCAGACAAGGTGCAGCTTCTGGGCTTAGTTACAAAGAGGAAGAAATTCTGGTGCTGGCAGAAGCCCAAGTATCATTTCTTGACAGTCACCCTGAGTGATGTGCTTACTGAAGACAAACCGATAAAACCAGGTAAAGCCATACTTGGGCAGCACTATTATTGCAGATAAAAAGAATACAAAGCCTAATCTTTTTCTGTTATTATTCTCAATCCTGTTACTATAGGGCTCCTTTCAGAGGAATACTCTGAAGTACTCTCCATCTGTTGAAATGAGATGACTGGATCTTTTCTCACCTGACTGTTCATTGAAGTAAACCCAGTAATAATAAATATTTGGTTTAAAAAAAAAAAAAGTTTTGCCTAGATAAGACTACTGGAATTGAGTGCTGAACCTGTCAAGCTGTACAGTCCTACTGTTTAATAACAGCGCTCTCTGCAGCCACAGGAGCTCCACTAGAATAGTTTTGGGGAGTTCTAGTTTGTGATAGTAGTGTGAAACTTTACTATACTCCAGGTCAAAAAGCACTGGGTAAACAGTCTCCTGTTGGTGACAGTAGCCTAGGAAATGCTTGCACAGGCGAGGTCAAGCAAGTTTTACCACTGCTTTCTTTTTATCTTGCACAGACTTTTAAAAATGGTTGGCCCATGTACTTCTTTCCGCATCCAGCTGCAGCAGTCCTAACCAGCTCTTTGGATTAACGACCTGGAATCTCACAGTTTTGGTCATGTCACAATTCCTTACAGAAAAATAGATAAGTCCCTAAGTTTAGATGTTAAATTGTATCTGGCTTGGAAGATTAGATGATTCTGAGTCAGTTCTTTGGTTTATAGGTGTATAAGATTCAGAATTGTTTCAGGATGATTAGGTGCTTCCACGGGTTTTCAGTGACCTTTGGGACAGCCCTGTAATAACATATGTCAAGATAATGACAAAATATGAACCCTGTTGTACAAGCAGGTCTGCTTTGTAGTTTTTCTTTGTAGCTGAAATAAGTTTCAATCATTCTTTATAAATCTTCCATAGCATCTGAGCTCAGCATTTCAATCACATTATGTTTTCCTAAAATGGCAAAATATAAAAGGTAGCAGAGCAAAGATTATGAAAATGTGGAGGAAGCAGAAGTAAGAGTTGCACAGCTGTAAATGTCATTATTTGCCTGCTTGATACTGTTCCTTGTCTTCACTAACATGTCGTATTTTTGATAAGTTTCTGCTTTTCCAATCACTTCAGGACTGTTTCAGCACTTCTGTTCACAGGTGGAAATTACTTTTATTGCTTTCCTAGTAATTGTGGAGTCTGACTTTGCAAAATACATGGGGAAGTTTGAAGATTTTGTTCAAGGAAGTATTGAAACTTCATTTGGAAAGATCAGCCTGGGAGCTGGAGGGAAGGGCTATATGGAAAACTGGACCTCATTTGGAAACCTGAGGAAGCAGGAGATTGACTTGCAGCAGCTTATGAAAGACATCAAGGACAGGTACGGTTTTAATATGGGCATTGTAATGGCCAGGAAGGACTACTGAGCTGAAAAGACTTGGGCCAGCTCTGATCACTGAACAATTATTTCTGTAGTGTTGCCATCATTTGAGAATTATTTTTATTGTAAGCTCTCCTTTTCAGGTGATAAATCATCATACAAAAATAAAAATTTCCAGATTTTGAAAGCTTGATGGTCAAACTTTTCCCTTTCATTTTAAAAACATCTCTCCGCAATTTCATTTTACGTACTTGCATGAATTAACACGTGGAACAAGAACCAAATCCTCCTTTCTTTTTGGCACTGTACTGAGGTAACAGTTGGAGAATGAAATGGATTGGTATCTCTCTGTTACTGGGGCAAATGATATGAAAACTGAATTCAGAACTACTAGTGTTCTTGTAAGTAGGCTTTATAGTTTTTTTTGTGTGTATGTGAGTGACTGTGCTAGAAAATTGGATGTGAAGTTGAAGGAATGACAAAGAGGACCAAGCATTGTCAATACAAGTTCTACTAGTTGGACAAAACACAGTGTATAGAACTGTTGTTCACTGTTGTACGCTGTAATAGGTGAGGGGAACTATAATCTTAATTTTACAAGATGTGCAACACTTCCTGTCCTAATCTGAAGTCAGAGTTATTTAATCTTGCAATAAGACAATCATGGACCAAAGCGTACTTGGCAACCAGCTGTACTGCAGGTCTTGACTCATGGGAGATGAGGGTGGTTCGTTTGTGACAGTGTACTCTAGACCTGTAGCAGGTGGTGTAGTGCATTTTAATAACCTTTGCTGATACTCTGAAGACAAAGATGATAGTTTTTTGTTATCACCGCAAAAGTTGTTAGAAGCAGTGTAAATTTGCTTTAGCTACACTGATGTTCTAGAAATAATCATTTCTCTATTTTCGCAGGAACAAATGGCTGCTGTTCTTTTTATCATGAGCATTCACAGGTCAACAAACCTATTCTAATAGGATACTTTTCTATCTTTGCACTAAGTGCCTTATTAAAAGCAGAAAATACTAGCCTAATAGGGTGTACCAGGCCCGTAAAATTACTATGCATCTAGTATCAGAAAAATAGTGTCAGTCAAGATTTAGAATTTTTTTCTAACATTAGAGAGAGTCCTGTAGTATAACAAACTGGAGTAACTATTATTTAGACCAGTAAGCTTTTACTTAGTTTTCTGCAGAAAGTTACCTATTGTGTTGAAACAAATAATCCTCCCATAGAGAGTCAGATTTACTTCAGCACATCTTGGGGCTATAATCCTGAATGTAACTAAATATTTAGAAATACATTATCTTCTTCTGAGTGTGGAAAATCAGTAGCTCTACACGGATCTGAATAAAACTGTAAATGAGGTTAATGTGTGTGCCACTTTATTCAAGGAGCTAGTTCTTAACTTATAGAAAAGATGCTTATGGCTTATTAAGGCTTGTGATACAGAGTGTATAATTGATATCCAGTCAGTCTGGCTCCTGCCAGGTCGCTGAAAATTATGAGGATAGCCGAATTTTTTTTTTTTTCTTCAGCATAACACTGGAAATTGTGGCAATGCCTTACAATTGCAGTTACTCATTCATAAATGTTCTATGACTTGTGATGGATAGTGTCCAAGCTTCTAGCTTTCGTCTCGTTCATGAAGCATTGTGTGGAATTTAGGAATTCAGCATTCAGGAGTGCTGGTGCCCACAAATTAGTGATTTTTTGGATGTAAAGCTTTATGGTACTAAGAGGATGTTTACTTATCAGTCCTTGTGAGATGAGAGTCAGCTAATTGTTCCTGATTTCATCTAATGACATATGTTACTTGTGCTTGTTTGATCAATTATTGTTTGGTTTGTTATTTCTGTATGTATAGTGTAATTAAGTTGCATTTTAAAGTGTTCTTCTATTAGGCTGTTGAAGTCAAAGTTGCAGATAAATAGCTAGAAAACGCTAAAAAAAGGTGCTACGTGGGTAATATGAAGTCACAGAATGTTATGAGAAAGGATTGAACAAAATATATTTTGTGTGTCTGTGATTTAAAAAATGAGGATGCTGCATAGAAAATAGAGGAACTATCTGTTACTTGTGCTCTTCAAAAGTCTCTTGTATTCTTGGGGAGAATGTTCTATGAAGTAATTGTTGGGTTATTCTGTAGGGAAAATTGTGAAATGCCATCAGTAATCTGACTATAGCAGATACTGTGTTCCAGTATGACTGTAAGAAGTAGGTCAGAGAGGTTATGTTTGAAATGGATTAACAAAAGAAATATTACACAACTGCTCTTGGTGGAAAGTGGAAGAGTGGATTTTACTCCATGACACTTACCTAGAGGTCTCTATTAGCGAAGGAACAAAGCTGGGTGAAGGTTCTCACTGTGCAGCAAGCAGCATTTGTATGGAAGACATCAGACTCTTGCACATTATAAATGAAGTGGAGAAGACTGAATGAGCTGTGGAATTCTGGCCGAGCAGTGAGAGAGGTTTTGAAATCTGTCATGTGGATGTTGTTGGAAGAAGTTGCATTTGGGCAAGGCTGTGAGAGCAGGCCACTCATGTCTGCATCTGGGAAAGTATGTTGAGGTGATGTTGCCCAGTGCAGAACTGAAAAGGTTTTTCACTTGTGGCTAGTTTGGACTTGTGAAAGTTTGTTTAGGCAGGCAACAGTGCTGACTTCCATGTGTAAGGATGGAGAGAACTTGCAGCAGTAAGCATTCTTTTTGGTATTCATAGTAAATTGTCAAGCTCCTTACTTTGAGGATTTGTGGGGTGGGTTACGGAGAGGACTGGACAGGATTTGTGGGACAAATGGTCCTAACCCCTGTCCTTTATGGACGGTCAAGTCAGAGGTTCTGCACATGAAGAGACCTGTGGTCTCAGCTGTGGAGTTTAGAGCAGGCTCCTGCTGTCTCCTTTAGCTGTTAGAGCCTGCTTTATTGCCAGGTGTTGCCTGTTTTCTCTCGTGTTCTAGTGATTTCTGCCTTTCTTCTTTGTTTTCTGCTTCCAGTCTGCAGCAAATTGCCTTTGTGCCTCTCTATTATCCACTGCTTTCCTCATACAAGAAGAAAAAGGTTGAATAAAAGCGAAGGAAGCCTTTGCATTATAGGAGAGTGGAAGTGTTTAATCTAATTAAATGTGGAGAGACTGAGACATAAATTCTTTTCTGTTCATGTTTGACCTATAGAGCTTCCAGCATAGTAAATCATTGACCTCAGGAAGGTTACTTAAGCAGAACAAACAGTCAAACAAAAAACCGTAATCCTTATCTTTATAATGATCTTTATTTATACACACTCATACTCTGTGTGTTGATAATGGGACTTAGCAAACCAACATCTCGTATTTTATGTAGTGTTACTTTTGAGTATTTCAGCTCAGGCTTCTCAAGGTGGGAAGGAGTATGGTAATGTAGTACAGGTCACACAAGACTGATGAGGGCTCCTGTATGATAGATGGTGAAAGAGATGGTAAGACTGATGGTTGTAGAACAGAAATAAAAGCTTTGCAACGTGACCTGTAAAATAAAAAATTAAATGTAGTTCCATGTGCCTGCATGCGTGTATTCTCAGGGGTTTAATTCAGCTCTCCCTTGTTATTCAGGTTTCCTCTGGCTATTCATAGTGTTAATGCTAGGGAGTTCAGCTCTTGCAAAAATACAGTCGTAGATTCAGCAGCCATTGCCTTACAATACTTTAAGCCCTGTTCTGATTGTCAAACTTTAACCTTGTTGCATTTTGCTCTCAATGACTCTTTTCAATGATAATTTAGATAAGCTGGGTATTTGCTTACCTCATGTTGTCTCCTGCTTGAGTCACTGAGAAGAGCAGAATGTTTTACCTTCCGCAGGCTGTGGATAGCTTGTGATGTGCCCAAACACAATGCTAGAGTCCAAGGCGTTTTATGATAGAAAGTTCAGTGCCAGCAGTCTAGATGAGAGCATTTAACTGTGGTATCCTAAAAGAAAAGGTAGTTGTAACTCTTGGTAAGGGTACGTGTTGTAAAGCTCTGAATCTGGTACTCACTAAACTTAGTGGGAAGAGGAAAGCGTTTTTACTGGCTTTACAGTTGAACACATCCCACTGAAGTCTCTTGAATCTTAGGGCTGCGGCAGTGGCCATGTCTCCGCAGCACAGTGCAGCTCTGTGCAGAGGGCCCCAGCTTATCTCTGAGACACAGTGCCGGTGGGAGGGCTGCATCAGGGACCGAGGCAGGGAGCTCTGTGCCCCTGTGGCATCAGTGTCACTGCGTAGTCTTCAGTGCTCAGAAATTTCTTCGCTGTGCCTTGCTGCAAGTTGGCCTATGTCTTCGGACTCTGCTAGTTCTGCATCTGAACCTCAAAGCCAGGAGCACGAGGGGGTCTAAGCCAGTCCCACCCCAGGCAGACTACTGTAGAAGCAGATGGAAGAAAAAGTCTCTTGAATTATTTTGGTCATTCATTTGTGTGTAGTTAAATCATATTCTATTTGCTTCTTATGTTACCACTTATTCAGAAACAGCAAACCTCTATTTAATCTCTATTTTTCTACGTTTTGATTGTTTTGGCTCTTTTGTTCTAAATTTTGGGGATGTGTGGTGAATCTGTCATCCTCTAAAGCAAGCAAAAAATACATCATATGAAAGCAAATAGCAAATTGCTGTTGTGTTTCTTCATTATATTTCTTTCCCTTTGGCTTCTTAGGTCAAATGTTAAAATTGAAAGTTCTTAGTGCCTTAATTTGTATTTTCAAGATACTTAGCACACCTCTTCAGAGTCATAAATAATTACTGTGAGGTGTGTGACAGGCTTGGTGGTCTGTTATTGTGATAACCAATAGCTCTGGTTTGGCAGACACTTCTAAGAGGAGCGGTGTTTGTGATTGCTTGACATTTCTTCAATTTTTGCTTAATCCAGAGATTCAATGCATTCCAAGCATGAAGCATGGCTTTGCACCAAAAGGAGAAAAGTTATATTAATAATCTCAGGAATGTTTGGGGTGCTTTTCTAGTGGCTGCTGCATTGCTTTGGAGGTATTTTCTTTCCCTTGTTTAAACATTCAGCTTTAAGGTTTTCAGACAGTTCGTTCCAACTGATTGAACTTTCATATAAGCATGTAACTCTCCAAAGATCAAAAATTGCCTCAGGATATTTTTAATTTAATAAAGAACCAAGCTGACTTCAGACTTATACAGACTGCATAAATCCAAAACTCCAGAATCTAATAAATCTAAAACTTTTTAATTAAAAGTGGAGATACCTCGATTTAAATAAAGCATTGTTAGACATGTCTTCCTGTCATATTTTTGGGGAATTGCCATTTAGCCCCATGAAGAGCCATTTACAGTAAAAGGGAAGAGAAAAGACTGAATAAGTTGAGCCAGGGATAGCAATCTTTTAATCTTCCAACTATCTTGCTAGAGTTATCTGTTCACAGAAAATTCAGCATCTCATCTGAAGACCTCCAATAGGTATTTTGCAAAAGTATAGTATAATTGACACATTTAATCAATCAAGTACAGCTAAGAAGTTGCTTTAACTGTTACCAGAAAGACTGTTAACACCTCAGAAGACAGGGTAGTGAATTTTGTCATATTTTCTTAGAAAATAATCCTCTCTTGGGCATTAACTTTCTTACTTCTGCTCATTCTAAGAAGTCCATAACTATAGATACAACTCCGGCAGCATTTAAACACATGCTGAATTACCTTGTGGAGTAGGGATGACTTGTTAAGTTGGACGTATGGGCTAGAGAGTTGAGGTCGCTCCCACAGTTAATTATTCTTTTGACTGTAATGCTTCTGGTTGCTAATTTTAAATTGTGAAGTTATACAGATGAGTAACACAGGAGTTTATGGTGGGTGTTTTTTTTTAGTAATCTTTTCCAATCCCAAAATCCGTGGTATCTTTTCTATCTTTTCTAATCCGGAACCTTGGTAGGTGCTGATCCCACTCAGCCTGTTCAGGGTTTAAGTGAACGTTGAAACAGATCTATAGCAAGCTATGAGGGTTGGCACTGAGGTGCTGCGCTCTCTGTGTGCTGTTCATCCCTCAAGGACAAATTCTGATGACTGAGAATTTGGAGTAAGAACTTGAAAATTTGGCAGCAGCATGTCAGGGTGCTCCTTTGCCTGCACATGGGCCTTCAGAGGCCAAATCAGCATTCCCAGTAATGTTTGCCTCAAGCTGTCCTAGTCCAGGCTGAGTCAGAACATCAGCACTTGGGTGCAAAGGAGCCCATGTCACCTCCCCTGTCAAGAAGCAACTGGTGGCACATCTGCAGCAGGTAGAAGGACATATAGAGACAGGGTGACAGGATGGAACGATGACAAGGAGATAAACAAGACCTGAGTTTGGCCAGACAGGGCTGGAAAGCGGTAACAATGAACTGTGAGAAGGAGGGGAGACTAAGGCTGGAAGCCTTAGTGATAGTTTGTGATATGCCTAAACACAACCCTAGAGTCTAAGGGGTTTTATGATAGAAAGTTCAGTGCCAGTGGTGCTGGGACAGTTGGTATCATCTGAGGATAGAAGATAGCAGAGAAACAAAGTGGGATGGGTGAACTGGTGGGCTGTGGGACAAAGCTGACATGAATTAAAAGAAGAGGGAAGAAATGGGACTTGATCTGGTCTGGTAAGACAGAGAAAACTGAGCAGTGTTGCAAGGAAAAGTGAGGCTTGATGACAAAGGGAGAAAGTAACCAGACTGGAGGATTGCTTTCTGTTTATTTCCTAGCTTCCACTAGCTTGACTGCAACTTCACTCTTTCTAAGCAGAGCTTTGTGATGTGTGGATAATACTAGTATATTACAGGTTTATGATGTATTATGCTATTATATGTATTTTTTATTGTGTGTGTGCATGCCTAATGTATACAATAGAGTGCTAGGCTGCAGGGAGTTCATAATATGAACCATGACCACAGTTCTTTTGTTTGTCCTCTCTGTAACTTTTTTGTTAAAATAATTATTTTGAGTAAAGACAGAAGGATTTGACTCATTGACTTATTGAGACTGTTTGTGCTAACATGAGACTGAAGATAATGATTAGTCAGCATCCCCTGCTATGGCCGAGTTGATGTCAGTGTGAATTCACAGTAACAGAGGATTCAATCCAGTGACCATGAGCCTGGGTGGTTGTTTTCATATTACACTGGAAGCTTAAAGTTGTCTTTTGTTCTCCCTTGCTTTGTTTTTGCTTAGAAAGTAGCCAGATAACTGCCATTTTTACTCAGAGTAAGGAATCAAGAATTCAATACGTGTGTTGGGACTTGGTATGTAATTACAGATATTTACTGCTACCAAATAACAAAAGAGAGCATAATAGTTTTGAGGAGACTGCTCATACCAAAAACATTGTTTTTGCAATAAAAGCTTTTCTAAGCAATTAAGAAAACGTTTTTCCTCAGTTCTAGTATTTATGTTGTTAATGGCATCTTTTCTTTTTCAGAACAATAAATCTAAACAGTAGATTACTGCAACAAGTAATAGAAAGAAAACATGAAGTGCTGTGCATCTTGAGAGAAAAGATAATAACAACTCAGAAGTGTACAATATCTGAACATGTCCAGACAGAAGAAAAAATCAGTGGTGTGATGGGATGCAGTAAAAAAATAATAAAGGTGAAAGTTATTAAAAATCTGCAAGGAATAGAACATTTGCAGATTATCTGAGAAGAAATTGTGATTTCTCCAAATAGACTTCAGAGTATTTTTTGTGTTCCCTTAACATGTTGAACTCTTTTCCGTAACATGTTGAACTTAATGAACTGCTTAGTTCTGAAACTTCTGAAAGGTAAAATATTTTATCTGTTGCCTCACTGGCAAAAGATTACATCTTTTAGCTTGATCCCAGAATGTGGTTTCCATCAGTACTGCCAAATTGTGATTCAGTTTCTGTGTAGATTCCTGCCTACAGCAGAGCAGAAACCAAACGTAAAAATACACTGCAAGCTGAAGAGCAAAAAGCATTGCTGAAGCAAATTTATTTGAAAAGCCAAGTATTCATGTATCAAAAGTGCTTGCACTGTCTACTGAGTTTTAATATTTATTGAGAAGCTATTTGGGTTTTGATCATGAGAGTAGAGATTAACTGCATAGTGAGGATATCTGAAAAATTGCCTGTGAATTGAGAAGGAATTACCAAAGTCAAAACATGCTCATTCGTCGTAAGTGGTTTTTTTTCTTTTTCTTTTTTTTTTTTTCTTCTTCAAAGCTGCGGATGAATCACTTCTGCATACAGGATGTCTCCAGGGTGCAGTTCAACAATCCTATGTGGAAGTGCCACCTTCCTGGTACCAGCTGGGCAAAAGGGGTGTCAGGAAAGAGTAGGGCAGGATACTGCAGTGGGTGCCCGTTGCCAAGTGACACAGCATTTCATGTGCGGCAAAAGCTGCACCTGGATCTCAACTTCCTACTAGGACAAAGTAGCTAAGAGTTTGAGAGCTGCTCTTGGCGTTGTGCTTTTACCTCACTGCTCATCATTTGTTTCATAGATGTCAAATGTAATGTGCTAAAGTTAGACACCATGGAGAATAAAACACATTCTTTCCCTGTGTTTTTTCCCCTTAATTAATCTCTGTTTAAGCTACACAATAGCTGAATCAGATAAATGGTGAATAAATCTGTTCTCTAGGTTTCAGTGAGTGAAAATGCAAGTATGATGAAGGATGCTAGTGTGATCCTTGAAATTCCTCCTGCAACCGCTATTGCCTATGGTGTAATTGAACTGTTTATAAAGCACAGTGGCCAGTTTGGTAAGTATAAAGCTCATTTTCCATGGATGTGGACAGAGCTGTCTGTTGGGCAATGATTTTCGCATTTCCCTGTGTCTGAACATGATGTTGTTTGATCTCCATTGTCTTGATAGTTCTTTGTGCTGTGAAATGCTGTTCTTCTGATTTAGTAATGCTTTTTCACTTGTTTGAATAGACCATAAACTCAGAATAACTTACATTTCAGGGAACTGCAGGAGGTCATCTAGCTGAAGCCCCAGATCAAGCCAGGGCCAATTTTTCAAGTTTGGTCTAAGTTCAGAGTTAGGTCAGATTCCTTGTATCCTTGTCTATTCACGTTTTTTTTATCTCCAGAGATGGAGATTCTATCACCCTTCTGGGAAGCCTGTTTTCATACTTGACCACCATCATGGTGAATTTTTTTTTTTCCTTAATATCTAATGAGAATTTGCCTTTCTTTAATTTGTGTCTCTTGCCTTTTGTCCTGTCATCATACAGAGGAGTCTGGCTTTCTCTTACCTTCATGCTTCCATTGGGTAGTTGTAGATAGCAATCATATTCTTCCTTAGCAATATTTTCTCCAGGCTGGATAAACCCAGTCTCTCAGCCTTTTCTCATACATTATGTTCTCCAGGCCCCCATGGTCTTGGTGGCTGTTTGCTGGGTTGCTTCAGTATGTGAATGTCTACTGGGGAGTCCAAAACTGGGCACAACCCTTTGAATGCAGTCTCCCAAATTGAAAAATCACTTTCATTGATCTGCTAGCTACACTCTTGTCAGAACAGCCCAGTATGCAGCAAACTTCAGTAGCTGTGAGGGCACTCTGCTGATCCTCTTGAATTTGCTGATCCCCTTGAATTTGCTCTCCAGGTCTTTCCACAGTTTTGCTTCTAGCTAGCTGGCCCTCAGCCCACACTGTTACCTTCACCTATTGGCAGAGAGAGTGAATGGAATATAAATTGATGGTCAACCAGGAATGTTTAGACAACGATCATGCTAAGAAAAGAATTATTCCTAAAGTATAGGACTGGAATTTAAACTTTTCTATTTTGCGGTTTCATATATGGATTGTTCTCAGAATGGTTGCAGAAAGGACCTTGTCATGATGTACTTATTTCAGGTTGAATACTTTCAGATGTCAAGGTAAAACAAATGTTGAAATTGGCTTTTGGGGGTACAGTAAATCTGCTCTACAGAATCACCTGAGTTTTTCTTTCTTGTCTGTCCTCAGTTAAACTCCCTGACCTAAAGGAGGTTTCAGGGAATGTTATACAAGAAGGAAAGAAATCAGAGGGACTGTATAGAGATGGAAGTTGGATAGGACTTATGTGGAGAGAAACAGAACATACATTGAAGAAATAATGGAAGTGCAGTTGAGATTTGAATCCAGGATGCACTTTATTTGGATAAGAAATGCAGAAGATACTCTCCATCATTCACCTTCAATTAACTTCTGATGTTAAGGAAGTCTTTAGGTTCAGGAATATAAATAAATACCATGTCACCTGTAAAATTTCTGAAACGTGGAGTTCCTCCGTCATAGAATCATAGAATCATTAAGGTTGGAAAAGACCTCAAGGATCATCAAGTCCAACCCAACATCACCTAATTCACTAAACCATGTCCCTAAGCACCACATCTACATGTTTCTTGAACACCTCCAGCAATGGTGACTCCACCACTTCCCTGGGCAGCCTTCTCCGATGCCTGATCACTTTTCAGTGAATAAATTCTTCCTAATATCTAGCCTAAACCTCCCCTGGCGCAACTTGAGGCCATTTCCTCTTCTATCACTTGTTACTTTAGAGAAGAGGCCAGCACCCACCTCACTACGACCTCCTTTCAGGTAGTTGTAGAGAGTGATGAGGTCTCCTCTCAGCCTCCTCTTCTCTAGACTAAACAACCCCAGCTCCATCAGCTGCTCCTCATAAGACCTGTGCTCCAGACCCTTCACCAGCTTTGTTGCCCTTCTCTGGACCTGCTCCAGCCCCTCAATGTCCTTCTTGTGGTGCGGGACCCAAAACTGAACACAGGATTCAAGGTGCGGCCTCACCAGGGCCGAGTACAGAGGCACAGTCACTTCCCTAGTCCTGCTGGCCACACTGATACAGGCCAGGATGCCATTGGCCTTCTTGGCCACCTGGGCACACTGCTGGCTCATGTTCAGCCGGCTGTTGACCAGCACCCCCAGGTCCCTCTCTGCTGGGCAGCTTTCCAGCCACTCTGCCCTGAGCCTGTAGTGTTGCAGGGGGTTGTGACCAAAGTGCAGGACCCAGCACTTGGCTTTATTGAAGACTGAACACAGAGATATAGCAAAGGGCATTGACTTCATAGTCATAATAGAACTGTAATTCAGAGTAATCAGGTGCAATTAAGGCTGTCTGACTACATAGGTGTGTGGCTGATAGCTTACTTACGTGATTTCTAAATGGAAATTCCCCTGTCCTGCTTGCTGACAATACATGGGTCTCGTTAATGATCTGCTCTTTTTCCACTTCTGCTTCTTTTTCTACCTTTTTTTCATATTTAGTGTTGCATCTTTTAAGCTTCGAAACCAGCACAGCTTGTTTCATGTTTTATCTCAAACAACCTGTGTCTTGCCTCTTTTTTTTTTTTAATTACTGCTGTCTTCCCTTGCCTGACTGTCATTGAGAAGGTAAAGTGGAGGAACTAACAACAAAATTAGGGCTTTGCCAGTAAGAATAAGTGTGGTGGAGCCTAACCTTCAACTTCGTAATGTCTGAGCAGTGATCAGCATCTGTTTACAGAAATAAAAATAAGCATTTGAAGTTAAATCCAGAGATTTAACTTAATGTAGTCCTTTCACATGAGTCTGAAAGTGATGAGTAGCAGGTGTAACATAATTCTCTTAACAGCTAATTATGGAATAAGGTGCATGTGAGTTTTGTTTGTTCCTTTCTTTTTCTTTGCCACAGACAGTGCTTGAGTTATTCTGTAAGCAAGAATGGTATATAAACTTTCTTAAAAATGTTCTGGCTAAAGTGACTGGACATTCTTGGACATTTTTATAAATTAAAAAGAAAGAAAAAAAAGTCTGATCATTTTCTAATTCTTTTACCATAATGTTTTCCTGTAATCATTCTGATTGATTTCTACAGGCTAGTTTTGCACTACATGTAAAAACTGTTCCTGTTAAGGGCTTTGCAGTTTTGTGTTTCTAAAGTTTCACTGCAAGTTCTCTTGTTAGCTTTACAAAACAGGAGGTATAGTAGCATTCAGCTGATTTGCTTTGTTCTCTTCACTGCTATATATGTGTGACTTACTTCATCTTAATTGTCTGTAAATTAAACAGTTCAAATCTTTTCAGCTTTTCCTCACAAAGGACTGTCTTTGCCTTTGATTGTTTTCATTGATCATCTCTGGTTTTGTTCCATTTTGTTAATGTTTCTGAGTAACTACTAAGATCTAACTGCACTAGTGGAGGTTTGTCATTGATGGATGTAATGGAATTCAACAGAGATGATATTCCAGTATTAAATATAGTCTTTCGTTCACTTATTTTCCCTTTTAATTTTTTAAAGAGTATGACAAAATTAATGAGATACAAAAATAATGATCAGTCCTATTTAGTACAAAACTTTCAGAGTCCTCTGTTTTTCCTTTGAATCAAGTTCTATTACAAGATTTATTGGCAGAGTCTGTGTCTCTTAAAACTTTTCACATGATGCTTGTGTATTGATTTCCCTTATTAGCATCATTCTGCCTTAGGAGGGCAGGTAGTTTATTAGCACTATCTTCCTCCTTCAGGGTTTGTCTGAAAGCCTTGTTACTGTCAATGAAAGCAACGTGAGCATGTTGGCCTAATGGTGGCTTAGCTGCTCTCTGGAGTCTTGTTGCTTTGGGAAGTTCTTTAATTTGTATTAATCACTTTCTGCTCCTCTGTAGCTTGCTCTTGCTGTGAAGGGTTATGCAGGCATAAAGGTCCATGTCGTCTTTCTCTGTGGCAGAGATTTCTTTGTCTGCTCTCCCTTTGAAAAAGCTTTTTGCTGATGGAGTGCTCTCTATGCTTTCTTATCTGATTTGAATGTCCTTATTTTGGTGAGACAGACTCTTACAACTGCAGGAAGGTTATATTTAGGTTTTGTGCCTGGTACATGCAAGTGCTGTGCTTGATTAGTTACTTTTATTTTTCAGTTTGCTGTCAGGTATTACTTTAAAATTGAGCTCCTCTTGTTAGCCTGCCTATGTTCTCCTCAGACCTGCTGCAGAGTGCCTGGGGTATGGTTTCAGATCTTGCATTTGAGCCAATAAAAGCTGATCAAAATAATGCATAGGGCTTTGATTATATTCTGCATCTTTTGGGCACAGTACTGGACCCATGAGCACAGAATTTGGTATTCCAGATTTCCCAGCATAACTGTTCCAAAGGCTCCCAGTGTGCCTTTCAGGAGTCCCGTAGCTTCATCAGGTTGGGAGCATTGGGGTGGCAGGAAATGGACAGCCTTGGTTGGGTGCAGTAGGCCAGTGCTCATTGTGAAGATGAGGCACAATGGGTAATCCAGGCAGGGTGTGTTATTTTCTCTGTGAAGTTATTGCAAAGAGACAGTGTATTGCAGAGTGATTCTGTTAGTGAACATGCCTGAGTGAAGTCCTTTAGAGACTCTGAAAAGCTCTTGTTTTACACTCATCTGGAGAACTGGAGGATGGACCTGGTTTGGCTCAGAAAGAGGAGTCTATCAGTGTCATGACCAGAAGCAGCTCTGTGAGGGACTCTCAGAGTTCTTATGAATCTCAGAAGTTGCTTTCATGTGTCTCAATCATGAGTGGGTCCTGGAGCTCGCATTATAGCACATCTCTTAAGTGGCAGAAAATGTGAAGAATACGTACCTGCATCTCTTGTATGCAGCGTTCAGGTTTATTGTGTCAGTGGGAAGTTTTATCTTATTTGCTGTCTGCATTACTTTAATTCACAGGAGCTGATATCACATTTTATAGTTAATAGCTGCACGACGGGACCTTTGTGTAGCAAAGCACTGTAGCAAACACCAGGGCTGCAGTAGTGCTCGGTCATTCACATATATAGCAACCTTTGGCATTCTTTCCATCCAGAAGTGATCAGACATGGACAAATCACATGCGAGAACACTAGATAATATAAGCTAGCATCTCATTCAGTAATTGCTTGTGTATTTTATTAATTAATTTTTAAAATTTATTTTCTAATTACAGAATTTTGTCTGCTAGATGAACAGCAAGGAGGTTTTGAAAAAGAAAGCACAGAAGGCTCAACTTATCCCCATTCGGGGCTATTCAGAGATGCTGCGTTTCTCTATCAGCCAGATGCTGTTGATAATGAGATGTACTCTGGGGCTAAAAACCTCATTCCCAGTGATGCTTCTTTAAGTGTATTGAAACAAGGTATTACCAGAAATACTTTACATGATTAGATTACAGTGAGTTAAGCAGCATGATAGGAGGAAATAATCTAGTACAATAATACATAAGAAATTATGTTAGTTCATTTTAATAGCCCTTATCAGGAATTCTTGGGGGAATGCACTGAAAGAGTAGAAACATTTGCTTCTGCAGTAGATATATGCAGTGGTCTGTTCCCTAGGAACATCCTGAATCCTTTTGTCATAAATATAATGTTACAAAATCAGCTTTTTATGCCAGTTCTATTACATTCCAGATAAGCTCTATAAGATCAGTGGTGATTTATACTTTCATTCAGAAAGGGTCACTGAAAATATTTTTTCATTATTTGGAAAATACTCTCAGTAAAGTTTCTCAGTTAAAGTTTATTTTAAGTCTCAGAAATCCCAGAGACATCTCCCCCACCTTCAACTAGCCTCATTGTTTTCTGGGAAGCTTTGTAGAAATCTTTGGTATCAACTAAGGCTGATTAAATTAAAATGTGGTTTAAATGGAAGTTAGCAAGTTGGTGTAATGGGCCAGGCACAACTTGTTTGTTGTAGGGATGTGGAAGGAAGGGATAGGATTCTCACCAGGGGAATGGAAAAGAGCAAAACAAATCAAGGCCTCAGAACACACTTTAGTTTTCCTCAGCTCTTGGTAGAGTTTTTACAGCTGGTTCTAATGATGAACATCACTTTTTTTATCTCTAAATTTCACCCCTTGCTCATGGCTGTTCAATAGACTAACTGTAAGCAAAATAGACATTTTTTGTCTTTAAATAAATTCTGTCTTTCTACAATGCAGACTTATTTAAAAGGAGTAACTATGTCTCCATGTGTATATAAAAACCAGTTATTTGTGAAGGAATCGTATGCCACTGTTTTGTTTTTTGTTTTAGCTTTACGTACCTTTGTACCTTTCCTGCTGAAAAGGCTTGGAGGTTTCTTTTAATTAATTAACGTGAAATGTCTCTTGGAAAAAACTGAAAAAACTTGTTTCTACTAGAGCAATTTAGAGTAGGTTTCCTCTTCTGTTATTTGTAGAGACAGTCATACAATTGCATCAGATACAAAAAATATCTGCCTGTGGCTGGGCTTGCCTTTTTTTTTTCCCCCAGTGAAGTGATTTCTAGATCTAAAAGGCATCTTTAAAGAGAGCATGTTTCTTGACCAGAGTGATATGAAGGGAAATCCCTTTTAAACAAGGTTAAGAATGCTTGCATGCCCATATTTTTGGAATGTAGAAAAACACATTCCAACTTTCCAGTTAGCATTATTGACTTGAAAAGTTATTTTCTTTTAGCAAAGTTGTAATCTGATGTCATAAAACATTTTGGTTTAATGTCATAGTTGAATTGTGGGGAAAGAAGTGCAGTGAACTCTCTTGTGCTTCTGCTTTATGTATTGTAATGTATTCAATAGTTTGATCAAAAAGAGATTTTTATCCTAATTTTTGCAATAATAATTAGGTCAGAGGTGTAGGGTTGAATTCTTTGATGCACAAGGTGAAATACGAGGACAATAACAATTTAGGATCGCAGTAGGGACTTTTAATTCTGTGTGTGGACTCATACCATTAATGTTGCAATTCATATTAACCCACGGAGTAAGAAGTAAGATTGTAAGCAGAAATCTTCATTCTGACTTACAGATGAACTTTCTCTGGAGATGAACGTTCAAGTGAGAACCTTAATATGTGGTTAGTTCAGTTAACATTAAAATAGTGAGTTCTAAAATACTAAAAGTACTGAACACTGAATGTTGATCCTTAGTAGCTCTTCTTGTTTCTTAGAATTGCCATTGATGCTTTTTTGGCTCAGATGTGTTCCAATCTTTCATCATAACTTTCTTGATGGAAATCAGGATGTCAAGATGACGTGATAAATGAGCTTAGGAAATGTATGGCAAAAATGTTAGCTATTTTTATTGGCATTTGTGTAGTAATACTTAGTTTTACTTTTTACTGCTTTCTTGGTAAAGATCTGTCATGGTTGAAGACTCAGTTCCAGCCCTTTGTGAAGCTGCCAGAAGACAAGCAAAGAGCTTTATATAAAACCCTTTGTGAACTCTTGCTCCATGAAGAGATGGTAACTGCCCTGGAGGATGTGGTAAGATGGAGAAACTTTTGCTTGCTTCCTAAAAGTAATTTCAGAATAGAGCCAGCATTCTCTTTTCCTTGAACTTTTCAAGAAGTTTTACTTATTCTTTTGATTCCAGTTAGATGATATCTGCACAGGAGACAAGCCAGATCTGAAGGAGTTAAATCTCACACAACAACAAGACCTGCTTGACTTCTTAGAGCTCTTAGGGTGCAGTTTACAGAGTGAGTTTACAGAGTTGGAGAAATACCAGCCTCAGGATGAAGCACTCTTCTCAGCTGCTCACCTCCTCGTCAGTGCTATCTCTGGTACGTTGTGAATTAAGAGAGCTCTTTTTTAAAATTTTCCCTTTAGAAGCTCCCTCTCTGTTAAAGTGCTTATGGCTCTTTTCGAGCAGTTGGTTTGCTGAGTGAACGTAGTTCTGATTTGTTCTTTTCCTTTCTATGGATTTGGTATACTGCACTTAGCATCCCTGGGTGTGAATTAAATTCAGCCCTCAATCACTGACAGATTTTGCTTGTAAAATACACATCCCCCCGGGATTGCTCAGCCCTACTTTCTGTTGAATGTGGGCATTTCCAGTTTGTGTTCTTGTTGTATGCCAGAGTTCTTCCTGCCTAAATGCTGAGAATTACAAATTAGGTGTTGTCTTCTGTGTAACAGCGTACATTGTCGATGTACAAACTATATTTAGCAAAAAAAAATGAATTTAACACAGAGACACTGCAATTAGAGCATTGTTTTGCAGCTGCTGAAGAAGGAGTTTAAACATAAATGTCAAACAAATGCCATCCTCACAATCTAGTTGGCACCACAGTGTTAATTAAAAGCTACCTGCAAAGTCCGAGATAGACTTGCCTGGCTTTTTCTCCTCTCTTTCAAATGTGAAGAATTTCCTGACATTAAGATAAAGAAAGAAAAGTCCAGTGTGATATTAGATGTGGCACTGCAGCAAAATATCAGTGTGCATCCATATATGCAGAGTACATGAGTAGGAAAGCTTAACTCATTTGTGGAGACAGAAAAGAAATAGAAAGGAGAAACCTGCTGATGTGGTAGCACTTGTCAGATGCTATTAACAGCAGGATGCAGTTAATTGAGTGTGTTGCATTATCACCTGGTTTTGGACATATGCCTCGATGATAGCAGCAGTCATTAAGTGTAGCTGGATCAAGAATCAAAAGCTTTTTTATGCTTGTTGCTTCGATTAGGAATTACAGCCTTTGAGTTACAGAGTTGAAGGGCACCAGAAGGATCATTTAGTCTGTCTCCCTGCCCCAAGGCAGGCTTAGGTGTGTCATTCCTCTCAAATTGTGTTTCTGCTGAAGTCAGCACGTCCTATAGATTTTGAGAGTGCAGGTTCTTGTTTTATTCAAGGCCAAAGTCATTCATCCAGCCTGCAGACGCAGAGTGGAACACTGGGGAAATGAGGCCAGAATGATGGGGAGGAAATCCCCTTTCCTGTGAGCTGCCTTTTCTCGAGGACAGGGATAGTCAGTGTGGGGCTTGCACCCCTCTCCCATCCTATTTTATTCTGCACTCTGGGAAGCAGGCAGGAAAGGACTGGATTAGCCTCTTCCAAATGTCTAGCAGAGAAGTTGTGACGATTGTCCTCAGCATTGAATTGTGTTGGTCTCCAGCATTTCATGAGGTGTTGTACGTGCGAGTGGGACTCAAAAATGCAGCTTGTCTGTCTTTCCTCAGCAGAACCCCATAGCAGAGCTCAGTTACAAAGGTCCCCTTTCCAGCAACCAGCCTCATGCAAGTGTTCACTGGAAACAATCTTTTCTTTGCAATGTTTCCTTCGCAGAGCTCTCTGACACACTTGTCCTGCTGCGTGCCTGCTGTGATCTTCAGGTTGTTCCAGCATTGTGTTGTTTGGTGAGTAATCAAGATGTGACTGTGCAGTGTGTGGGCCCCAGCAGCAGAAGTGACGGTGTTCTCTGCCTTACTGTGTTTCTTACACAATAAAGGAGACGTCAAGCTCCAGTGCAGATTTCAGCTGTAGGCATTGCTTGGGCAAGGTCAGAGTCTGACAGTGGGAAATGAGGCAGGTAGTTTACTGCAGACGGATATTTATAATTCTTGTCCTGGTCAAAGCCGTAACAATTCTAAAATGTTTCTGTATTTGGGAGATTTCATGGGCTGTGAGCAAAAGAAAATTGTAACTTAAGCTTGAATTTTAATTTACTAATACTCTCAGTAACCATTTTAAAGTCTCGGTAACAGTAATTATCTGCCCTTGGGAAACAGAAATTTCACTTTGATAGCAGCAGTGCTTGGGTCTTGGCAAATTCTGAAGTTCCAAAACTCTGAGGCCATTCATTGGAACTGCTGAAGGAGTGAAGCAGGGCTTTTTTAAGCTTTTTAAGCTCACTGACAAAAATAATAGTAAAAACCTTCAAATATGTAGGGCAAGGGGAGTGCTACTCTTTGCTCAGAGTAAGAATGTGAGAGTCAAGTGGAATCTGCTGTAAGAGAAGCTGAGCTGGGGGAAAGGACACAGCAGGAGATCTGTTTCTCCTTAAGAGGTGCCATAGAGATTTGGTTCTGAATATGTCATACTTGTCAAGGCTAATAGTAAAGGGAATCTTGCCCTTTTGCTGCTGCCTTGAAAGCTCTCTGGTACTTTTGTAAGAAAGAACTGAGCTGCATGATGGCAGGAACAGCACTGCTTGGAAAATGTTTTTTAATCTCTGTCTTTTGCTCTCTTTCATAAATACAGCCTAACATGGCTTCAGCCGATGGCACTGTGACGCTGAGCAGTCCTTTGGTGGCTGCTCTCACTGACAGAGGAAGATTTGATGTTGTGCGAAGGCTGTTTGCTTCATCAAACATTAATTTGGAAATGACGGAGTCTTCTCTGAAAGCTGTAACTATGAAAGAACCTAGATTCTTCCCACTTGTTCTTTATGTTGCATTGTATGGATTTTATGCTTTAGGTGGGAATGTACAGGAGCTGTGCTGAGTATCCACTTATTGCTCCAGCCTGTTCATTGTTACTGAAGCTCTGCGCTGTAGTGTTGGTGCGCTTAAGCTGGCAGGAGGGCCACTCAGTTGAGCACTTACACAGCCCAGGCAGGCAGTGTGGAGGTCAGGGTGGCCCGGCGTGCCAGGGGGAGTGCTCTTCACTGCCCTCAGCTGCGCTGCTGCTCTGCAGTTCCCTAAGGTAGGTGTGTCTGCAGGTGTGTCTGCAGGAACATATATAAACAAGGGGTGAAGGGGAGGAAGAAAAAAAAGACAAGCCTGGAACAGAAATTGAACATAGCTGTTATGGTAGTTGTCAGATCTGCAGGGCAGTAGAAGCCTGATTGCTTGTATTAATATGCATGGGAGAAAACTGCAAAGTACAAACTGCTTTTTGTAAGCAAGAAAACAAGAAGGCTGTGGAAATCCAGGGTTCTGCAGCGCAGCAAATGTTTTGCTTATTTAAGACTTGTACAGAATGCCTTCAGTCTGGAGCAAGTGGAATGGAGGGCTTTCAAAGAGGTACTTGATTAGGTTTTAATCTAGTAAGTGTAGTTGGGCTTTATGGATGTGAAATGCACACTGCAGGAAATAAAATCCCCTCTTTTTCAAACACCGAGACCACCTTAGGAATTTGTGCCTTTGTACAGCATTTCTGTTCTCTAGTACAGCATTTCTGTTCTCTAATACGTTTTTCCTCACCTTAGCAAGTTCCAGCTGTTCAAATTGCATTCTGAACTTTCTCTTTGAGGTACAGCAATTCCTTCTGGTGTGTGCAACATGAAGTGTCTCTGCTGCACTCCTCAAAAATGATCATTTTACCCACATGACATTTTGAGTGCAGATGTTTTGCTTGTTTCCTTGACTAACGGCAAAGTGTTAGTTAAGCACTTTGTGCTCTGAACTGCTTTGCCTTTTTTCTGTCATTTTTTGTGATCATGTGGATGGGACAGAAATGCAGGAGAGATTACTGTAAATGTGGGCTTGAAGGTGATGTTCCAGGTAAGGGGAATATCAGTGCTTTCAGATCAGATTGTGAGATGGCTGACAGGCCAGCAAGCAGACACCTGCTTGTGGGTGGTGATAGGTAACCAGCCGGGCTGGTAGGGAGGAGTCCTGGGTTTAGTTTTTTGCTCTGTTCCCACATGGTCTTGAGCAGATTGTTTAAGAGGTCTTTAAAAACTCGTGTCAGTTAAGCTTTCCCTGAGGAAGTAGACTTTGCAAAAAAGCACCATGGTACCATTCCGTACCCTGAGAATGCAGGATAGCCTTGCACGCTGAGCTGTTGGCGTTTCTGTGTCTCATCTGTTGAGTGAAGCTGATGGTGTTGACTGAACCTTGCACTGGTGTATATGGAAATGTCCTTTCAGGGGATGGAAGCATGTTAATCTCCTCCTGGGAGTGACGTGTGTTTTTAAATGGGAACATTTGCCAATCACTGCTCAGAAGTTGCCTCTGTAACTAACTAATTTATCAACACTTTCTGTTGAATGTTATGTAAAAACAATAGAATAACTTACAACCTCATGCATGTAATTTCTATTGTTCTTTTTTTGTGGAGTCCGGTAATGCCCTTGGGGTTGAAAGGTGGCGCACAGAGATGGCAACTGGATGTGTGGGCATCCACGTAGTGCCACTGACCTGACCATGTGCTCTGATCTTCCTTACAGAGTTCTGGTGTAAGCCTCCTGTGCACTGTATTGCACAGCTGCTTTCAGAGTGTGCATGCTGTGTCATGTGTGTATGTAGGAGGTGGGATTTCTTTAAAGAGGGGGGAAAAAAAAACCCAAATGCTAGGTATTCTATAGAAACATCGTTAAAAAAAGAAAAACTTCCAATTTTTTCGTGTTATTTGGATCCAGCTGTAGATTAGTCCACTGAAGAGGTTCAGGCTGAGGTGTATAAAGGTTGCTGACAAAGCCAAGGTGAGGGCACCCAAGGGGCTGCAGTGTTTCTGCTGCTGGGGAGCACTGGCAGCTTCATGAGGCAGTAACCCCAGCCCAGGAGGATGCAGTCACGGTGCTCTGGCAGAGTCCTGCTGCTTGTAACCCTCAGACAGATGGAACTCGGGGAAACGTTGCACGAGGCACCACCCCTGCGGCCCGTGTGTACGTACCATGTCCCATCTCCTGTGCAGGACTAGCCCCCCTGCCCTGTGCCTGAGAGGGGGCAAGTGCCCGGAAAGGAGGGCTTCTGGGGGCAGCAGCACTGGGGCCTCTCCTCAGGGGGCCAGTGGCAGGAGTCAGCAGCAGCCTTGGACTCGCACAACATGAGGGACACTCGGGCAAACAGTGGTGTGCTGCAGCGACCCCAGAATTCCTGGAGCTTCCTGCTCATCATGATGATTGCTTGAGTCTCTTGGCTCCTCGCCTCATTTGCTGCCATACTTGTAGGATTGATCGGTGTGTCTGCAGCAGTCAGGGGTTGCACTTGAGTCTTGGCTTTGTCCTAAGTGCTCTTTTTGAAGGGGTTTCTCAACCTCCCACCATTTGCACCTCTAGACCAGCCGGTGGCCTAGGGTGGCCTTTTTAGAACTGAGTGAGCGCAGCACAGCTGGAAGAAAAAAGAAACACTAAGGCAGATTATGTGTTCATCATTTTCTTTCCAGTTCCTTCTTCCATGCTCTTGAAAGCAGGCTCCTTATGCACATTAATACTAAAAATAGCTCAAGTGGGGATATGATGATCCAAAGCAACAGTAGGAGCAATGTGTATCTCTGCCAGTAACTCTTGTCCTGCCCCTGCTTCAGCAACCCAGCCTGAGCTGCACTGATCCAAATTAATTCAGAATCCACTTCAGAGGAGCTAGGTGTGCATCCACTGCATCTTAGATAAAACAGCTCTTCCTTGTGACAGGCTGGCCTCATACAGAAAATGCTTTTTCAAGCTTAGATGGGGTCTTCCCTAGAAAATCGTGGTAAAAGGGCCATAGGGTCCTTTACAGAAGGTTGGAGCTTGTCTCATGAAAGGTTTGATTTCACACCCTGACTTCCCCCCCCCCCAAAATGTTGCTTCCCTTTGCTATCCTGCATTCCCCAGGAGGAAGGGAAGAAGAAACCACACCTTTGCCATTCAGAATCAGATCAGGACCGGGGAAGCTGAGGTCAGCAGCTTATTTTCAAAGAGCATGTGCTATCTCCAGAGGCCAGCAGGCTCAGCTTCCCTGGCAGCAGCCACACTTGCTTTGCTCGAGCTGCTGGCCTGAGTCTTTTGAGCTCTTGCACACTGGCTAATTACAGTGTGGGCCCTGCAGAATGCCTCTTCTAGGGCTGCAGTGCTCAGAAGCTAAGGAGCCCAAATTCAGCAATGATGACAGCTGTAGGATGGTTGGGGAGGCCCCAAGAGCTCTATACATTGAATGGGGATTGGGCCTGTTCAGGAACATCAAGCTAAATGAGACCAAATTGAGAAGTTGCTTCCCTGACCTTGGAGCACTCGCTGAGGCCCCGACACGCGGTACCAGTGCACAGGTACCACTCAGAGCAGCACAGGGAGGGCCAAGCCCCGGCTGAGCCGATGAGTCAGGGTAGCATTTAGTATGAGCACAACACGTTAGCATAGCAACGTGACATCTTAGTCTGTTAATGTGGAGCCAGATTTCAAAAGTAAAAGATTAGGTAAAGATAAAAGGCAAATGGGCACAGACTGCTTCTTCATAGCTTATTTGGCTAAAATTCAGAGTATGACCAAAAAAAATCACAAAAAAGCTCATTACATTTTTTCAGTATTAAATCTTTATTATATACAAAAATATTTTATTGGGAATTAACGGGATTTCACAATTTGTACATTAACATTTTTATGTTTGGCTGTGTTTATTGTGAAAATATTAGCTGTGAAAAAGACAATGGGGTTTTTAGAAAGCAAGTTACAATTTAAAAATGTCCTATGTATTAGCTGACTTTATCAGTAGGAAGTCAGAATGCTAACAAGCCTCATCTCCTAGGCCTGCTCTACCATATTGTATTCAAACAACAATTAGGTACTAAATCACCGTCAGGTTTAGCAAATAGTTAAGATTTTTTTTTTTTGTAGGATGTTTTCAGCTACAGAAAGAATATTTTACAGGAGAGCAGTTTTTAAAGTTTTACGAATGTCAAATATAGTTTAATATGCTGTAGAAGAAAAAAACCCAAGCATGAGAGCTTCCAACAGGCAAAAACAGTTGTGAGAAGAAGCAAGGTAAAGAAATGCACAGTGAGGAATTCTAATACACATTTAAATCCGAACACATAACCAAGATTTTACAGTTCTGAGCCCAGTCTGGGGTGGGAGAACAGCAAACTTTCTTGGATTTTTAAAACCTAAAGCAGCAGCCCCCCTCCTTACACCACAGCACCCAGACGCTGTGCAAAGGCACCCTGTGATGAGGGGTGGGGAAGGGCACGAATGCTCAGCACGCATTTTCAAAGGGGAAAACACATTTCATCGACTACCTCCATATATAATTGTGTACAAGACCTAAACCAACAAAAATCAATTACAATTTTTTTTTGGCAGCCGCCAATTTTGCTGCCACCCCGAGAACTGTACTGCGGGGTGCCATTCATTTGCTTTGCACTATGTATCATGTCAGAGGTCAAATACCAGAGAGGTTACTTGGGTTTTTGGAAGAGGTTTTACTCCACTCTAGGGTCAGCCGTGAGGACACCCAAACTTGCACGGACTAGCATCAGCATGGAGCTAATGACATTAAAAGGAAAAGGAAAAATGGGAGAAAATGTTTCCAACACTACTGTAACTATGTTAGCCTTGCCGGCTGGTCAGTAAGTATTCTACATCCACCCACTGCCTTGATAACAAAAGGAAATCCATACCCAGCCAGTATGATAAAGGGTTAAAAATACTGAGAAGAAAATTCACATTTACCTCAGGTGTAATTTATTCTATAGAATATACATATTACTGAGACCCTGATGAAAAAAAAAAATTATATTTGGAAGTGAAACTGCTTAACAGCCTTCACCAAGCTGCAGTTTGTTTTTAAGCCTGTAGAGGTCAATTTCAGCTGGAGCACCAGCAAACAAACTGAGAATTCTGCAGTTTAAAATGTGACAGTTTGTGCAATGGCATCCCCCCACAGAGAATTCCGGAAAATTAGGAGATACTGTCTGAATTGCCTGCAGTACTTATTACGTTTTATTTATTGGGATGGGGGGCACATGTGCACACTTTTAGTATGCTTGGAGGCCAAAGTTGCCTCTGAAAATTGGTTATTTTACAAGTGTTTTCACTCTTCTATTTATTCTTTTAAGTATCTGTCTTGGGACTAAAACCAGGAAGTTATACGAGTCTTAAACACCAGTGCTTATATTGACCACTATTTCCTCTACAAGACACAAGTGAGAATCCCAGACAATTCCCATCAGTCAGCTTGTTAAACACACATGGAAACCAAGTAGGGTAGGCCAAAAACCGAAACCCAGCAAAACCGCACCATCAGTAATGCCCGTCCACCAGCGAAAGCAAATGAAAGGACCTCTACCTGCAGCAGTCCTTTGAATGGCCCAGGTGAGGTGGTGTGTGTCGTGTAGGGACTGAGCACTGGAGGGGTATTTAAGGCAAAAGGCCTGGCTGACTACAAGTCTCCCCTACCTAGAACATCAATAGGTGGATCTCACCACTTCTGCAAAAGCAGTATCATGAAGTTTGGCAATAACAATAGAGTACTTTAACTCTTCAGAATTTGGGTGAGGCAAGAAAACCCACACAAAGCAAATATTCCATATACATTTGCATGATAGATAGATGCAACAGTCCTCCATCTGTAGTTTGTCTTAAAGCTGTACCTACAGGCACAACGAGTGATGGGGAATGTACTGCAGGAGGCACCACCCGTGGCCTGAGGACCAGCAGCTGCCTCAAAGGTCAGGCTGGATGAAGCAGCAAGATAGAGGAGGCCTGGACCAAGGAATAGGTAAAGAAGTCTGAATTTGTTTGTGTTCCAAATAAACGCTCGTGTCAAGACAGGGAATAACCCACATCTCCTGCTCTCTGGAGTGGGGCTATACTTGGTCATTCACCACTGGTCCTTAAGCACAGCAGAGAGGCAACCTCTGCTCCAAAGGGTACTTAGCCAGGAATTCTCTGTTTGAAAGGGAAAAGTTTCCTGTTTCTTATCAGAATCACCCTCTTCCACACCAGACAAAACCCGGATGACTTCCTGAACACTGAGCTGCAGGCAACTTGTACAGGGAGTCATTTAGGTATGATTTTAGAATACGCAATGAGTTAGAACTCTACAGAGGACTGGGAAAAAAGTGTCACATTTTGAGCCTATCCAAGATGTGACAGTTTATATATAAACAGAAATTCAAAAGTGATGCACTGATCAGCCATCCTGCTCCACAAAGCTTTTGTACAACTAAGTACACAGAGCTGCACTGATCTAAGAACATGGCACAACTGAAGGATACTGCACTGGTTATAAATTCAATATCTCTTGCATATGCGAGTCTGCGATTCTGCTCCAATTTTACCTTCATTTTACACTTGCAGAACATTTTGAAAGACCATTATAAATCTATGCAAGATGACACATCCCATTGTAATTATCCCACTAAACTTTAATTGACTGCATGTTGTCACAGGATGTAGAACCTAAAGTAGACCTGCTAGTGTTAACAGTTAGAGACAGCAAGGTAATCACTTGGGTACACATGCACCAAAGTATTTACACTGAATTTTGGTGCATTTAAGGAAATAACGCATGGGTCTTGGCATACTGACCGCACTTTTATGTATAAAGTTTCATTCACAGGGCAACTACCATGTTTCTTCTATAAGTCTCTATATGTACAGAATTTTACAGCACCTCATGCACTGTCCAAAACAGATAGAAATTACAGATAAATATATAATTTTTAGATTGAAATATCTGTATATTTAGAAAAATATACATTAGTAAACACAATAAACCAGGTGGAGAAGTGTACATGCAGGTACATTTCCGGATTAAGTCATGGTAGCTTAGGAATGTGATAGCAGATGTAAGCATTTTTTGTTTAACCATCCACATACATACATAACACAGACAACTATTTGATAATTTACTTTTCTAAACTACTTAAATATTTATCTTGTGATACATACCACATATCTTAAACATTTAGCAGCATCTTCACCTCGCTCAGTCACACCTATTGTTATCATTAACAATATAAAAAGTTCCCCTGTTATCTGGAAAATTCATGTTTAGTACAGAATGATACATGAAAGCCTAGTTATTTTATCTCCTCCAAAACACTTCAAACAGCTGTTATATCAAATACTTTCACTTGCTGAAAACTGGCCTTTCATAGTGTCTTTCTACCCAATTGCACAATGTACAGGTCTCTGTCTCACATCTGCTCTAGCAGACCCTGACAGGCAGCAACTATCACCGCTGTGTGTGTGACTGAAATGGCACCATCATTCTAAGAACCTCTAAAATGCTCTTTTAAAAAAAAAAAAAAAAAGCAACTGTCATTCTAGTCATCCTACTAGGTAGTGACAAACGCAGAAGAATATCTGATGAAAATCTGATTTTGCTAAAAACCCAAAGAAACCACAACAAACCAAAACCCACCACCACAAAACCAACCCAACCCCTCTCTCCCCTGAAGATTATTATAGCTGCCAGACTGAACTCTCCATTTTCAAGATTTCATGAACAGATGCAAGGAGTGTGGTGTTTGGTTTGTTTGTTGTGTTTTGTTGTGGTTTTTTTTTTTTCCTGTACAACCTGCATGTAGACATCTGATTAGAACATGCAGACACTTTGATATGATCTTTGTGTGCAGCCTAAGCAAGCCATCTTCTCTTATTGCTTCAGAACTGTACTTCTCTCTTGGTTCCCCTGGGCTAACTGCTTGATTTAAAAACACTGTGAACCTGTATGGAAAGCTAAAGCTTTAGGCTTTAGCAAATACATGGCTATTTGGAGATAGCTAACTAGGGAGGCTCTTTTGACAGTCTGCTCCCTGGTGTGGAAACAGAAGCAGCAGAGATGTTTTCCTGACTAAACCTTGGTGCCCACGTTTCATGTGTTTCATTTGGTTAAATAAATGTATGGAAAAAAATGATGAAAATAAGTGATACTTGCAACATAAAGTACTATGGTGTGAAGACTGAAGAATCTTATTGTTCCATTCGTTAGGGAAGAGTGAGCTCAGCCCACTTTTGGCATCACGAAGAGAGTATTTTCTAATTCAGAATGAAAAGGCATCATATCTGTCCAGATAGCACATCTTATTTACAGCATATATAGTCTCCTGTTACACAGTACACAAACAATTTAGTCACGGTCAGCATACAGTGCCAATAGCAAATCATTAAAATAGTCAAGCGATGGCTCTGCTATCATTGCTGCTGCTACATACAACACTCGATCCATTTCTCAAAGCAGCCTCTGACAATGGGATCACAGAACATGTCTCCTGGGAAAGGAAAATAAGCGTCTCATGCTGGTGCCACATTTAAAACTCTGCCAAACTTAAGCAAAAACGGAGAAAACACATCCTGAAAAGTATAAAAATAAAACAAAGTAGTGGTACACATTTTCCTTAGACAATTTGAGATTCCCTCTGAAGACTGAAATCTCTGTATTAAGAGCCACAAAGACTACCTGTGCTATACACAGTTTCAACTAACATTTTCCACATACAGGGATGTCAAGCCCCTACCTGCCCCTTTCCCCCACAACAACCAACTTCATATATAGACTTTGTAAAAATCATCTGTCGTATATGGGTGTTTTCAGGGGTTTTTTTGAGGCTTACACATTTCCTATACTGCATCAACTCCATTTTTCTTTTCCTTGTGCACATAAGAGTCTGTAAGACCCCCAGGAAACAATACTGTTTTATAGTATCTACGCCTCTTTTCCTTCAGAAATAGTTCAGAGGAATTTGCCTTTTGATAGCATTCTGTGTCACACTTTGGTGTTGAGAAAGACTTCAGAACCCAGGTGCCTGTCACCAGACGGAAGAGAAATTAAACAAATAGGTGACTTCAGTTTAGACACCTAACCTGGTAAGTGATGGTGAATGTTACTATATACAACAGCTGACATTATAATACAAAATATGGTCACAAAAAGAGCTAGTCTTAGCGATAAGCTATATTTTCATTTTGTTCTTTTTAAGCAGAAATTTACATCAGCATAAGTTTTGATCGATGAACTTGAACTAAATATGAATTATATCAATGAGCCTGCTAAGGGGAGAACTGTCACTAAACAAAAGGAAATCCGTTGTAAAAGAAAAAGGTATAAACAACATTGCTTTTTAGCGGTAAGCTTCCAATTCACAAACTATCTAATGAAAAATGCAATTAAAAACAATGTAACAAAAAGCACAGAAATTCCATTATATCACACTCATAAAAATACAGCAGTTGATCACACACAAATATTCAGAAAGATAATATAGAACCCAGCTAGTTATCACAGGAAATTAAGCCACAGATCACTACACAAATACCGAACAAAAGAAAATGCCTTTTTTTTTTTAAAGCAATGTGGTTTCACAAGTGTGAATAAATAGTCCTAAACATTAAGCATCACTTTACGAGGCTCCACGTTATCAGGTTCTCTCTCAGGCTACTTCACCATTATTCAAATGCACTGAATTACCTTGTGTACAAGCTTTCTAATGTCAGTACTTCAACCGCAACAGGGTAACAGGTTGGCTCCCAAGAACAGCCTAATAAGCAGCAAGGTATTGCTTTACATTACTTTAAGAGACACATATAAGGGAACCTACGCAATAGTTGTCCAACTCAAGAGACATCAAGAATTTGTGAAACGTCAAGAATGCACCAACATTAAGCTGAGAGAAGCTGGAGCAATAGAGCTGTGTTGGTTTTAATATTTAAAAATCTGCTCCCATGAAATTATTATTTTTTTAAGGAAGAAAAAAAACCCAAAGAAATTAGTGTTCTTTCCTAATAAGAGCTATAGACTTTTGACCAGTTAAATATTGACATGAACAAGTTTTACAAAAATTGTTTCAAGTATCCTTTTTTAATCACAGTGAAAATGTAAGACCCGAGATGTAAATGTTGAAGTGAATGACTGAAAGTTTCTTAGATGAAAAAGGCAAAGGTACTAAATTAAAACATATAAAATGCTTAAACGCATTTCCTTCATGTGATATGAATAGAAAGGTTATCTGTAAAAAGTTAGAAAAATTAAAATAAATTACATATTTAAGTACACTCTCCCTTCAACATTTTTATAAAAATTCAGAATAGTGTACTTTTGAATATACACAGAGTAAAAATGCACAGGTGCTGTAGGTTATCATCGGTATCTACACAGCATCACATTAGCATATTTGCTGCAGGTGATTTTATTTGTTACTTAAGCTCCTCTTGAGAAATCTCAGTATACCCAGCTAATTGGGACCCACTGCGGTTCCAGTCTCAGTCTCTCGATAGCAGTCTGTAGCTTCTCGAAGGCTTTGTCTAGGTTGTCATTTACAATGGTCAGATCAAAATAGTGGTTGTACGCTCTATGGATCCGTGCACTTTCATCGACTGTTTTTTTCAAATCAGTGTCCTGTTAAAGAGATTTTAAAGATTACTGCTAAGAACATAAGACTTGGCAAATCCTTATAAATACAGAAGTATCCCTTCATTACATACTGCAACTATTTAAAGCTATATATTGAATATGTTTTTAAAATAATGAAACTTTTCATTTATGGTAAATCCACATAGAACTTAAGCTAAAACGCATTGAAAGGGCTGAAAAAGTTATGAGCCATGCCAATAATGTTAAATGTGGCAACCAAATGTTTGCAAATCTTGTAGTTTTTAAGAAAGTCAATAGAAGAACGTGAACTTGGGCTGGTATGCACAATGGGCAGTTAATAATTTTCTATGTGCAACTGATGATCCAATCAGAATCAAATGAATGATTTAGGAATGACTGAGTTCATCAGTTATGTAAAAATATTTATGCCCTTTTTCATAACCACAGAAAGCACCAAAAATCAATAATTTAAATTAGTATGAAATGAAAGACAATGAAAGATACATTTCTAGCAGAACAAAGCTCTAGAATACCATATTGCTTTTAGAGGCTACATTCCAGCCTTGCTCACCTGACATCAGTTCCTCATTTGTAAACTACTGCTGCATTACTTTAGTTCTGACATGAGCTGCAAAATACGCAGGAAATTTATATTCCTCCATTATGAAGCCTTCATGAAGTGCTGTCACTGAGCATTTTTTTTAGTGTTTCATTAGTCCTACAATCTTGGAAAATTCCTCTCTACTTTTGCACAAAAGCAATTTTTTTGTAATCAGTTATGAGATTTGTCCCCTTGACAATATTTATTTTAATGTTTTCAAGTCTTGATACAGTTGTAAATACAAAAGCCAAAATGAAAAATTAAGTTTGTTAATAGCCTTTACTTCACACTAAATGAAGGAGACAAGCATATGTGTCACCACAAAAGCCAGAATTTTTGCAATGGAATGGCTTAGGATGCTAGAAATAACGTAGACAGACCCATTAGCAAGCAGAACATAATACTTTAAATGACATTTGTTTTTTATTTGTTCAGGAAATACAAGAATATGAAATGGGAAATCATACTCTTTATATACATGTGTACAGATATGATTTAGAATCCATAAATATGTATTTTAAAGGTAACTATACTCTTTATTATTCATAAGGACAAATAAAACAAACATAAGCATGTCCCTCAGGGAATGAAATATTAGGAAGTGCAGGAAATTATTTTTATGCTTGTCTGGACAGCTTTAACCTTGCCTTCTTGTATATGCAACACAAAATTCAGGGTTCATTTGGGGCAGGGAGGAGGAAAGGTGGAGCACCCAGAGAGATACTAGAATCTACAATAACCAGAATCCATGACTAGACCTGGACAGTCTCTCATATAGCTAAGAGAATGCAATCTCACAGGTCTGAAAAGACTAAAATTCCCATATTCATGTAGTGGAAATTAACCCACCCCCCATTTTATTGCTTTGAATGTCCCATCAGCATTATACAAGATATTGCTACTATCTAAACTGCAGTATTGTTGTGAGTTGTCAGCAAACCATGGCTTTTTTTAGATGGGGAAGCTGTACTGATGAACATAGAGGACAGTTTCCTTAACTACTCGATCTGGCTTTTTTTGCTTTGGTCCTGCAGCGGGGAAAGTTCATGCCCACACAGAATATTTATAATTTTCTGTGCTGGAGGAAACACGTCTTGGTTCCCTCTGCTACACACCATGTTTCAGAAAAGGAGAGAAGATGTAAGGAATAAGATGTGCCACTTTGCTTTACATGACAAATACAAGGAACTTCAGGGGAAGAGAAGCTATTCAACACTTCTTATTCTGGCAGCTCCCAGCCATTCTCAGTGCAGCACGCCCTGCAGCAGCAGCGCAAACAAGGCCTAGTTGCTTTCTGCTGTTGGTTGGTTATTTTTTTTATGCAGGCTGCAATATCCTTCCTAAGGATTACAGACTCCATTTTTAAAGCACACCTGTATTATAAGACAAACCTGAACAAAACTTTGTGGGAGGAGGTGTGGAAAGTGAAAGAAAGACATTTACACAAAAGAACAATTCCCACCATCAAGTATCTGCCATTTGCTGCAAATAATCAAAGGTGACACTTCCCAAAGAAGACATGACAAGTAATTTTTGTAATCAACGCTCCTCTGTAAGAGGTCTATTTTTAAGAAAGAAGCATATGCCTTATACATAGTATTTGATTAAATTCACCTAAGTAATCAGCAAAAGTCTTGCCTAACTTTTATTAGAGACATTAATTTCAGAACAAATTCCATCTAAAATGAAAGGTAAAAAAAAATAATCTAACAACATCTTGTTCAAAGAAAACGAAATATGAAATAATTGTCTTACAGTGAGAAGTTTGGTTGTAATTCCAGCATCTACCACAGCCTTGTGCATAGCACGCAAAGTCTCCAACTCCGGAGCAGCAATAAATACTACATAGGGCATGAATTCTGAAGTCCTCAGTATTTTCAGGGCCTAGAAGCAAAGAAAAAGACAAAAAACTACTAAGTTTGAGAATGACTCACCACATGTCCCCATTACTTAAGGGGCACTGCAGAACTAGTCTGTTACATTGGGCAGAAACACATAAGCAAAGATTCTTACTTCTATTTTAGAAAATCCTACACTGCCTTTTGAAATGCTAAACATCATTCTTTCCTTGGCTAAAAAAAATTTAGTACTCTGCAAGACTCCTCTTCCATGCAGAATCTCAGGGTTGGTTTTTTTTCCATCTTTCTAACTCATTCTAAATTAGTGCCACAAATCAAGAATCCTGGTGATACAGTAATCTTCAAGCCAGATAAGAAGCCTTCAAATTTAAAGGCATACCTCTTCAACATTATACTCCTACACATGCAGTGTAACATTATAAATTATATACCTGTGGATTCACATCCAAGATGCAGGTCCTTCCTGTCTGAACAACTTCGAGGATGGAATCAATTTTGGTGCCATAAAGATTTCCTTCATATTCTCCGTGCTCTAAATATCTGCCAGCTTTAATATCCATCTCCATTTCAGCTCGTGACACAAATCTGTATGCTTGCCCATCCTTTTCATCATCCCTTGGCTTTCGTGAAGTAACTAAACAAAAAATTAAAATATAAATCCAATGTTTTCATATTTTAATACAGATATGAGACTGGACTGCGAGTTGAGAGTTTGTGGGTGAGAATTAAGGGACAGGCTGGCATGGGTGATGCTGTCGTGGGTGTCTATTACAGGCCACCGGATCAGGACGAGGAAGTTGACGAGGCCTTCTACAGGCAGCTGGTAGCAGCCTCGCAGTCACAGGCCCTGGTTATCGTGGGTGATTTTAACTCCCCTGATATCTGCTGGAAGGCCTACTCAGCCAGCCATCCGCAGTCCAGGAGGTTTCTCCAGTGCATTGACGATAACTTCCTGATGCAAATGGTGGAGGAGCCAACTAGGAGAGGAGCACTGCTAGACCTTATTCTCACGAATAAGGAGGGTCTGGTTGAAGAGGTGAAGGTTGAGGGCAGCCTTGGCTGCAGTGACCATGAGGTGGTGGAGTTCAGGATCTCATGTGGCCATAACAGAATACAGAGCAGATTAGCAACGCTGGACTTCGGTAGTGCCAACTTCGGCCTTTTCAAGCAGTTGCTAGGGGAAATCCCATGGGACAGGGTACTTGAAGGTAAAGGGGCCCAAGATAGTTGGTTAGCGTTCAAAGAATGCTTCTTCCAAGCTCAAGATCGGTGCATTCCAACGGGTAGGAAGTCAAGGAAGGGTGCCAGGAGACCTGCATGGTTAAACAGGGATCTGCTGGGCAAACTCAAGTGTAAAAGGAGGGTCTATAGATCATGGAAGGAGGGGCTGGCCACTTGGGAGGAATATAAGAATGTTGTCAGAGAGTGTAGGGAGGCAACTAGGAAAGCTAAGGCCTCCTTAGAATTAAACCTTGCCAGAGGGGTCAAGGATAATAGAAAGGGCTTCTTCAAATACATTGCAGACAAGGCTAACACCAGAGGCAATGTAGGCCCACTGATGAATGAGGTGGGTGCTCTGGTGACAGAAGATACAGAGAAGGCAGAGTTACTGAATGCCTTCTTTGTCTCTGTCTATACTGCCGGAGGCTTTCCTGAAGAGTCCCCTACCCCTGAAGCCCCAGAGGAAGTCAGGACAAAGGAGGAGTTTGCTCTGGTAGATGAAGACTGGGTTAAGGAGTGGTTAAGTAATCTAGACACCCATAAATCCATGGGTCCTGATGGGATGCACCCGCGGGTGCTGAGGGAGATGGCGGAAGTCATTGCTAGACCACTCTCCATCATCTTTGGCAAGTCGTGGGAAACAGGGGAGGTGCCTGAGGACTGGAGAAAAGCAAATGTCACACCAGTCTTCAAAAAGGGCAAGAAGGAGGACCCGGGTAACTATAGACCAGTCAGCCTCACCTCCATCCCCGGAAAGGTGATGGAACAACTTATTCTCAATGCTCTCTCTAGGCATATCAGGGATAAGAAGGTCATTAGAGGCAGTCAGCATGGCTTCACCAAGGGGAAGTCATGCTTGACCAACCTGATAGCCTTTTATGAGGATATTACCAGGTGGATAGATGATGGCAAAGCAGTAGATGTGGTCTATCTCGATTTCAGAAAAGCATTTGACACCATCTCCCACAGTATCCTTGCGGCTAAACTGAGGAAGTGCGATCTGGATGATCGGGTAGTGAGATGGATTGCGAACTGGCTGGAGAAAAGAAGCCAGAGAGTTGTGGTGAAAGGGATGGAGTCTAGTTGGAGGCCTGTATCTAGTGGAGTCCCCCAGGGTTCGGTACTGGGACCTGTGCTGTTCAATATATTCATCAACGACTTGGATGAGGGAATAGAGTGCACCCTCAGCAAGTTTGCTGATGATACGAAACTGGGAGGAGTGGCTGACACACCAGAAGGCTGTGCTTCCATCCAGCGAGACCTAGACAGGCTGGAGATTTGGGCGGGGAAAAATTTAATGCAATTTAACAAGGGCAAGTTTAGAGTCTTGCATCTGGGCAAGAACAACTCCAGGTTCCAGTATAAGTTGGGTACTGACCTGTTGGAGAGTAGTGTAGGGGAGAGGGACCTGGGGGTCCTGGTGGACAGCAGGATGACGATGAGCCAGCACTGTGCCCTCGTGGCCAAGAAGGCCAATGGCATCCTGGGGTGTATCAGAAGGGGGGTGGTCAGTAGGTCAAGAGAGGTTCTCCTCCCCCTCTACTCTGCCCTGGTAAGACCTCATCTGGAATATTGTGTCCAGTTCTGGGCCCCTCAGTTCAAGAGGGACAGGGAACTGCTGGAGAGAGTCCAGCGCAGAGCCACGAAGATGATGAAGGGAATGGAGCATCTCCCTTATGAGGAAAGGTTGAGGGAGCTGGGTCTCTTGAGCTTGGAAAAGAGGAGACTGAGGGGTGACTTAATCAATGTTTATAAATATGTGAAGGGCGAGTGTCAGGAGGATGGAGCCAGGCTCTTCTCTGTGACATCCAGTGATAGGACAAGGGGCAATGGGTTCAAGCTGGAACATAGGAGGTTCCACTTGAATATGAGAAAAAACTTCTTTACAGTGAGGGTGACAGAGCACTGGAACAGGCTGCCCAGAGAGGTTGTGGAGTCTCCTTCTCTGGAGACATTCAAAGCCCGCCTGGATGCGTTCCTGTGCGATCTGATCTAGGTGTTCCTGCTCCGGCAGGGGGATTGGACTAGATGATCTTTCGAGGTCCCTTCCAATCCCTAACATTCTGTGATTCTGCAATTCTGCCTGTTAAGCTAGGGAGCGTATAATACACATTTATATACAATTATAATTGTTCCATATACAGAGTAATTAATTATTCTAGTACAAGTTTCAAAACTGAGCACAGCCCCTCCTGTTCCCTTTATTTCTATTCTTTCCTGTATGTTGCTTACCTACCCATTTGCTCATTTCCTTTGTATTGTTCCTTCACGCCATATACAATACTCATTCATGTCATCTTTTTAATTATTCACTTAATAAAATAATAGTTTAAGTGGCTTGGAAATCAAATGGAAGTTTAACTCTCAAATGGCAAATGTACTTCTGAAAATAACTTGGCACACATTAAAATCTGCCATGCCCTGCTCCGCAAACCTTAGCACATACTTTGCTCACTGTATTTGCCCTGTTATTCAGGGTAGAATTACCTGAGCTAGCTATAAAGAAGGTTATAGCTTAAATATCAGAAGAAGCCCAGCCACCACAGCAGAATATTAGTGGAGGCCAGCTAATGCTGCTTTCCAGGACAACTAACCCTTTAAAGCAAGGTAAACTCACTGCAGAGGATTAAAGCCAATATTTAAGTAAAACATCAGCAGCCATCTTGCGTATTGGCTACACTATGCAGTACCGACATTACTTAAGCAAGAAGGTGAAAATAAAATAGCAGATTATTACCGACTTTGCAGTCCTATCACCGTATTACTTGCCCAGTGCTCGCATTTAATTAGATTTGAACTCTACAATATATTTAACATAACAACAAATGGATCCCTTTGGTAATACTTCTGTCATCACTTGGTGCCATATCACCACTTGGTGCAACAAGTGGAGAGCATTCTCCCCCTTCCAGTAATTCCTGTCAACTTCATTATTACAGAAAACTCAAATCCCAGGAGAAATTATCTTCTGAAGCTTTTAGCAATAAACATATTATTAGAACATCTAGTTTTAGCCAAGATTCTACAGAAAGATTAAAACTGTAGTGGTTAATACAATAAAAAAAAATCATAGCAGTTTGAAATAAAATTTTGGAGAATGAGCTTTAAGTTTACAGCCAGAAGATAACTTAACAGTTCAGCTACCCACACAGAAGAAAAAAATACAGCACCATTTGCTGGATTAGAACTCGACACCAAGGACATACTTCTGCCCAAAGCAAAATGGATCTGTTTCAGCCATTTAAAAAAAAAAAAAAAAAAAAAGGGGCAAATCAAACTAAAACTAACAAACTCACCCCACACATATTTGTGAATAACCGGGATAATTTCCTTCTATTCAAAGAAACTGAGGCCAACTAAGGTTAGTGATTACCCTACTTAAAATCTAAATATAAAGTGGAGAGGAGATTCTATATATGATATACTATGTACTGCATGTGCATGATTAGATTGTTGGATTGCTAGATTGGAGAAGTTAATTTTTTTGCTTTTAAAGGATGTTCAAGAGCTCAAAGCAAAAGTATTTTAACACTGTGTTGCACTACTTACATATATTTAAGCATATATATATATATATTTAGAGAAACCAGTAATTTTGGGGGCTTTTTAAAACGGGAATTAAGAATTTTAGAAGTAATAAAAAGGTTCCTACTATTTTGCCAATTTAAAATAATGAGATTCCCAGGGGAAGATTTCTTTAAAAAAGTAACACCGAGCAGTCAACCTTGTTATCAGTCACACATATCAATTTTCTTAGTGCTCTGGCCAGTTTTGGTGTTAAGAGAACCACCAAATGAGAGAGACTGGTTATCTCATTTTGCACAATTTATCTTTCAGACCAGTCCCTTCTCTGCTATTATCAGATCTACTTCTTGCCCACTGAAAACAGAATGGAACAGACTGGTTTTGAAATTCTGAAAAGCAGGTGGTAGGAGGATGTCGTGGTTTATAAAGCCACGGGGACAGTTTTTGCCAAACACCTGGTGGGCTGAGGCAGGGACAGGGAGGGTTTCACTCACCACTTAGGGTCACGGGCAAGAAACTGACAGGACTTGGGAAGAACCACGTCTTAAAAAGGCACTTCTCCCCCACCCCTCTCTTCTTCCCAAAGCCCAAAGTCTTTGTTCTGTACCTTCTCCCCTCCCTCTCAAAGCTGCGCAGGGGGACAGGGAACGGGGCTGCTGTCAGTCTGCTGCTCCTTCCTCCTCAGGGGAGGGCTCCTCACAGTCTTTCCCGGCTGCAGTGTGGGGTTCATCTCAGAAACTGCTCTGGCGTGAGTCCTTTTCCACATGGGGCCACAGTCCCCTGACGACTGCCCAGCTCCAGTGTCTTACAGGGGCTACCCCTCCCGGTTACCAAACACTTGGAGCCGGGCGGCAGGGTGAACCCTTAACAGTCACTTACAGGAGGCACCTGTAGCCCCTCCCTTGCTGCCAGAGCAGACTGGGAGCTAGGGGCAACTTTTTTGCAGCTTCTCTACAGGAGCCATTACTGTGGCCCCTCCCTGCTACCAGACAAACCCCTCCCCACAAAACCATAACAGAGGAAAATAATAATGTAGCTAGGGTGGACTTCTCTGGTCAGCAGTCAAAAGAAGGGGGTTAAAAAAACAAAGATTTGGTGAATGAGCAAAGTAACTATCTGGAAGGAAGGCAAGAAAACAATACTTCAGTAAGGGAGGAAGGTTTTTCTGAAGTTGATAGAAAAAAAGACCGTGGGCTTGAGGCTAGATGTATTACAACATCAGATTATCATGCAAATCTTGGAGATCACAAACACTTCAGTTTTATTGGAAGTTTGTTGCTTTTCCCTACATTTCTAATACTAAAGTAACAATTTATAATGCCTAGGGTACTTCTACAGATGGAAAACTAAACGGCAGACATGAGAAAATCCACTGGCTGTTCATTACAGAAGACTACTAGGAACTTCTAGCTTCCCGTCAGTAGCTGATGGTGACTGACACTGAAGAAACCTAGCAGACTGAAATACTGCACATACAAAAATTGTTTTTCTGCAGCATCAGTAACATTTAACTGCCAGCTACAAATATTTTCACTGTCATCGTATGTTAGTTCAGTTGTCAGAGAAGATGAAGAACCTTTTGTTTTGCCCCCATATATAATTTTGATGCTCTGACAAAATTACTCCTACCCTGGATCACTGGGTTAAATATGAAGTATTCTCCAGATAACCAGAGACGCAAAGTATGATATTACAATAGGAATGCTGACAACTTACATGGCACTGTAGTTCCAAACCTAGTAGGATTCAGTACTATAAACCTGTTCTTCAAACTTCTTCGCCCCACTCCTTGGGCCCCAATTAAGACCAGTGTTTTCCTCTGAAAAGGAGGCATCTTGGCTACTTCCTCATAGATCTGAATTTCATGACGATCAAATTCTACATTGAGAAATGTACAAAAAATAGTCAATACACAGTCAGTACTCTAAGAAAAAAAATCAAGCAGTCGTGCTATATATCAACAGAACAGATGTGAATATAAAGACTACTCAAAGAGCATTAAGTCTGCTTTCTTGCTTTAAATTGGTATAGAAATAAAATAGTTACCCCTTCATGGACAGCATAAGGTCAGATTATTACCTTTACTCCTAAGGAGAAAATTTGGGATTGATCAGAATGGAAAAACTATGATTAACAATTAGTGGGCTTTCACAGAGTCATAAAATGGTTGAAGTTGGAAGGTACCTCTGGAGGGTATCTGGTCCAACCCCCTGCTCAAGCAGGGCGACCTGGAGATGGTTGCCTAGGACCACATCCAGACAGCTGTTGAATATCTCCAAGGAGGGAGACTCCAAAAACTCTCTGGGCAAACTGTGCCAGTGCTCAGCCACCCTCACAGTGAAAAAAGTGTTTCCTGATGTTCAGAGGGAACCTCCTGTGTTGTTGCTTGTTGCCTTCTGTCCTGTCACTGGGCTTCTCTGAAAAGAGGCTGGCTCCATCCTCTTTGCACCCTCCCTTCAGGTATTTATACACATTGATGATATACTCCCTGAGCCTCTCAACAGTCCCAGCTCTCCCACAGCCTTTCCTCATAGGAGACATGCTCCATTCCCTTCATCATCTTCATATGTCCGTGTCTCTCTTGCACTGGGGAGGATCCCAGTACACTTCAGGTGTGGCCTCACCAGTGCTGAAGGATCACATCACTCAACCTGCTGGCAGCAAAGCTTTCACTTTTTCTCTCTTCTAACACATATTCTTCTCTGACTTCCAGCTACCAGAAGATGTACTCAGCACCACCATTCACTAGTCATTGTTGCTTTTAAACCATAAAAACTATCTGATCTATCAAATTTATAATCAAATATTTTACTGCAAATCTTTCAGCATTGGATATACTAGACTCTGCAAGCCTAGAGATCTTTGACTCATACGTAATATTAAGAGATACCTGCATTTCTTGTAGTGAGATACATCATCTTTTTCTTTTTTTTGCTGCTAATTGTTCCACAGAAAGGCCCTAGAAATAAAAATTGATACAAACTCATTTTTGTTAAGTGTGTTTTTCCAAAGCTATTTACACGAACATATGCAACTTCAGATTAATTACATTGACAAGGACTATTTTAGAATTTTACATATTCTAGGGCAAGGAGATCACATCTATTTTCATACAAATCAAATGGTATATTAAGAGCCGAACAGAGAAAAAAATAAATTTTCCTATAAAGCTTTGTAAAAAGCAGCAGAAAATTCCATAAAACATGTTCAATTTATTAACTTCAAGTGCATACTTTAAAAACATAATTAAAAAAGAATTAATTCTCTTATGCCTTTCCCACCTCATTTAGCTTTTCATCAGCAGGTGGCAAAACTGATTCACGTATCTATGAAGACTATGCATAGACTTTAGCCTTTGTCCTTCAGTCAAACCCAAAATATAATAATTAGCATTTCACAATGTTTTGTGTCTTCTCCCACAGCAGTTTTTTAGTATCTATGAAGGCAGGTGAACCAAAACAAATGGAGTCAGAGCAAATTCTATTCCTGAAATTAAATCTCACCCGAGTTGTCCCAGTCTCTCCTAACAAAGGCCTTTCTCTTCTCTTCCAGGAACTGGCTAGGAATAAGCCCTGCACTTCCTCCTTCTTTGACATGACTAGCCTGGAGGGGAAAAAAAAAATAAAATCATAGGTAACCTGTGAGAACCATTTTTCTCATCGACATGGTGTTGACCGACTTTCACACTGCCAGAGTTTCTCAGTGGTGAGTATTGATACATTTACTACTGAGACTTGGAAATTCAAACTCAGATGTGTATTAAAATTCCATCTTACAGTAACAGTGTCTTGCCATTGAGTATGAAAATTCAGGAAACTTAAATAAAATAGATACAAGTTTCATTATTGGTTCCCATTAAATTAGGAAGCTCCCATAGCCATAAACATTTGGCATCAAAATAAGTGGAATTCTATGTCTCCAGACACTGAACTCTCAAGTGACGAAACTCAAGACTTTCAAGTATACAGTACACTTATTTTGTATTCTTGAGCTGTTCCAAACAGGTTCTAGTGAAGCTTATTAACTGTCATTTCACAAAGAGTGACTGCCATTAACACATGCCTAATCATGCCTTCAAGCTTTTTGCACTAAGTAACTAAAGGTTTAAAATCTTAGTAACTTAAGTATTCCTAGTAATGAAAGTTTGGCTAAGATTCTCTATAAAATAATTTCATGGCTAGCTCAATTCTCAGCAAGCTTAACACATATGAACACACAGTTATGAAATGTTACTCTTTTTTTCTCCATAACTGGTTGGCCTGTCTCTTGCTAAAAGGAACTGTTTGCTTTTCAACTTGTATGCTTTTACCTATCACTAACTGTTTTTTTACAGTTAGCAAGTTTTCAGTAACAGTCTAGCATTTCTAGAAAGCACAAGGAAAAACTAACTTTTTTTGACAGTGGCATGATCTGCATAGCTATACTTGCAACACATTATACTGGTTTAATGCATTTCATTTTGCCACTGATCAAGTGTTTAAGTGTTATTTCTCCTGAACTCCCACAAGTTACAATTGGAGAATTTGAAAACAATATAGAAGACAGCATGTAAGCTAAATGTCAAACTACTCCAGAGTTCCGGAGCATCTAACTGCTGAAACTAATTAACTTGGCAGCAATAAATTTTCTGCCTTCCCTCACACTTTTTATTCTCTTTCTTTTCATTATTACTGTCACTGACAAGCAACAGAATTCAGCAACAGTTGTTGATGTATATTCAAGTATTTTTGTTGCTTTTAAAGAAGTAATACATTTATCAGTCTCGAGCAATTTTTGGCTCACTATTGCTTATTACCTAGCAAAAAGGGTAAGCAATTTAGGGGTAGAAGGGGAAATTAATAATGCTAAACTCTTTGCCTAGATTGGCACTGCCACTTGCACATCTCAGTTGAGAAAAGTGTCTTAAAAGTTCACTCGTCAAAGGCACTGATGATGTTTAATTGTGTGCATAGTTGTCTTGGAAAAAATAAAAATAGCATAAGCATAGGATTACATTTCTACTGAAGGACTGAATGTGGAAATACAGCCTTAAAGTAGGATGAACTGTTAATATTTGAAATAGTGCCAACACTTTGATTATGAGCATGCACGTTACAGCTCACACACATTGACCACCACTGTGGAAATAAAAGATACAGCTTCTCCAAATAGCTATCTATTCTCAGCCCTCTTCAAATCCACAGATTTAATTTCCCTGTCTCTCTCTCCTCAACTCTGAGCACTCGGGAAGATCCACTTCTTCCACAGTCGCTGTCAGGAAAGGCTTACCACAATTAAGAGAGTCAACCTGACACCTTCTGCTAGAAATTGTCCACTTAAGCTGATTTTGGAATGTCTAGGCTTATGATACAAGAACAAAGACAAATAAATAGCAGTAATAGCAAAATGAGTGTTACATATACAATTTATAATATCCCATTTTCTCTAGCTTTTCAGTTGTTAATATCTTGATATTAGGTTGAAATTGTATTGCAGTGTAACTATGTTTTCTTGTACCTAACTGTTAAATAGAAGTAGATCATAATTTAAAGAGTTTATTATTAAGGCAAACAGTGAAGCTTTTTTTTTATTTTTATTTTTTAAATATTTTTTACCAACCTGCCACCAATTTGGATCTTCCCGGTTTACAATCTGAAGAATTTCTCCTTTAGAAAATTTCAAACCTGCTTCTTTGCATGGGATGAGGTTGTCATTATATGGATTATAATCAAAATGACACTTCACAAAAACCTGAAATGTGTAAAAATTTACAAAGCTTAAACATTATAAAATACATTCTTACTAATTTATCTGTCAAACTGAAGTAAGGTCTTTAACTACAGCATAAAAAGTTTGACATGATCAAAGTTGCATTTGGCAAGTAAAATACAATCTATGGAAAAAATGGCATATACCAGCTGCGAGAGTAGAGTAATCAGCAGTGCAAACCCTGGCTGGAAGAGCTTCGTGATAAAAATAAAACCCCAACTGTTCTATTAGGACAATGTATTACAAAACACTTATTTTTGCATTTCAGTATATACAACTCAATTAGTATTCTGACTTCAAATTACTTAAAAATATTAAAAAGTCTCTAAATGTGAGGACTGTATTCAAAGCTTGTGGAATCTTAAGAATTAATTTGGCCATAAACTCAATATGTTAAAAAAAGCCATGATACATGACTGCTTAAGACTCAAATTTCATGCAGGGGAAGAAACAGCAAGTTGCGTCAGTAGACTAGAAAGATCTTTGACTTTTTTCTACCATCCAGGTGAGCAAATGAAGCAGGGTACCTGCCTCAAATACAGCCTCTACTCAATGTAAGCATAGTCTATTATAGCTACAGGCATTAAGATCCACTACCTGAAGGAGTATCTTACAAGACATTTCAAAGGCACCAATTTAGAGCAACAAGTTACTTCTGCAGTGGAGAAATGGACAGCCTACAGCAGCAACAAAAGGATAAAGGAATAGCCACCATCTGAATTCCTGCTTAAATCAGCAAGTGCAAGCTAATCTGTTGAATTCAATGTGTTTCTCAATTCTATGAAACAGCTTACTTGCACACTGATCATGTTACAAACACTGCCGATTGCGGCTAAGTCATCAGAGGTCACTAGATGTCAAAGAAACACAGTTCCTGTGCAGCATACAATCATATACTAATCAGAACTTTTTAGGCAGCCATATCAGGTCTGGTATTAATCTACTGAATAAACCCATTTCCAAAATGTACATAAAGGTGAATACAGGTATCTACATTTTAGCCTTCCTGCTAGCATTAATACACAAAATAATCAAATTCTGTCTAATCCAGATTCTTCAAATAATCTTATGTGATATAGTACCAAGCAAAAGTTCTTTTGACAGAATTGTTAGAAATGTGCTACTGACCTGTTGAGGAATAACAGTGTCTCTGTAGCTGGGGAGAATCTTCAGAGTGACACTGCCACTAATATTTTTCAGCAGTTCCTGCAACTCTTTTGGATTATTTCCAACCTCATGGCCATTCACCTCTTTAATAATGTCACCTACATGCAGAAGTCCTTGTCGATCTATCATTCCGCCATGAAGAATTCGTGCTATTACCAGATCGTTGTTCTCAACTCTAAACGTAACACCCTGAAAGAGGTACACGACACCTAGTTTACCATTGTTTGAATTTCAATTTCGTTTTACCTTACCATTATCTCAAGCAAAAATATACAGCTATGGGATATTCTAATATGGGATACCCCAATGACAACAGACAATAATAACGACTACAGTGCAAGAGTTCCTAATATACAGATATGTACCAGGTGACACAAAAGTGCTTTCAGACAAGGTTTTCATACAACTGAACAATGACTGTGTTGTTCTTGATTGCATGCAATCCTGTTGTTTTGTACCAGGACCAAGATGTTGTGTTAGTCAGTTATGCTAGCAAGTAATTCAGCCTAGCGACTGCCCACTCACTATCCCATATTTTCTTACAGAGAACAGGATGGGGGACACACAAATATTTTTTTATTTCAACCTCTTGATACTGGTCTTATAACCCATTAAATTACACAACAGACAATGAACATAATTAAAACAATGCAAGAAATCAGGCACACGCAAACATTTTCACTCGCACTTTAAAGACATACTCATCTTCAATTACTTACTAATGGTTCCCCTGCTTTTTTGTGAATTCCAAGGATACGAATAGCATCTACTGGAACAATCTGGTTGTTCACTGAAGAGTTATTGACTTCTGGGCTAGAAGGAGGAGAATCGTAACATTTTGAAGCCACAATATCATGTGCTTCCAAGAGTGACTGCAAAGGAACAGAAAAGGCCTTTTTAAAATCATTAAATAACTGTTTGAAAAAGGATTTAGTGCTGAATAACCACAATACACCCTTTTGGGACCAGATCATAAAACCCTTACTTCACGTGGAATGGATCAAAAACTAACATACAAACAAGTACTCACATGGACAGATAAGCCTATTGTCTTGGCAAATATGCTCTCTTTCGTAAAGACAAATGCTTCTTCTTAAGTAAGTGTAGGAGAAATGTAATGAATTTGGGAGGAATATGTGAATTTGCAAGGAAGAAGATGGAAAAAGCAGTACCTAAAATAGTCTTTCACTTAATAAGACAGTATCCAAGCAAATTGTTAAAGTAAACGAAAAAAAATGAAGATAACTCATCATTAGATACTTGTATTTAATGTAGCAAAATTTTCCTCCACAGTAATTAGGGTAATTACAGGTATGCAAGGATTTCTAGCAATCTGCAGAACAAGTGCTTTCTGCTTGTGTAAAGCCAAGGCAGAATTCCAGCACCAAGTGAATCCAAGTTGACAGGATTCACTTTGTTATGGTTTTGTGTGGGGGGGTTTTGTAGTAGCTGCTAAAGATTTCCCTGGACTCCAGCTCTGCTGACAGCAAGGGAGGGGCTACAGTGGTGGCTCCTCTAAGTGATTGCTAAGGGTTCACCCCCACCCCTGGCTCCAGGGGTTTAGTAACCAGGGAGGGGGGGAGGAGTACCACTGATCTAGCCTCTGTGAAAATCGACTGGAAGTTTCCTGAGCTTTAGGCTGGACCCAATCAGCGCCTCTGCAAATAACATATTTAGGAGGGGGCACAGAACAATGGGGGGTGCGGTCCAGCCGCCTGCTCGGCTTCTGCGAACCAACCTGCCGTAGCCCAAGCCTCTGCCATGGCTCGCCCGAGAGTCCATTTTCCCGGGAGCCAATGAAAACCTGCGGCGGAGAGAGAAGCGAGATTTTTGAGAGGAAGGACCACACGACACTCCGGTCAGGGAAGGGAAGCAAGAAAGAGGGAGGTTTTCCCCTCGGAATTTTGTCCTTGGTGCAGCCCATGAGAAGATGCAGCCGTGGAGGACCCCACGTAGGAATTTATGGAGAAGCCCACACTGGAGCCGGGCATTTGTTGGGGGACTGTGTCCCCGTGTGGAAAAGGACTCACGCCACAGCAGTTTTTTGAGAAGGACTCTCCCATGAGAAGGGACCCCACGCTGCAGCTGGGAAAGTCTGTGAGGAGCCCTCCCCTGAGGAGGAAGGAGCGGCGGACTGACAGCAATCCCCCATTCCCTGTCCCCCTGAACTGCCTGGGGAGGGGGGAAAAGGTACAGAACAAAGCCTTTGGGCTTTGTGAAGAAGGGAGGAGTGGGAAGAAGTGCCTTTTTTTTTTTTTTAAGATGTGGTTTCTCTCTCTCAGTATCTTGCTTCTTGTTGTAAATAGTTAATAAATTCAATTGTTTTTTTTTGTTCTTCCCAATTTGTGTGGGTTTCTTGCCCGTGACCCTAAGTGGTGAGTGAAACCCTCCCTGTCCCTGCCTCAGCCCACCAGGTGTTTGATAAAAGCTGTCCCTGTCGCTTTATAAACCAGGACACACTTTTGACAAGAGCTCAGACCTTATAGTTAATGGTGTCTTCACCAGTCTAGACGCATAAATACAAAGCAAAAGGAAGAGATCCAAATAAATAATCTTCGGAACACAATGCAAGTTAGACTTGATTTTCTCATAAAAGATACTTTAAAGAAAAGATTTATAAGACAAAATGTACAGGTAAAATAAGATCAAACTTGTGAAATTACACAGTGGAGACTTTCTGTCTTAAAAGGAGAAGGGATACCCTATAGCCACCATATACAGTAGTTCAAGCTAAAGCATCCTATAGTGCAGAGAGTCTCACTGACAGATACAGAAAGAGGAAAAGAAGCAAGTAGAGGAGATGCCTACTAGGTCTCAAACAACATAGTTTTGTTTCAAAGAGTGACCTGATGAGAGAGTATTAAGTCAGATCACTGACTGGTGTTAAATAAGTAGCTAAAAAGATAAGATGCTATAGGGACTACCACTGATAGTGACATGCACATGCCAGAAGCAGACAGCAAAGTACTAGAAAGCAGAGCAGATCGGTAGGCAACATTTAAGCATATTTAACAATTTTGCTATGCGGTCTGCTCCACCCTTCTCTAAGCCATCTCTAACCTAAAAGTTGTACAACCATATTAGTTTAGTGCTAAGCAAAATGTGCAAGCCCTTGAAGCGTCACAAACCTGAATAGTTATCTTAATCTGCCCATTACACAATGACCCTGATGATATTTCCACTTGAGGTTGGAAGGAGGTACTAATTCGCTGATTTCTGCCTCTGCCACTAAGACTGTAAAGACAGCTTCTTATTGTGGCTGCTCGGATACTGCGTACATAAACTAAATCAAATTAAATAGAAGAAACAATCATTTATTTAAATTAAGCAGCTCTCAGATGGTATAAATTTCTAATTCTTCATTATCCAAGACATATCCAATCCAGAAACCAGAACAGATCTCTTTCTTTGACAATGTTTATAAGCAACATTTGTTGATCTTTCCACATTTCCAAAATGAAACCAGCTAGCATCAACTATGCTTTTAACATTACCACTGACAAAACTAGGTAGATACACCAGTATGATATTTCCAGTTTTCTCTTTTGGTCACATGCTAGCGTGAACAAATTGTTCCCAAACTTTCTGGCCACAAACCACTAGATTTCTCATGGAGCCTTACACATAACCATGTTGTACAGCTTCCTGCCCTTAGTAGCCATGTATTTTACAGATTATAATCTCATCCAAAGTCAAAAAAGACTACTAAACCAACAGTCTGTATCATCCCTTTCAGATTAACACACTCTAAGATTCTTCAGTTCTTAAATCTGATCCCATTCCACATTCTGATCCTATTTATTCACTCAGCTTTATGGGTAAGCATGAATTCTTTCAACTACTACTTAACCATCTCGCAACCACAAAAACTTTTTCCTGCTATTTACATAATGTTTGAGCCACTGGAGGACTATCAGGGACCATACATTGTTTCCCATAATTATAAAATGCTTTCTATAAGAAAAGTGGTATTGGTTTCCTTAAAACAAGCCATAGTTTACTTATTACCTTCCTGTACCTTACTTTCAGTTCTGAAACTCAGGAATCTATACTAGTTTTCCAAGACTGTTTCCGGACAGCCATGTCACAGCATATAGTCCTGAAGAACACTTAAACAAAGCCACCCGGCACAGGGGCCATATGTCTGTATCCACTGCCAGACTGCAACATTTTAAGTCACTCAGTTGCTTTCTTATTTCAGTAATAGAGTTGAGTGATCTGAGAAATACAATTACATGAACTTCACTTGTTTCTTTGTAATGGTATCGGAAAAAGTGATATCCTGCGCTCCTGCAACTCCAGAGCTCCTCTGGAATCTGACCTTTCCCATACTGGTGCTGGAACACTTATAAAACCACTGCCAAAGTCTGCAAAACAACATGGACTGAAAATCAACACCATAAAACAGTTCAAAGATACAGCATATGTAAACCAGATCAGCTGACTGTCCAGACTGGCTAACTGTAGAAAGGTTCGCGTGGAAAAAATGGCAATGTTGGTGGAATAAGACATTTAGAAGAACTCTCTGTGTATCACAAGAGATATCACACAAGGGACACACCGTCCTGTGGCAGACTGTATGGCCTCTTTGTGCAAGATACTGTCATAAAGTAATCCATAAACTTAGAATACATTGACTTCTTTCCAATAGTAGTTATTTGACAGGTTAAAAAAAAAAGTAATTCAAAATTCAGTAAACAAAGAAACATTAAACATCCAAGGCTCTCTGAAGTGCTGAAGGCAAGTTCAAATTCAAAACTTGCATTGTCAGCACAATCTGTACATGTATGAAGAATTGCCTGCCCTATATGATAACTATTTCCCCAACTGTGATCCAATAGAACAATTAAATTACAAATTGGGGACTGGGGTGGGGGGTACACAAGAGCAAAGCAACACTATGGTTTTGAATTTGGGACTCCTTTCCTAACACTTTAGGCCTCAGAAGTATTTAAAATATTTTGGTTCTTCTTTTATGCACTAAATACATGCTAGTCTTCTCTGATAACACTGTTTAAATATTAGAACTTAATAAATTGACTACTCCCTAACGTACATGTGAAAAGAAGGTATTTTTAAAGGCTATTCTGGAAAAGTGAGGAAATAATTTAAGATCTTAGAGAAATCGGGGGGCTGGTAAGAAGGCAGGAATATGTGGGAAAAAAATAACCCTGTACATTAAGATCTTTCTAGGAAGCAACTTAAGATCACTTTTCTAAATGAAATATTTTAAAGGTATGATTAGCCATTATAAAGCTAACTATTAGAACAAAATATTGGCGGCTTTTCAGGTCAAGTACTTCATTGTCAGCAGAATCTACTATTTAGGATGAATGGCTTGCATAATTCTTGGAAAGGTGGAAGTAACTGAACAAGTAATTTGGTAAGCAGCAGAACTGATTCTTTCACATGTTTAACCACTCCAAGAGTGCAATGCTTTCAACTCCTCCCTCTTCTCTCAAGGCAACCTCTCTTATCACTCCTCTCTTCTGCTCTCCAGCTACTGCTGATAAGACTTGCTATAGCCTTTTCCATGCACTGCATGTGCCAGCTGGCTCTTCAATACACACTGGCCTGATGGCCAGCCATCAATATTTTGAAAGTCATAAGAAGCATCTTCCACAATTTGACCCCTGAAAAGTTCAGTAAAAACTTTTATTTTAGAGCTAAAAAGTGGAAGGGAAGTAAAAGAAAGGAATTAAAGGAGAAATCATAGAATCATTAAGGTTGGAAAAGACCTCAAGGATCATCAAGTCCAACCCAACATCACCTAACTCACTAAACCATGTCCCTAAGCACCACATCTACAAGTTTCCTGAGCATCTCCAGGGACGGTGACTCCACCACTTCCCTGGGCAGCCTCTTCCAATGCCTGATCACTCTTTCAGTGAATAAATTTTTCCTAATATCTAGTCTAAACCTCCCCTGGTGCAACTTGAGGCCGTTTCCTCTTGTCCTATCACTTGTTACTTTAGAGAAGAGGCCAGCACCCACCTCACTACAACCTCCTTTCAGGTAGTTGTAGAGAGTGATGAGGTCTCCTCTCAGCCTCCTCTTCTCTAGACTTCCCTCAGCCGTTCCTCATAAGACCTGTGCTCCAGACCCTTCACCAGCTTCATTGCCCTTCTCTGGACCTGCTCCAGCACCTCAATGTCCTTCTTGTGGTGAGGGGCCCAAAACTGAACACAGGATTCAAGGTGCGGTCTTACCAGTGCTGAGTACAGGGGCACAATCACTTCCCTAGTCCTGCTGGCCACACCATTTCTGATGCAGGCCAGGATGCCATTGGCCTTCTTGGCCACCTGGGCACACTGCTGGCTCATGTTCAGCTGGCTGTTGACCAGCACCCCCAGGTCCCTCTCTGCTGGGCAGCTTTCCAGCCACTCTCCCCTGAGCCTGTAGCATTGCAGGGGGTTGTTGTGACCAAAGTGCAGGACCCAGCACTTGGCTTTATTGAACCTCATAAAGGTTCATAAATGAGAAAAGGGAGGGAACAGACAGTCAAACATAACAGTATAACCATACCTGCATCCATACACCAGAAGCCAGTCCACCCCCGATGTTTTTCTACAAAAATGTGTAAAAGTAATGAAGTTCTGTAATTTGGTATTTTCAGCACTAAATGATACATTCAAATAAGCTATTGCACCAATGACTTGTATACCACATTTGATACTTGTATGCTGAGGTAGGTTACAACTATAAGATGATGCTCTGATAAAGTTGCACCGTTCACATGTAAAATACAGGATCAGCCTCTAAAACAGTTGCATAACAGTGTCCATGAAACTTGTAAGAGAGTCAATTCAAGGTGGCTTATTTACATATTCAATGAGCTCCAGTAAGGAGGCAAATTGTGTTTTCTATAATTACAAATGAAATTGTATTTTTCCTTTCTTCCTTACAGGTCCCTTCTTGAAGAATTTGGAATATGTCTCCTTGCACCAAACAAGGTGGAAAGGACAGCACTTATTACTTCAGTATTTAGTTAATTTTATGTTTCCTTTTCAGAGAGAGAGACATATAGCTTCCCCAAGCCTTAGAAAGAATATGCAGACCACATTTTGGTCTGCAAATTGTCCTAGAAGCTCTTCTAGAGTGGTCATAACTACAATAGCAGTTAAATAAAAACACTTAATCAAAATACTACAACTTCTGCTTTGGTTGTCTTTGTTGACTGCCTCCAGGTGGGAAATGTAAGCACAAAATCAAGGGTCAAAAAAGTACACCCTAATTTTAGGCTTCAAAACTGAATCACATCAGATCTACTTTTAAAAAGTAGGTAGCTAGCTGCTTTTTGCCTGTATGCAGCAGCCAAAACTGATCATTGTTTCTGCACAAGACTGAAGGCCTCACAACAGGGCACTTAGAAAATAAAAAAATACAAGCTAAAGCTGCTTCAGACATTTGGTGGTTTGTTTGGTTTTTTGTTTTTTTTTTTTTTAATTAACTCTTAATTCTGACACAGTGAAGGATAGGTTAGTTCTCCAGGGCAGCATTTAACTAGTCGAACCATCAAATAGTCTTTTCTCCTCTTTTCGTACCTAATTCTTTCTGCACCATCCGGGTTTTGCAGCAAATGAATTAGGGAGCTCTAGAAACAGCTTACTTCTCTTACATACCCATGACTCACCCAACAGTATAGTGAAAAAAGCAGCATGCAGTCTTGTTCATAGTATGCATTAATCATGACATGAATTTTTAAACTGGGTTCCAGGGAGGAGTTAACAAACTGCAAACCGGTAAGTCTGATGTTGATACTAAAAAAAATTTGAAGCTTCCATAAAAAACAGAATGATTGGACAAAAGAGATCATGGGAAAATATCAACATGCTTTAATAAAGGGGAGTCATGCTTCCTTGAAAGATTCACGAAGCATGGCAACGATGCAGTTACAGTTGATAATAGAGATCAATTTCCAAAAGGCCTTGATAGACTCTTATCACATTTTTTTAGGGAAACAAAACTACTCTAGGATAAGCAGTAAGGCTCTCACATAGATGAAAACATTGGTTAAAAGACAGAAAAATTTGGGCCAGGAATATAGTTTTATTATTAGTTTTCAAAATTCATGTTACTAGGGGATTCCCCACAGGCATCTGGGCTCAGTTCTACACTTGCCAGTACACTGATGTGTCAGATAAATGATACAGGAAATGGGGGTAAGAAGTGAAATGACAGGGTTTGCTGATGCTGCTATACTATTCAAGGAGTAAAACAACTGATTGTAATGTGCAGGCAAACCTCATGAGCAACAGAGTGAAATGAAATCAACACAGACTGGAAAGGAAAACACAATCCTAATTTAACATATTAACTGACAGACTCAAAAGTGGTATCTCAGAGGTGTAAATAATACAAAACCAAAGCAAACAAAAAAACCCCAACCTACCTCTATGTTTACTAGGTGTAGAGGTACCTCTTCTTTACTGAGAGGGTAGTCAAAACACTGGACCACCTAGGGAGGTGGCTGATGCTCCATGCCTGGCAGTTTAACAGGCAGTTGGGCAATGCCCTTAATATGCTTTAATTTTTGGTCAGCTATGAAATGGTCAGGTGTTTCGACTAGATGATTGTTGTAGGTACCTCCCGACTATTCTATTCTATTCTATTCTATTCTATTCTATTCTATTCTATTCTATTCTATTCTATTCTATTCTATTCTATCCTATCCTATTCTATCCTATCCTATCCTATCCTATCCTATCCTATCCTATCCTATCCTATCCTATCCTATCCACCAGCTGTTAAAAAGGCAAATAAAATACTATGAATTTTTAAGGAATAAGTAGGACACGCAATGGAAATTATTACCCCACTTCATAAATCCAGGCTGCTGTGAATGACTCTGGGAAGCTGTATACAGCTTTGCTTCCCTTCTTTATTTTAGACAGACAGATACACATTTACAATGAAGTGTCTCAAATCACAAGTAAAATGGAAAAGTTGATTAAGAGAAACTGTTCACTTTCTTCCTACACAAGAGCAAGGGGATATTAAGTGAAATTGACAGGAGGCAGTCTCAAAACCAAAACAGCATAGTCTCCACTCTGATTGGCGATGTTGTGAATGCCAGATTTTTACATGGGTTCAAAAAACAACTGAACAAGCTGATGGAAGAGAACACCCCCACAGTTGAATGATACTGCTTCTCCCTCAGAAGTCTGAGCAACAAGTCACTAAAACCTCACAAAACATTTTGGAAGGTATCACTGTTGGCTTGTCCTAGCCTTACAGTCTTCACTAGATGCCTACTGCTGGGGACAGGAAAGAAAAACAGAAGAGATACTTGTTAAATGGACCTTTACCATTCAATTAGGCAGCACTAACAAAAGATCAGAATAAAACTGTACAGTTAACATAGCATACATGCAATTTCAAGTCTTCTCTTTATAAATCAAACAAAAAAAAAATGTACAAAAAATTGCATAAATATTGGCATTTTTGCTCACCAGCTACTTAAGCCTGAACCAAGGAGTAACTGACACCAGCATCATGTTGCACTTCTCTGTAAATATGATCACTGAACAGGAATGAATGCTAGGTTTGCCTTAGTACTGGCTATTCACCCTAATTAAAATTCTTTTATCTCAGTCTCCTACAGGCCATTTCCAGTCTCCACCACAAAGATTCTTTGCCCAGTTGTTCTCTGATCTTTGCCATCTCTCTCTAGAGATCATTGCTACAGTGCCTTTCAAAGTCAGCCTACTCCAGCACTTCACTTAAGTCCTTTTCAATCTTTTGATTCATCCTCTTCAACTTGTCAGCTTTAGTTTCTCTGTCTAACACAAGAAATCTTTGTGAGGTCTGTCACTGCACCAGTTGGCCCCCAGTTCCAATATTTTTGCCTTGTAAATACCAGTTCCTCCAAACTCATCCTCTCCTTTTCCAGTACCAATTTCTGCCAAGGGATCAAAGACTGATTAGCAGGTTTATTCACCAGTAAGTCTTAAAGGCCTTATTTATGATGCCCTTCTGGACAAATAAATGTACAAGGAAGGCCAACATACCGCTTTTCAGAGAGGCAGAGGAACTGTCAGCACTCAGAATAGCTACTACATCAAAAACTGAGCTCTCATAGTGTTCCCTCTTCCAACAGGCCACAACACAGCTAGCCAACATTTCCAGCGTTGATCTGTGTTAAAAAGTAATGCACCTCACTGCTATGTTTGTATAATGTGTAAATGAAAATTTATGAAAAAAGTGTGTATAAACTCATACCCCCAAAATGTCTATGACTCTACACCTATCTGACAAAAGAAGCACATTTATACTGTGGCAAAAAGTTTGCTTATGTTCTTCTACAGGATACCTACAGCTAAGTTCTGAAGTCAGCTGAAGCCTGCCTAGAAAGTCCAGAATCTACCAAGAATTTACGGAAGCTAGTAATAGAACAGCAGCTATGGAAAAATATCTGCTTTTGACAAGCATAGGTCAAAACTTAATTTATGTTAAGTAGAGCAACAGTAAGAGGGATGCAGAGTCTCAACTTAAGCTGCAGCACAGATCTCATCATAGTAGGATCGCGTTCATTCACTCTGCAAACTGTATATCTTACACATGAGCATGAATGCCAACAGATGAACCAAAATTAAGAATGGTCAGTATCAGAAACCAAGATCACCTGAAAATACTAAGGATGAAGCCTTCAGGGAACTGTTACGAAAACTCCAGCCATATAGGAAGTAAATGTTTGTCCAAGATTTATATCAGAAATTCCAGTGTATTTTTATACAACTGAAGCTATTCTTGAGGTGATATCAAAGAATAAAATCCTGCTCATTCTTAACCCCACAGGGCTTCTCTTTACCTTTAATTTGGAGTACATTCCTACATATTCAAGTTTGCTACAGTTCAGGTTGCTTCATTATTATTCCTAGATCCATATGTGGACGCTGATACAGTAAATTGGGAATACACAGTAAAAAAGTGGCACCTGAAAATGAGGCTCCTTGAGTATTCCAACCAATTCAGCAATATTTTCATCTTTATTTATTAGGGGACTGATGTCTTCAAGAATTTCATTCACCAACTCCAGGTTGTTGTCACTGACAGCCTCAAGCTTAGAATCTTCCAGTCGCTCATGAGCCTGTAAGATTAAATATATGAGACTATACTGTAAATAAGTTTCAAGTCATTCTAATTGATAAACCATTTAAATAATTTATTGGTGTGACCTTTAGTAGGAAAGGAAGAAAATTACATAATTGTATGATCTATATATTTTGTCTTTGTAACTACTGAAGGATTTTGCATGCTTAACTATGTGACCCAACAAATTTTATAAGCAGCACCTGTCAGAGATGCTTGTACGTTCTTATTTTCTATAACCCCTATGCTATATACACTAAACTGTCCTCTCTAAACAGTATAGCACTTCAGATCTTTTCTGCTTCAGAACCCAATACAAGTATACCTTCTACAAGAACAAAAAACGAAGTATGAGATCTGCTCAGAAAAAAATAAAGTCTGCAAGAGAAACAGAGTCCTCAGGCTCCTCCCATTCAAACACCATCAAAATAGGAAATTCAAAAGGGAAAGTCTACATAACTAAAGGAAACGTTAAAGAAAAGTCTGCGGCAAAGGCAGCTAAGAGTATCCTGGGCTGCATTAAGAAGAGAGTTGCCAGAAGGTCAAGCTCTATTCAGTGCTGGTGAGGCCACAGCTGGAGTACTGTGTACAGTTCTGGACGTACTGGAGAGAGACCAGCAAAGGATCACGAAGATGGTGAAGCGACAGGAGCACCTCACATTTGAGGAAAGGGTGAGAGATTTGGGACTGCTTAGCTTGCAGAAGAGAAGGCCTGGGGGATCTCGTAGAATCACAGAAAGTTTGGGTTGGAAGGGATTTTTAAAGGTCATCTAGTCCACACACCCCTGCAACGAGCAGGGACATTTTCAACCAGATTGCTCAGAGACCCATCCAATCTTGCCTTGAAAGTTTTAAGGGATGAGACATCTACTACCTCTTTGGGCAACCTGTTCCAGTGTTTCACCGCCCTCACTGTAAAAAATTTCTTCCTTATATATAGTCTAAATATACCCTCTTTTAGTTTAAAGCCATTACCCCTTGTTCTATCACAACAGGCCCTGCCAAAATGTTTGTCCCCATCTTTCTTATAAGCCCCCTTGAAGTACTGAAAGGCCACAATAAGGTCTCCTTTTCTTCTCCAGGCTGAACAACCCCAACTCTCTCAAGCCTTTCTTTGTCAATGTGCATAAATACCTGAAGGGAGGGTGCAAAGAGGATGAAGCCAGCCTCTTTTCAGAGGAGCCCCGTGACAGGACAGAAGGCAATGGGCGAAAACTTAAACACAGGAGGCTCTGTCTGAACATAAGAAAACACGTTTTTTATTATGAGGCTGACTGAGCACTGGCCCAGTTTGCCCAGAGAGGTGGGAGTCTCCCTCCTTGGAGATATTCAACAGCCGTCTGGATGTGGACATAGGCAACCATCTCTGGGTGGCCCTGCTTGAGCAGGGGGTTGGACCAGATACCCTCCAGAGGTACCTTCCAACTTCAACCATTCTGTGATTCTGTGATAACTTTTCATCTCTTTCTAGAGCTCTTGCTGCAGACATAACCCTTTCCTAAACACTGCAGATACTTTAATTCATTGAAAGGTAGGAGCTTTGAGCTGCAAGAGAAACATCTCGTAAATCTGAGTGCTTCACTTATTTATTACAGACAGTGCTGTATTATAAAATTAGGGAATAAGAGATAACTAAGAGTCTCAACGCACTCAATTAAGTTATTTACAACACCACAGCAACAAGAAGTTCAAAAAAGAACAATCGCTTTGGCATGTAAAAACAACAAATAGCAGATATATTTGGGAGTCATCTATATATACTTCCCATATATATAATTTGAAGGTATGCACATGCATCTACTTTCTTATTAGTGCTTTAAAATAGATGTTAAAATAAAATTTTGCTAAAATCAGAAGATTTTGTTTCTTTAAATTATCTGAGTATTAAATTCTATTTCATATCTATAAAATGGTGTTTCTGCAGGACTGATGATCAAATATTAGAAAGGCTAACTTAACACAGAGAACGACATTTCAACATTCCCCAGCAGCACCATGCACAAACCAAATGACCATGATTACAAAGTCATAGGGGGCCTGGTACCTACACACATTCTCCTTAATAAGGGAATGCTATTTTGTGCATAATAGGTACAGTAAACAATATCCTTCTTTTAAAGTTCACGTCTTTAACAGCAAGTAAAAACACAAATCTATTGACTTTTAAATATACTCCAACTGCAAAACCTTTATAAGATTAGAGAATACAGGTTACCTTCTTCTCACTCATTTTCTTTAAAATACTACCACTAACACAGGTTATAATCTAAACACAAATACTCTCACCCCTCACCCCAAAATCAAGGCCATGTATATACCAGGGAACAAAAAGTTTATCCCTCAACAACATCTGATCCTGTAATGTGTTGGGGAGCAGCAGGATATGGAGTGGTATGAATAATTTTTTTTTAAAGGGGAAAAAAAAGGACTAAGACATTACAATTATTTTTTTTTCTAATTTCAGTTCATCATTTCAGAAATAGTGATACTGAATGAATCAAAGACCCAATTCAGTATTTATTACACTTGCCAAATGTTCAAAAAGTAAAGCTTTTGCTTCCAACAAGCCAACAGCCTAAATACTGGACTTAATGTTTATAGATTACTCCTAAAGTGTTTCCTTGGTCTGGACTAGGCATTCACCTGGTGTGCTGTAGGCTGTGATACAATACTAAAAGCAAATAGTGACTGCAAAAAAAAGCATAAAGTTGTGACATTCAAAGAATAGTCAACAATCCAGGAGAAGATAATTTTGATAAGACAGTCCAGTAGCAAAACTGAATAAAATTCATGCATTTTCCAAATTCAACAACTGTTCTCAAAAAAGCATAACAATTCTAAAGGCTAGTTAGGATTGAACATAAACATCAGTAAATGACAGGAAAACGCATTTTACAGTGATTACAGTTACTTCCCTTTTCTCCTACTGCCTACTGAAGAATGGGAAGGTACAGTAAAAAAGAACTCTATCCAAAAAATGATCTGTAATTTCTACCTTGATGCTTTTATTCTAGACAGAAATGAACTTAACGCAATTAGCCAAACTTTGCATTGCAAAATATTATAAGCTTAATACTATGCTTATTGCTTGACTTAATTTTTTAAGGACTGAAAAGAAAAAATAAGCTCGTATGGCTCATGGCACATTTCCCTAAGTTTCTTTTTGCCCTTTTTGGGATACTTTACATAATGATTAGTCCTAATAACTGACTAATAAAGGAAAATGAAAAAGCTTTTACATTTCTGGCCTTGTCTGAAAGGAATCTGCTCAAATACTCTGATTATCTCAGGTTCCTGAGAATTGCCTATTCCGTTAAAACTACGTCTTCTAATAGGAAAACAAGTTTTATATATTTTTAGAGAAAAATGGATATAGATGAACTACATATACTTCATGAAATGTGTTGTCGTTTTGATCTTGTTCTTATTTAGCTCTGCTGGTTAGGACTGAGTTTTTGGGTTTAATTCTGAAATAATTACAAAAGAAAACATGAGTGCAGTCATGCCATGTAAACACAATTAAATCCTTTCAGCATTCTAGATAAAGCAAGTTTATACTTAAGAGTCTGTTTCCAATACAAGCACTTTTTTTACATCTGCTAGTCATTAAAATCCACATAATTGTAATTGGCCATTAAAGCGCAAATTCTTGATAAGAAAAAAATGCTTTGCAATGAACATTTTACTCATGATAATATTAAAGACAATGCATGCAGCAGATACTGAAGGTGGAAACAACTCCAAGAAAATGCTTTTACTTTAGTAAATTTAGTAAACAAATCTTTCCCTCTGCAGTCATCTCACTAGCAGATAAGACACATCCATTACTTCTAAGTTTATTACTATACAATGTCTTCCACTTAGAACCAATTTTTTTGAACAGCTAAACAGAAGTAAATTCTTACATGAATTTTTTTGAGAAGTTTTCCTTTCCAGATTTTTATAATGACCAAAATCCCTGCACAACAATCCTTTAGCTTTACAGAGCATTTCATACCTGCCCAGAGGGCGTTGCTTTTAGATGTCTATTCACATTAAAGAGACAGCTACATTTAAGTTAACTGTTTTTTTCCTCTTGAAATGAGTTTGTTTTTATGAAGATTAAGGAAGAATGAGTGCTGTGCAATACTGACGGCTTCTGCTACTACATTTTAATTACAGAGTCCAAAGACTTTTTGTAAATATCACCTTACATATTTCAAATATGTGCCAACTATAAATAAAACATTTTCATAATGCAAGACCAAAACTTGGGATCTCATGTCTCGAACAGCTGACAATCAAAGATCCCTGTATTACCCTGAAATCCAGGAAAGGGCATGGAGAGAATATTTCACTGAGCTGATCAGAAAGCAGTATTGAGTGAAAGACAGAAAGAAAACTTGTTTATGCCATGGAGGAAAGAGGGTTATTGCTCTCACTTTTAATCTTTAGCAAAAATGGTAAAAGTCAGGAAGCATATGGGTTTTACACACAACAGCGGCCACAAGACTAAATTAAAACCAGCTGCTTCCAATTTCAAGTATTTTGACATTTTCTTCATAAAGAATTTTACCACATTATTTCTGAAGTCTCTGGATTTTTCTTCTTCCTCTAGATTCTTCCATATAAGAATAAATCAGTGTGCACAGAAATTACATTATACCAAATTATTATACCAAATCATCACCTTCAAGAACTTCAAGACATACTGTACATAAAAGCTATTGTTAATACCTCAGTCCATACTCAATGTTCACACAATAATTTAAGAGTTCATATATTCATAGATTCTACTCAGTGTAGCAAGTTTAAATACCTTGGCAAGTGATCTTACAATAGGGTTTTCCATAATTCCTTTAAGAAAAATCAGGTCTATTTCTTCAGCACCTGTCGATGTCGGCAGATCAGTAAGGTTATCCAGGACCTGCTGCATGGCTGCTGACAAAATGAAAACAAAAAGTTAAGTACTGACCAAAACAGGCTTGCATAAATAGCAAAAGCTCTGGGAAACCCCACTATATTAACTTCAGAGATGTTAAACAGACAGCTATATCTACTGAGAACAAGTGGGCAGAACAGAAAAAGAACTTTTTTTTGTTGTTTGACAGGAGGAAATAAAGGATCTATCCAAATCCCTATCATGACAATCAACTTAAATCCACACTCAGAACATTCCTTTTAAGATTCACGACTAATTAAAGTTCGAAAAAAACCAAACAAGTATGAACTATGTATAAGGTATGCATAATCTTCCAAATAAAATAAAAGCAACACATTCATTACTCTTTTTATTTAATCTCTCTTTCAGAGGAAGTTTTCAGCCCTCATACATATGCTAACCAACCACAAGTTTTACAATGCTTGTATGGGCAGATGTCACTGTTTTTAAAATGAACACATAGTTACAAAACAATTTTTTTAAACCAAAACTTTGCTTCCAAGGCAGCTCTTAATTTGGGAACACTTGTGTCTATCCCCAGCAGGCCTTTACAACTGATTTATTGCCCTCCAGCACTAAGTGTAGATGGTGCAGATGCTATCACCAACCTGGTACCACAACACATTGCAATGGGAAGTATATCCTTCAACTTGAAATATATAATGCGTGCCCAGTACCCTCAGTGGGGATTTTCCTGGCTCTCTGCAGACTCATAGAGAGAGCTGCAGCAACTTGAGTAAGAGTGAACAATGGTGCCCCTGAAAAAAAAACAGAAAATCCCACCATCCCAGCTTTCTTGTCCCACGAAGTTATTGAGGTGAGTGCTGAGAATTTATTTTATAATTGTGCTTCAACCATTGCATTTAAGATAAAGTTGAAAAAAAAATTTTTAATGTTAGACACCAGGTTCAGTATGTTCACATATTACAGAGTTCTTGCACATCTGGGCGTGTGTGTAGCAGCCCTTAGCTGGGATTGCATCAACTAGCCCCAAGCCTGTATAGATGAACATGTGCCAGGTCAGGCTGAGCACAAAAGGGGGCACCTCTGGGCACAGTTATGATGTCTGTCGCAAGGTAAATGGTCATTCTTTCTGTTTTCCAATATATGAACAAATATTCTTATCTTGTAGTGAATAACCTACACTTTTCTTGGCTTTAACTGTATTCTTTAAAATTCCTGCTGAGTCAGATATACATGTTCAGACACATAAACAGTTATGCTAAAAAAATCTTGTGCCAAGATCTCCAATAAGCTGAAAAGCATTAGAACAACCACTGTGTACTGCAGTGCTCTGCATGTTGCATAGCAGCATATATCAAGAGAATTAGAAAGCCAATATGCCCCTTCTCTCCCACACAGGAATTTACCCTTAACTTTCTTCATTGCTTTATAATGAAATCTATTATGAAACATTGCACAGTAACATAACAAACAGCATTTCTCAACTCCTACTTTCTAATTTCAATGCTTCCTAGAAAATTCCATTTCCAGAAAAAGTTTTTTGGCCATTCTTCTGTCAAGTGGAACTGACTTTTCAACAACCAAATCATCTTGTGTGTCATATTTTAACTACAGCAGTGTACGTCAAAAGACTGCATTTTTAAAAATTATGTTTTAACCACACTTCTCACTTTCAAAAAGTGAATCTTCTGTGAAACTGTGAGTAGGAAGGAAAATGACACTTACTTTTTGCTTTCAGATTTTAAACCAAAATTACTTCTACTTTATAACAGATAAAGTGCTCTTAGCAGTCACACATTACGTAAAGTCAGCCTGTAAACAGTCCACACCATTCTCAGACTGGGTATGTCCTATATCTTGACTAATTCAGGTGCAGATGCAACTGCCTTGTTTCACATTTTCTCAATTCCCAGTTAGATTCGTGAACTGTTAATGTGGACATGCAAACTATAGTATTTGCAGTAATAGACAGATGTTTCTAGCCAATTTATTTAATGTATTAGGTGCTACATAAATACTGCAAGTGTTATAATAATAAACTTTCTTTACATGCTTAACAGTTATGTAAGTTGTTTTTAAGAGACCTCAGGTTAGTGCTTTTGTTTTTATAAATAATCTGAGTCAAAATATTAAGCTTCCTTCAGGTCAAGGCATGCATCGCAACTATCAGTTACAATTCCAGCACTTGATGTTGACAAAGGCATGCATAATAAAGACATTTCTTATGTATGTCCATGTTAATAAGCTGTTTCTTATGTAACTCTTTCAGAATTCTGCCTATCTTAGAATGATCAAATTAAAAAATAAAATCCTTATATAAACACTTTATGATCAAGGAGAAACTGTTACGAGCAACATGAAGCTTCACAAGAATGTCTTTCAAGTTTTATGCAGCTAGACAGTGTATTTTATTTAATAAAGTTTTCACAAATTCTAGCATCAAAACTGTTTAAGTATATTTTAGCATTCTAGTAAAGCAGCAAACACCTTTATCAACATGCAGAGTTCATAAAATTCACAAAGGCAGACTTGCATCCCAGGTGATCTAAACCAAAACCAGCTGTTTTCAGAAATAGCTTCCTACTGCTGTGCATCTGATGGTTGCCTCCTCTCACGGCACAGCCATCATGAGTCTTCTTGCACCGTTACTCACGCTGGATTGTTTCTGTTTGAACACAACGTGGGTCTCTATATTGCCTCTGTGTAGTTAGTTCCCCATCTTAAAGTAAGATCTTTCTAAGTAGATGAATTAAAAAATAATACTGTTAAGTATCCCTTTATTTTAACTAGCTACAAGGTAATAGTAAAAAAATTTAGCATGAGAGAAAGCTTTAAGAAGCTTCTACGAAGCCTTTCCATCTGTTGCCTCATACATGGTAACTAGAAACTAGAGCAATGTTTATATGGTTCACTGCTTTACATTAACCTGGTCAAAAAAAAAAAATCAGAACATGACCAAATGTTATTTTTCAAAAAGTCATCAGGAAGATCTTCCAATAGGAATAATGTCAGCTGGTTTATTTAAAAAGAGTAGACAACAATACATGGGCACATTTAGCGGCAGACTAGATTAAGCACTTTAATTTCAGTGTTTTACATTTATTATGCAAGTCAAACGTAGTTCTTGTTTAATGTGAAATGCTAGCATTTGCTCACATGTGAAAATAACTTTGAATGTCTAAGCAACATATTGATCTACATACGCCTTAGATATCGTGTACTGTACTGTACTGTCAAACATTTTGATTTATCCAAATACAGTTAGGGTGGGGGGAGGGGGGAATGAGTAGGGGAAGACAGTTTGGTAAATGTATTATAGACCCTTTTTTATGTATCGATTCAACAGGGTTTGGTTTCTTAATTTCTAGAGAAAAATCTTTCTAAAATACCAACAGCAGGAGACATGTTTCCAGGCTTAATTATAACGATCTTTCAGAATAATGTAGATACACATGGAATTTCAAGTAGCAGTTTTTAAACCATTTCATTTTTTTCCTTTCCTGGGGCAAAGCCACCTTAGCTCTCTTAGGAAAGTATCTTATCTTTGAGCAGCAGGAATGAAAGCTGAAGACATAAGTACTCATGTAGGAAAGTTTTACTTAAAAGATCAGGTCCTATCAAGCAAGAAACAGATGGAACTAAGGAGTTTAGAGACTACAAAATCTAAATACCCTATCAAAAATTGTCTTTTAAGCCTCCCATCTCTTCTCTGGCACATCTGCCCTTGAAACATTGATAGAGGTTACAGGGCGGGGAGGGACGGGGGACAGGGGAACCTGTAGAACTTATATTTAAGCCAGGTATACAAGAACTAAGAACTACAGTGAACAAACTGCAGAAACCACGTTGTCAGGAGTGCTCCTTATCGTTGAATACTTTGGTGTCCTATAAAAAGCAAATGTGTTCTTTTATTTCAGTGGAAAATTAATTGGGTCTCTCTTGCCTCTCTCATCCCATCTTTCAGGGGAAACTGGTAAGAACATACTAACTTTGAGAGCTCTGCTGTGCACCTCCCTCTCTCTGAAGACAAGATGACTTCTATATTCAAAGACCCATCTAGTTAAAATTTTAAATTCTCACCACAACACAAAAGGATTTGCTTTTGTGATGACAGCATGAGATAGGCACCGTGAACAAACCATCTAGGAACACACACATTACAAGAAACACATATTGACAACAGCCTCCAGACAGAACAGGAAGAACTGAGCAGCAGAAACAGACGTTCAGTTGAGGCAAGGTGTTGAAATAAAGGGATTCTTAGGAAAATGTGACAACAGAACTGAGTCTGAGCTGGGATTCCTAACAGAAAATAAGATTAAAATGGGCCACCCCCCACTCCAGCCCCAGGCTTTGGTGACAGGGAACATACACACATGTAGACTTAATTTCCACAGTCAATTTTCAAAGAACATCTTCATAACCATAAAAAATTTAAAGCCTCAAGCAAGACTCAGCAGGAGCATACTAGTCTGATGTGTACATTCATTGAACAATTTAATCCTACTATGCATATGACCCCATACTCAGAGAAACTAGTTTGTCATTTCAACCCCATATCAAAAAGGGGAAGCGGGGGGGAAAGACATGTTAATTGATCTCTGTGGCATGCATCCCGAGGCATAATAATACAGAAATCCCACTTACTTATGCAAAATTTACTAACCAGAATGAACTCCTCCTAATTCACATATAGCTCTTCAGAAAACCAAAGGATGCTTCAAAAGTTTGATCTACATACTGTACCTCACAGTGGTAAATTCAGACCAAACACAAGTAGAAGATACATTAACTCTTATCTTCTTGTATTTGTAAGAAAAAGACAGGTTTTCACCAAGCTCTTAACTGTGACTCTGCTATCAAATTTGATTTTACTCTTTCTTTCAGTGCCTAATTCTTGTTTACATTAATTCTATGAAAAGGAAAGAGGAAGCATAAATTTAAATAAATTCTCCAGATTTGCAGACAGAAGACAAATGTGTCACTCACTGGGGAAAATTAAAGCTTTCCAGAGTGAATACCTTGCACAAACTTCTTCAGCGCAATTTAATTTTATTAGTCTCCAATCTTACAAACTAACAGGAATGAAAAGAAAATTATGTATAATATATTTAAATAAATATATGCATATTTATTTCCACATGACCTACTCATCTAGATACAAAGGTATAATAAATACCTCAAGGACTACTGATGAGGCTGGTGCTTCACACAAAGTCTATATAGATTAAAATCTTGTCATGTACGTAAACTTTGGAAACCATTTCTTGTGTGATTTAAAACCTTTTCAAGAGGGATATATCCAAAAGAAAAGTTGCACAAGACACCCAATACGCATAAACAAAAGAAGATTAATTTGTAACTCACACAGCGCTTAACCAATGACAGCTGTGTAAATTTTTACCATTCATACTGATGTCTTTTAATAAATGGATTGTTTTAACATAAGGAGAAAAACAAAGTTATTTTCTATTTGTGTTGGACACTTCTCTCCCCATTTATGAATTACAACATTTTTGGCAGCCTAGGACTGAGCAAAGGACTATCTATGAGCAATTTAACATTTTTAGCTAGGACAAACAAGTTCATTCACTAACAGACTATTGACCAAGAATATATGAAACACTGACAAAGCCCTCTCTTACTACTGTTAGAATAAGCTTCAGAAACCAGTCTTTAAGATAAAAGTCTCTGGGAAAGCATTATGCAGTGAGCACATACAACATTATGTTTGTGTTTTCACAGCCAGCAACTGTATTCACTGAGCAGAGATCACATTTAGAAATACCTCCAGAGAAGCACTATAAAAGTGATGTAAAATTGCAGTTTAGGCCCTCTGCTCCTCTATGCTAGGCTACAAATTAGTTACATAATCCCATACAAGGTATGCCTATGTTGCTTATTGTAGTAGGGTGTAACGATACTTGGGCTCTCAAGCATTCACAGACTTAGGTTTTACCCAGGCTATTTGACAAACAATTGCCAAGCAGGGAGTGTTGGGCCAACACAGCTATTGATAGCCATCCTAACTCAAATATTTCTTGGCGACAGTCCACTGTAACATCATGTACGCACATTTTCTAAATAGGACCCCTTCCTCATTCAGTAAATACTGTAGATCTTCTCTTGACAGACAGTAAGACTGCTTAATGAAGGAAGCTTCTGTCTGCAGCATGCATACTTTAATGACCACAGAATCACAGAAATGAATAGCATATATGGCGGTGAATTAGTAAAGGAAGGAGGATAAGTCTAATTGATAAGAATGAATGGTCCTCTGGATGTTCAAATTCTACTCATTCACTTTTTGCATGTTGAAAAGAAATAACATAAATGCTTAGAAATGTTTACTAATTTTTTCTTTTTCTCCAAGTCTCCCGGCAAGCCAAGACTGAGCGATTTTAGGCTAACTATAAATAGAAGCTTGAGCAGTCCCTACCCTTATCAAACCTAGCTCAACCAAATCTTACATGCCCATTTCTCCTGACTCACAAAAGCTATGGGGAAGAGCAAACAACCCTTCCCCATCCCAAACACTGTACCCATACTTCTTGCAGGCTCTGAAGTTTCTCTAAAAAAAGATGAAGAACAAATTTTATGATGAACAGATGGACTTCACATCTGCATCTTTTGGAAAGAAAAGCACTATTTTAAAACTATTTCAGCAAAGATGAAAAGGGAACACATCACCCAAATCAGCTGAATTAAAAGGTTAAGTCTTACTTGAATATATATATCATGACCAACAGTAAGAGATATACTAAAGTCCAGTACTGAGGAAACTGTTAGATTTCTCTTTCTTAAAGGACTGTAAAGAAAAATATCTCAATTGTACAGTACAAATGCAATTAACTTAACTTGATGCTCACTAACTAAGCTTGATGATTTGAGGATAAGCCTATACAGGTGTTAAATATTAACAAGTTTTCTGACTTTTTAATTAGAGAAAGACTGATGCAAGCTTCAGCCACAGATGATGATTAACTAAGGCAGCATTCACATGCACACACACAAATATGCTGAATATGTATTTTTTGACAAAGAGGAGCTTCTCATATAATGGTTTAAATTGTACAGGTCTAACCTCACAGTTGAAAGTTCTCTGCAGCAAACAAATGGCAGGACAGCAAAAACCTGCATGGCAATTCCTCTATTGTAGTCTGAGCCACCTAATGAATTTGCTTCTTCATTATGGTATTTGTGCCACACCGGAAGAGGCAGAATGACTTAAGACGCCTTCTGAAAGGTTCAAGAGACGCAGTTATTTAAAAAGAGAATTCATTTTCACATTTTTCTGTTTAAATAGTTTTCATGCTCTACTAGAACAGGTTGCCCAGAGAAGCTGTGGATGCCCCATCCTTGGAGGCATTCAAGGCCAGGCTAGATAGAGCCCTGGGTAGACTGCTCTAGGGGTTGGGTAACTGGATGCGGGGGGGGAAACTGGATGATCTTTAAGGTCCTTTTCAACCTAGGCCATTTTATGATTCTAAAAACGTAACATTTCTTACTGAATTGCAGCATATAAAACTGTTTGAGAGTAATCAGTTAAAATTAATTATTACTAAAAAGTAAACCTTTTCCTCCCAGGCATACATTCAGGAGAATAAGTGGATCAAGTTATGAAAGCTTAACTTAAGTGGGAAGCATCCCCACAAGATCTCTAATCCAACTTCATGCTCTAAGAAGGGACAGCTATGAGAGCACACCATGTTGCTCCGGGCAGTAAAGTCTTGAAAACCTCCCAGGATGGAGACTACATAACTTCTCTCAGCAACCAGTTCCACTGCTACCTAATAATGAAACAGATTTTCTTTATCTGCAGCCTGAATTTCTCTTGCTTCCATTTATGTCATCTGTGTCTCATTCTCATTGGAACAGGTTGCCCACAGAAGTTGTGGAGTCTCCACCCCTGGAGATTTTAAAAACCCTAATGGACACCTTCATAGACAACCTGCTCTAGTTGATCCTGTTTGAGCAGGAGGTTGGGACAGATGATCTGAAGAAGACCCTTCCAACCTCAATGATTTTGAGATTCTGTAATTATTTCCTGGCGTCCTTCATTTAGACAGAAAGCTTCACTCACTACTACTTCTCTTCTCAAACTTCGCTATATACTCTTTCACACAATGCAAATACTATCTTTAAATAAATGCTGGAAATTCATATTGATATTATGCTGAATGGCAGACACCTCCACGCTTTCTGTAAAATAAAAGGCCACAGTTTAAACCCATAAACACCACAGCTCAGTTATGGATGCCTGCAACCCTGAAAAAGCTGTTCTGTCAGTGGTTATTTTGAGCTGAACATAAGAATATTCACACCATTAAAAAAAAAAAAAGAAGACCTATGCCTCCAAATAATTACTTTATGAATTGATACTAAATTGTTAATACGCTGTTTTACAGCTTCTAAATACTGTTCATCATAAACTGTTGCTGAACATCTGAATATCACCACTGCCAACTGCCAACAAATAAATCAATTTACTTCCATGGTTTCTGAAAACTTTACACATTGCCCAAAATATATGAAGCATTTGCTCTAGATGACTATTTGCATTAGCTTTCCTAAAAGGTAGTATTAAGGAGCCAAATTTTGAAAGCAGTCCCATTTCCCCTCTAAATTGATTATTACACAGCTATGATAAGGCATAGCTAAAAGGAAACCACTACTTTTCCATGTGCTATTACAAATGTTTGTATATTGCCATTTGGAAGAAATAATCTTTGAGGACATCTTTGAGAAAAGTCCAAAACTTAAGCATTTCTCTGCACCTGCCAAGCTGCACAAATATGAAGACCAAATATTCCACACACTGAAGAAATTATTAAAAAGCATTTAAGTAATCCAGAAATCTAAATATGTTGGAGGCAGTGGAGGTCAGTGGAAAGAAAAGGGGATATTCTACACTTTTGAAAGCCTCTACCTATAGCCTAGACAAGTAGGGCTGTATATATAAAAGCTTCAATTGTAGGAAAAAAATCAAGTGTCCCAATATGAGAGAAATTAAAAACAGTATTGCACCTCAAATTACAAGGTGCAGTTGTGTTTAAAATATTGAAGCAATTTAATGTAAAAGCTTCAACCACCATACAGCATAAACTGGAGTATGTAAAAGCAAGTCAACTAAAAGCTTTTTTAAAAGGCTGATTTTTTTTTTTTAGTGTTCTTACTTTTCAGCTACAGATATTAGGAAAGTATGCATCGGTGTCACACAAAGACTACTGTACTTTAAATGAATACCAGCATATGCCCCAGGAGAAATTTCAATTTTGGTGAACAAAGATTATATTCCCTTAGTTCTTTAACTACTTTAGTATTCCAAGTACTAGAGGATATTTTAAAACTGATTTTTAAATAAAGGCAAAACACATTTATTGGATATGCAGCCTAAGATACTGCTTTGTACCCAAAGTTTCAGTACAAATTCAACAAGTTCCATGATGTATCCTGTTCCACTCAATTTATACAACAGGCTGAACTTATTGGATCACATTAATCTTCCCAGGTATTTTGCAGAAACAGCTGGATGATGAAACTTGCATCCTCTACAGTCACACAGGCAATTAATGCCAGTATCTACGAAGCCCAAAATGCTAGCATATCAGATGCAACAAAGTAAGTACAGCTTTTGAAACAGGCCTTTCTCTGTATCTTAAATCTTCAGCTCTAATGTGCACCCTTCCAAATGAATCAAATCTTTGTACCTCTCTGCATTTCTGTCACAAGACTCAAATTTATTTATCTGTTGCACAGTGAGAGAGCCCGAAGACAGTGTAACTGACTTACAAAATACTAACAAGTAAAGACCCAAAGGAGCAAGTTATGTGTAACAAAAAAATAATTCCATTTATTGTACCACTTTGCTTGGTGGAAAAGTGGAGGTGAAGTCATGCAGAACCATGTATATAGTTTTAACTCATTGATAATTTTATCCTAAGGCCAAATGGATATCAATGAAGGGATCTTCCTAAATCAGATCCCTTCTTCACACAAGTACTAAATTTAGAAATTTTCTTAAATTAGAAAATAGTGAACACCCTTCCAAAAGGAAAGGAAAGGAGAATTCCACTTCCAGTGTTACATGCTCGCATCTTGTTACTGGTCTCCAACCAACA
>WKFP01015267.1:1544741-1640320 GCA_011057875.1 Pterocles orientalis | reverse complement strand
GGCTGAGCTTTTTCGGGGGGGCAGCATAATTGTGTATCACCTATTCTCTCCCTCCTTCGGGGCCACTGGCTGGGAGTGGGCTGGGCCTTTGGTCATCAGGTGGGGAGGGGTAGCATCACTGTGTATCACATTGCATCTTTGTATATAGTATTATTTCTAATATTATTGTAGTTTAGTTATTAAATTGTCCTTATCTCAACCCACGAATCCTCTTTGCCATTTACCTCTTTAATTCTCTCCCCTATCATTGGGTGGGGGCAGGGACTGTGTAAGCGGGTGTGTGTGGTTTGGTCCCCAGCCAAGGGCCAACCCATCACAAAGGATAAGAGTTTCTCATGTTTAATCGAACAGATCTCCAGCACACAGTAGTAACTTATATATGAATACTGGTCCATGAAGAAGTTGAGACTAATTTTTAAATGGAAGCATCTTGATTAGGAAAAGCACACAATACGAATTACATTAAAAACCCACAAACCTCACTTGGTTCAGAACGTCTTGAAGTTAAACATTAGCTGGACTCTGGGAGATTACCTGGGGAAAATATCATGTATGCTTACTTTGTTTTTATATTTTCCTAGATAGCTTATGGATGCTGAGCTTTTTGTTTACAGACAACTGTTTTGGTTTTTAAGATATATATGTATGTACATATATATGCACACACACAACATATATATAAAAGATACTGTACTTCATAAAAAATGCCCTTTATGTTATGTATACACATATGTATGTATACAGTAATGCACACACATATAAATATATATGTATTTTTAAAGAGCAAATCCTCCTAGAATCTATGCTAAGGCACATGGAAAACAAGCAGGTTATTGATGACAACCAACATGGCTTTACCAAAGGAAAATCGTGCCTGACAAATTTGGTGGCCTTCTACGACACAGCCACGGCGCTGGTGGATAGAAGAAGGGCAACAGACATTATCTACCTGGACTTGTGCAAAGCTTTTGACACAGTCCCACATGACATCCTTGTCTCTAAGCTGGAGTGACATGGATTTGACGGAAGGACCACTCGCTGGATAAGGATCTGGCTAGACGGCTGCACTCAAAGAGCGGTGGTCAATGGCTCAAGGTCCAAGCGGAGACGAGTGACAAGTGGTGTTCCACAGGGGTCAGTACTGGGACCAGTGTTGTTTAACATCTTTGTTGGAGACATGGACAGTGGGATGGAGTGCACCCTCAGCAAGTTTGCTGATGACACCAAGCTGTGTGGTGTGGTGGACACGCTGGAGGAAAGGGATGCCATCCAGAGGGACCTTGACAGGCTGGAGAGGTGGGCCCATGCAAACCTCATGAAATTTAACAAGGCCAAGTGCAAGGTCCTGCACGTGGGTCGAGGCAATCCCAAGCACAAATACAGGCTGGGCAGAGAATGGATAGAGAGCAGCTCTGAGCAGAAGGACTTGGGGGTATTGGTGGATGAGAAGCTCAACATGAGCCGGCAGTGTGCACTTGCAGCGCAGAAAGCCAACCGTGTCCTGGGCTGCATCAAGAAAAGCATTAGCAGCAGGTCAAAGGAGGTGATTCTCCCCCTCTACTCTGCTCTCATGAGACCCCACCTGAAGTACTGTGTTCAGATGTGGGGACCCCAACATAAAAAAGACATGGACCTGTTGGAGAGAGTCCAGAGGAGAGCCACAAAATTAATCAGAGGGCTGGAGCACCTCCCCTATGAGGACAGGCTGAGAGAGTTGGGGTTGTTCAGCCTGGAGAAGAGAAGGCTCCGAGGAGACTTAACAGCAGCCTTCCAGTACCTGAAGGGGCCTACAGGAGAGATGGGGAGGCACTCTTTATCAGGGAGTGCAGTGGGAGAACAAGGGGTAATGGGTATAAGCTAAAAGAGGGGAAATTTAGACATTAGGAAGAAATTTTTCACTATGAGGGTGGTGAGACACTGGAACAGGTCGCCCAGGGAGGTTGAGAGCAGCCCTGAGGAAAAGGACTTGGGGGTATCAGTAGATGAAAAGCTCAACATAAGCCAGCAATGTGTGCTTGCAGCCCAGAAAGCAAACCGTATCTTGGGCTGCATCAAGAGAAGATTTAGCAGCAGGCTGAGGGATGTGATTCTCCCCCTCTACTCTGCTCTCGCGAGACCCCACCTGGAGTACTGTGTTCAGCTGTGGGGACCCCAACATAAAAAAGACATGGACCTGTTGGAGCGAGTCCAGAGGAGAGCCATGAAGATGGTCAGAGGGCAGGAGCACCTCCCATATGAGGACAGGCTGAGAGAGTTGGGGTTGTTCAGTCTGGAGAAAAGAAGGCTCTGAGGAGACGTTATAGCAGTCTTCCAGTACCTAAAGGGGGCCTACAGGAGGAATGGGGAAACACTCCTTGTCAGGGAATGTAGTGACAGGACAAGGGGTAATGGTTATAAGCTGAAAGAGGGCAGATTTAGATTAGATATTAGGAAGAAATCTTTCACGATGAGGGTGGTGAGACACTGGAACAGGTTGCCCAGGGAAGCTGTGGATGCCCCATCCCTGGAGGTGTCCAAGGCCAGGCTGGATGAGGCTTTGAGCAACCTGGTCTAGGGGAAGGTGTCCTTGCCCATGGCAGGGGAGTTGGAACTTGATGATCTTTAAGGTCCCTTCCAACACAAACCATTCTATGATTCTATGAAAACATGTGTTAGTATAAAATGCTCCTGCACTGTGATACCAGATGCCAGGTATAGAATTAAAATGAACTGCCTCTACACATATCTTGGCTAGTCTTGTATTCAACACAAACAGGAAGTTATCTCCTGAAACCTCAAAACACCAAAAATTTCCTTCTGCCTATCTCAAAATAGCCCTATATTCTCAAACAACAAGGTTCACTTACGAATTCATCTTTGCAGATTTCTCTGATCTAATGCTTAAGTGCATAGGTACTTCTTAAAATAAGTAAAATCCAAATAGCAGAGGTCATTTATACAAAAGCAATTGCATTTTACAATTAGTGTCCCACCATGGTTCACAATCATCTATCCAGAGAATTGCCCTTCCTGCTTAAGTTCATGAAGAAAAATGGGAAAAATGTTTTCTCGACTGTAGTATCTCCCAAGATTAACTCTGCTCCTCCATTTATTTCATACTGACTGGCTTTCTGACCATGATTTTGTAATACAGTTAAATGTAGTAGCTTGTTTTATTCACGCAACTCACTACCAAACTACTTCAAAGGTCTGCAAAGCCAGATCTCTGGAAATACAGATTTAACAAAGACATGGCTCTAGCTAGACTTACTTAAATGTCAGAAACTGAAAGATTTAGTGTGCTTACTGTCTGCAAATATTTCCAGTATTTCCAAATTAAGAAACTCTATGACTAAGTGAATATAACAGAAGGTCCAAGACTGGACCAGATATCTATCTGGAAAAAATAAAGCTACATTTAGAAAAAAAATTAATGTTAACCTTAAAAATGCAAGTATTCTTACCTATCTCAACCTAGTAATAAGGAAGCATAGTAAGCATTAAAAGTGATCTGAACTTTGAAATAATTACAAAAAAACCCCAAAAAACTCAATGTATTAACTCACCCTGGAGGAAAAAACAGGGTAATCTAATTCAAACTAGTCTATGGCTGTCTAGAGAGATTACTTTCTGGAAGTACAGTAATTATATTTGTAAAGTTAAATCACTTGTACCTGGGGTGGGGAGGCCGAAGTGATTTTTTTTTTAATCTGGAATGTGTAAAAACTTCATAATGACATGAACACTGAGAAAAGAATTTTGTGTACAAAGTACACATTCTGTGTAATGGTCTTTTTCAATGGTGGTAAATAGATATGTGTAACTGGTAAGACTGTAGAACACCAGATGTCAAGCATGAACGAACATGTAGTTCCACATTTCCATATAGTGCCCATACATTCTAGGCAAAGTAGCAAAGTGTTTTGGAATTTCTTGCAAAAGCATTTCTTGCCAAATTTGTAATTAGACTAATCCTTATAACCATAAAGAAAAACCTCCTCCTGGTTTTACTGAAAGTTTCTCTATATAGGTTCTTGTCAGTACCTTACAAATTGTATTACTTAAAAAAAATAAAACTACATTCTTGTGAGCTCTAACTTACTTAATAATCAACATAATGTGTTTTAATTCAACATCTCCAGTCAACAGCAAGACCTAACATCACCATTCTGACAGTCTCAGAGTGATACAAAACTGTCTCAAAACAGTTTTGGTGGATTTATGGAGAAATAAGATGTATGGTCAAACAAGGCCTAATACATCTCGTCTACAGGAAAAAAAAAAAAACACAAAAAAACCCAAAAAAAAACCCCCACACCTCTACTAGGAGCCAGAAGCTCAAGTTTTGAACAGTTAATAAGAAACAAAGTTAAACAATATCACAAGCTTGGAATCAGGTATGAAGCATTCACTCCTCTTGGAAATTTCAAATGACTTATGATAATACATCTTGAGACTGTCTACTTTATCAAGAGTCCAGCTGTTGAACAGTCCGCCCTCCTCTTTTCAGTTTCTTATGCATTAGTACCAATGAAGCACTTCCTTCTAAAGACCTCTGTTCAACAGTTTTACCGTTGCTGCTTACAGCTTTCCTGAATTAATAACATGGCATCCAACCTAAGACTGAGAACTGTGTGGTAAACTTGGTAAGCACTAGGCATTTCATCCTGCTGCTGTTTAGTTAGTCTGTGCTGTTTGCAGAGCCATTTGCCAAGATTTGGCAGTTAAATGTGTACGTTTCAATTCAAAGCTAATAAACTCCCTTCAGCACTAAACTGGTATGCTTCCAGGCAACAGCACAAGAAGTCCCAGCAAACAGACTGCAGTGACTTCCCCAAGCAGTAGACTACTGGATGGGAGAGTAACTTTTTGATCCAACTACTAGACCAAGATTTCCAAATGTATCAAATTTTGGCTACAGTGGACTTTTTTTTAAAGTGTATTTAGCTACTACTTGTTAAGCAGCACCGGTTTCTTTGTCACTGTACACAGCTAAGCAAGCAGGCACCCATTCAAAAACTCCGACTTCCTTGAGCGCTTCCCCCAACGCAGATGCCTCAGTACAACCACCAGAGGGAGCGTTCGAGCTACATTTCTACCCAGACACAGAAGACATGTCCACGCATTCATACTTGACACTCGGAACTTGAAAATAAAAAAATAAAAAACACTTTTCTACACCGTTTAACCCCACCCAAAGCCTCTTTCCCTTCTCACCTATGTACACATCCAGTTACTCTCTCATTCCAATAGCAAGATTTCTAACAATATCTAGGTCCTTAAGACCCAAGTCTCAGGAGCTGGGAGAGAAAAGGGGGTACAGACAGATGGATGGATTTTTTTTCTACCTAATTATGTGTCAAACTTAAGAGACAGTTCAACTGATAACTCTCCTACCCCTTTCCAGATGCTTATTTTAGTGTATTTATTGCCTGTCCTTGAAACTGCCCAAACTTTTCTCCCTTCTAGCAAGGGGAACATGAAATGGACATGATCCCTGAAGGCAGCAGCAGAAGGATGAGGGTTCTCAACCACCAGTCAGAGCAACAGCACAGTCGTTACCTCTAGGTCATCAGCTAATGTTACAGAAGTGCTGTGTAAAACCCAGTAACACTGGTTACCTGTTTATCTTGCTTCCCAGAGAACAGTGACTCAAATGTAGGATGCCCAGCTTATCACTCTTGAGCCAAGATACCTCTGAGATTATCTCAGAACTAATGATGGACAACTCTTCTCACACAAGAGGTTCATGCCATCATTAAATTTTATCTATGCAGCAAGTGGCCCACCCTGGAGAAAGCCCAGAAAGAATGAAACAAAAATCACAGAGCCAGCTCGAATATAATTAGTGTTTCACTTCATAAATAAGCTTCACTTGGACATTGCTTTAAATATCACACATAGCAATGTACACAAAATAAATAGTGTGTTCCCAGAGGGAGGATCACATATGACAAATGCTAATTATATCAAACAACATGCTTCTGGAAATTGCTCAAATACTATGTAGATTAAATCCATATGAAAGAACTTCACTGATCAGAGCTGACCAGATCAAGTGCTGCTCATCCCATTTTGCTATTCTTTACCAAATCTAGTGTAAGCAGCAAAACTGCACCAGTAGATCTGGAAAGAGCTACTGAATATCTGCATGGTTTGCATTCAGATGACTGCCTTACAATCATACACTTCATAAAGTTTCACTTAACAATTTCTCCCCACTCACATGTTCTTTAGCAATGAATGCATAAAATGAACTTTCAATTGCTAATTACACCTCCTCCTCCTGCACTTCTAGTGACCAGAAAAAATGCAAGCAAAGCTGTAAGAAGCAGTATGATTATGGTAAACTCAACATGATTCAAGAAATTTCTGTCCAGCAACACTGTGCTTTGCTACAGCACAATAGTTCACAATACAGTAAGCCAGAATTGCTTGGAAAGACAAAATAAACTTTTCGCTCATTTCATTCACTAGACTGCAGTCTGCCTTCCCAGTTTCAGAACTTCTGCTGTATAAGCAGTTTCATCTTGCCAAAAAGACTTCTGTAAACTTCAACAGTGGATCAGGAAAGGCATGGGGTGGAATTTTAATAAGATATTTAAAGGCTGACTTACCAATTGGCCCTCTGACATGCTAAAAAAAATAAATCAATGTCAGATAAAAAGTTATTGAGATGTTTTACATACAAAACCTCTCACATGATAGCTGCATGCATCCTCCAAACATAACACTGGTAACTAATGAATGAACATGGATCAAATATATTTTTAAATGTATCAAAGAATGTAATAACAGTCAGAATGGCTAATATATTTTTCTTTCATTCCTCTACAGATTTACTTTAATGCTCCCCTACATTGTGTTACTAGTCTTAAGAAAAAGCTTTACCCTTTGTTTTTACCCTCAGTCTATTTAGCCTGTCTGTTTGCCCTCAATCTACTTTTCTCCATTCTGTGTTTAGATGTTTAAAATGGTATCACTAGGACTTTTCATTAATGCATATTTGACAAGTGGGTGGAGATAAGGCTTTAAGTAGAAAGCTAAAAACAAACAATTTGAGTAGCCACTCTTACTACAGAAATAGTATTTGAATGCCAGCACTATCTCAGCAAAGAGGCTTAAATGAACTATCGTTAAAAAAAAAAAATTACACTCTCCTTCTTACCTCCTAATTTTCATTATTTCATCAGTATCTTGACAAAACCTTTGGAACCGAAAACTAAAGGCTTAAGCTTATTTGAAATCAGCTGTTGTGTCTCCACCTACTGGAAAAGTGAATTTAACTGAAACACTAATTTGATCCTTTGAGATTTGCGTAAGTAAAACCTGGAAGAGCAATGTTTTTGTGTAAGATGCAAAGAATTGGCTTCCTGCACCCCACCCCACCCCCCAAAAAAAAAGTTTGCAGAAACCGCTGATACGTCCCTCAGTTAGAACAGATTTCATGAGGTTCCTACTCTCAAACAGTTGCTTATCAGAATGCAAAACTAGTCAATACTTCTAAAATAACATATCCAAACAATTTCTTAAATAACATTTGTTGACAGCAAATCTGAAATGTCATCTAATTGCATAATCTTGCTGATGGACCATGCTTTCAAGAGACCTGGACACTAACATTAGAACAAGTTCTTTAAAGAACCCACAGAATGGTTGCTAATGTGACATATTCTCAATATGTTGCACTTTTTTTTAAGCCAAACAGATCTTGAAAATAACTAAACACAAGGTAAAAGTAGAGAACCTCACATTTTCAAATTTTTATTATTCAATGCAGCTTATGAAATTACCATCATTAAGCCAAAATAGGAAAGCAAACATTTTAATATGGAAAACCACCTCTCCTAATCTCTCTTTTTCACATTTTTGTCTCCATTGCTTTTGTAAGAATGACATCAGCCACAATAAAATAATTCAGGCTTGCTTTTTTTCTGAAAAAAGCAATTTTTAAGCCTCAGGATAGCACATTAACATCACGATGCTTTGTTTATGCCACTACAAAAGTAAACAGATTTGCTGTAGTATAACCTGAGATCCAATTGCAGATGGTTATAATATGACCATGCAATCAGATAATACCCTAACTTAAAAATGATCTTCACTCGTCCCTCCACAACCTGAACCATTATTCTGATATATTGTTGAACTCGGATTAGAAGGACTTCAGTCACAACCATACTGAGCTAGCCAAAAACACCTACTGGTCCAGCTATTTGGCACTGCCTTTCAGCTAGCACACTTAAAATCTTAGATCAGTTTTCATCTCAAAAATAATCATCATCCACTATTTATCCTGTGATTAAAAAAGTCACATTGACACCTTCCTGTCAACAAAAACAAACCATTACATTCCTCTAACAGTATCTGTGACTGGCACATCTGTATTTCAGATTGCCTCTCACAAGTCAGCCTGAACAAAACTCACTTTTCCCCAGGACCCTTTATGAGCTGCTTCTGTTGTGGAGGACAGTAAAACCATTTTCCTCTCACAGAGTGGTTCCTAACCCTGCTATCATATTCTACTTCATATTCCCACAGAAATAACTCCAACAGTGTCTGTGCCACTCCAGTTGCAGCATGTTTCTAAAAAGTCAGGTTTTTACTATGTGTGCAAGGCCAAACCCATTTCTAGTTTGCCTCAGCACAGAATTTACAGAATTTATATACTGTGTGATCCCTACTGTTATAGTAACAGTTACAGAAGAGTTTCTCCCTACACCTCACCTCTTCTGTTGGCTCTTTTTTCCTCTGAAGAACAAACATGAACATCTCATTCAAGGCCAGCTCAAAAAACAACCAACCAACAACCAAAAAAACCCCCACACACAAAGAGGAAGAATAAGCAGCAAAGAGCAAGTTCAGGCATATGTAGTGTTGAGAACCCATATGTCCATCCTGCAGTACTTCTGCAGCAAATAGTCTTTCCTCGTCTAGTAATGTAATCACTACCTCAGTCAGTTCCCTCAAACCAGGATGAGTCAATTTTTTAGCCATTTTTACCTTAAACACAGAACACAACAGGGTATTTTATATAAACTCATACGACTTTTTTATCCTTTCAAATCTTAGGACAGTATAATTCATTCCACATCTGAACAGAGACTCCAAAACCTAAAGTACTACCACAACCATTATCACAATCCCAAGTGCATACCTGTCTCTTAAGTAAAAAGAAGAAATTCCTCCCCCTTTTCTACTGCACAAGAAAAGATTCACTCATCCACAGGTCACTGTCCTGCACAGAGGATCAAAGGGCACTCGCGAGAGCCTGGGACAATCACATTGAGTCAGGACTTTAAGACACTTATAACTATAGCAGAAAGCACGGTTTTAAAGCAGGACACTAAACTTTCATAAAACTGCATTCAAACTGTAAATAATCTCTACAAATAACTAGGTTTAGAAAAACAAAATGATTCAGGGACTGAGACACTGCATGAAGAGTCTCATGCTAAAGACTCTTTTGCCTGTCATTATGGTACTACAAAGTTTTCCTCAGACCACTGACCTTTGTTTCTGCACATAGAAATACCCAACACAAAGCCCTAATACTAAGCTGGAGCTTGATTCTGACTGAATAAGCAGAGTTTTTGAGGACAATGCTCAGATCACATCGTTAACAGCCCAAAATAAAGCCTGACAAATTATTTGGTAGATTTGGTTTTCCTGCTTTTACTGTGGTTAAACATCAACTAAAATGCCAAAAGTAGCAAGTTATATTGCCTAGATCTCTGTTCCTTTCTACCCTCTGAGGTTTGCATACACAGCAATTCAGAAAAAAGATAAAATTTTATGCTTTAAATAAGAAACACCCTAAAAGTCAAGGTTCTTGCAGAGATTCATCCTCTCTACTAGCCTTCATTAAGACTCCTTCATATTAGCTAGGCATGTTTTCACTCCTTTCTTTCTTATTTTTATTTCAAAAACCCCAAAACATATGTGATTAAGCCATGATTTAAGTTAATAGCTTCCATTATTTTTTAAAGAAAAAAAAACAAACCCACAAACAAGAGGTAGTTCAAGAAAGGTCCAATTGCACATATGTTGCAACAGCTTTTCAATCATTTTAGAGACTTCTAGTATGCACAGTTAGCTCACTAAGATATAGGAGCAGAACAGACACCATTCCTCATAGCTGGTACAGAGTATTTGTTAATAATTTCCACATTAAGTACTTCTTGACAAGACAGGCTGAAATAGCAGTGATCCATAGCATCTGAAACAAATGCAAGCACCCAGAATTCAAAGAAGCTGAATATACACGCTTTTGGTTAGATTCTGAAGGTTCCACTAAAAAAACCACAACACAACCCCCTGCCATCCCCAAAAACAAACAAACAAATAAAACAACAGAAACCCAAGACCAAAGAGAGTAGCAAAATGTCTCATCTAGAAAAAACAAGGAAATAAACAAAATTAACAATAGTACCAGCATTATGACATCATGCCTCAGTACTGCAGATTTTTCACAGCAATATGGATCTCAGGTAATCTATATAGTGCAACACTTATAACAAAATAAGGAGAGCAAGATCATCAATTGCAAACATTTCAAGGGAGGGAAGAGGAAATTAAAGATTCCTCTGAAGGGTCATTTAAAAATCACATTAAAATTACCTCAAACTAGCCTCCAATTAGCACTCCATTCAAATTATAATTTTCTCTATGGCATTTTCAAGAAGAATTTTGTGACTGATGTTGCATGGTCAAGTCACATGTTAAAAGCCAACCACCTCAGCAGAAATAAAAGGAAACATTATGATGCTAGTGTCAACTCAACCAGTTTAACAGACACTATCTGTTCAGAAGCAGCATGCTAAGATTTGTTCAAAGCCTTCTCTAGTCCAACATCTATTTATAGCTGCCCAGCCTCTCTACAATTTCTCACAACCCCTCCTCCACTCAAGGCCAAGTCAGGGAAGTTTAATGGATATAATCCTGGGCCTTATGCCGCAAGATGGTCAGAAGATCTACAACTCTCCTCCAGCGATTCCATTCACAAATAAGACCAGGAGTAATGAGAAGAGAATAGTATAACCTACACAGGAGTCAAACGCATGGGATAAACCTTATCTCCTCTCTTCAGGAGCAAACTCATTTTTCCTCTGCCAGCATGTTGACAGTAACGAACAACATAAGCATCACAGCCTAAGGAAAAGACACCTGCCTCCTCCCTCCTCACCACAGAGCAACAGCCTAAATCAACTGTCTTGAAAGCCAAGACAGAAGCTATCCAAGTCAGCTTTGACCCCTGGACAGCAGCAATGTCATCCATGCACCTTCTCACTTAGATTATAATGCCACTACTGTACGTTGTACCTTCCTCAAAGAAATCAGGAGGCTGCTGGCTTTTTTTCTACAGTTTCTGGTTAATGTGTGATATCCACTACGCAGCCATGCATGTATATGTTGTTATAAAGCAATGATCCCTATAGGCTCTCTTTCACCAGCTTCTTCATCAACAGTAGTAACATCGCATAAAGGGTGCAGATATTTTCCTGCATATGGAGCACAACGCCACAGGCTGAACTCTGCCACAAGCTTTCTACATCCTTGGTCTCTCTCCTACCACCTACATTCCACTTGCCTGTAGTACTAGTACAGAGACCAAGGAGATGACAGCACTACTGAAAACTCCTTCCCACCCGATTACCAACCACATTTTCTCCCCTTTCCCCAGTCAGAGGCAGACGGAAGGGGAGGGATGACTTCCTCGGGAGGAAAATAACCAGGGAAAGGTCGGGACAGAGATCAAGAAAGGAGGAATCACCCCAAAGGGAGAGCAGATAATCCCTGAGAGGCGAGGCTGCGGAGGGGCATAACCAGGGAGGGAGAGGCAGGGACAGCGAACCGGGGGGATAATCCGGCAAAGAAGGGGGAAGATAATCCCCTAGGAGGAGGGGGGAGGTGGACGATCCCGGAGAGGGAGGGGCGGGAAATCTGATAATCTCCAGGAGGAGAGAAAATACCGGGAAGGGGGTGGGGGAAGGGGGGTGGGCGGGTAGATAATCCGGAGCTGCAGATGAAGAGCGAGTCTCCCGGGGACGCATCCGGAGGCGGGAGGAGGAGGGTTAATCCTCGCTCTGGGGGCAAAAATCCCTCTTCCCCGACTCCGGCGCTGCCATGTTCGCTCCCCAGCAGGCCCGCCCGGCACCGGTACCTGCGGGCTGGCGGGCGGATCTTCCCCCCTCACGCCACACGCACACGAGGCGCCTCAGCTCCAGCCGCCGGGGCGCCCGGCCGCCCGGCCCCGGGGCAAGGGGCTCGGCCGGGATCGCTGCGGGACTCCGCCTCCCACCACCATTTCCCCGCCGGCTGGAAGGTAGCGAGAAGCGGACAGACGAACCCTCCCCCCCGCACGCGCAACCTCCTCACCGGTACCGCAACTCACCGGCTGGCACCGGCTCCCGCTGCCCGTCCCCTCCTCAGCGGCCGCCACTCAGCCCCATCTACGAACTCGGGCGCGCGAGCGGGCGGCTGGCTGAGGGAGAGCGCGAGCCAGAGGTGGTGCCGCCGCTTCCTCCGCCGGCTCCGCCACCGCTGCTGCCGCTCTGCGCCCGCCTCGCCGCGCGCCGCCGGCGTGGCTGTGGCACACGCGCTCGCCCTCCTCTTCCCCCGCCCCCTGCCTCCGCCGTGCGCGCGCGCGGGGCCTCCGCGGCGATGGCGCGCGAGCACCGCCCCCGCCTCCCGGAGCAAACGGCTGGGCGGCGGAGGGGGTGCGCGCGCCTCTGCCTCCTGCCCGCCTGCCCGCGGGTCCCGCCCCCGCGCGGGCGCGTGTGCGAGGGGAGCGGCGAGCGTGCGGGACAGGGGCGCGTGTGTGCGGAGGCGGGGGCGTGCGGGGTGCGCGAGGGGCACGGCCGTGCTTCCCCGGCAGCGAGCGCGTGCGATGGAGAGCGCTGGTGTGCGGGAGCGAGCGGGGGGCGTGCGTGTGTCCCCGTGCTGGGAGCACCCGCGTCCCCCGCCCGGGCGGTGTGTCGGCGTTTGCCGGGGCGGGTCTGGACCCAGCTCCGTGCGGGTCGGGAGGGGACACGACAGAGGTTCACTTGGCGCTGGCTTTAGTTACCAAGAGCGAGAAACACTGACAAAGGTTGAGTCAAATATTTCAAAGGGGCGGTGGGGGGGAAATTTCCCCTGGTGCTAATAACATCCACAATCATTGAAGTGGAAACAACACTGGAAAACCGATTTTGCTGCACTTCTGATCACTGTTTACTTTAAACGTTTCATTTGTTTTCAACAGCGATAATAGACTAGCTTTTGCTTTTTGCTTCTGGTTGATTTTGCGGAGACTCTCACCTTTGCATCCTCCTGGGCTCACTGAAATTTGAGTTGCAAACATTAGGTGTCTTGCATGCACAATTCTCACTAGAGCTGGATCGTATATCTAACGGGAAAATATGCCCCAGAGAAGAAACTGTTCATATACAAAGCAATACTTCATTCCTCAGCTTGTTTGCATCCACTTTTTCCTTCTCTTATCACCTTTACAAAAAAATTTTAAATCCAAGTATACAGTTCAACCATAATCTACTTAATTACGCTGGTTTAAGAATACACAATAGCCTGGTGTGACATATGGTAACCCTTAATAATAAGCTGTCTGCAATTCACACTGGCTTTTGCTTTGGGAGCCACTGGGGAGAAGGGAAAGCCAGAATTATGTGGGGGTAGAGTTTGAACAGAAAATCCACTAGGTATTGATTTTCATTTTAACAAGTTCAGATTGTGCTTTCCTAGCAAATAACAAGCTGACTTTTATGCAACCAAAGATATCAAAAAAATCACTATATCCATGATGGGCATAATTAAAGAGGCTGTGAAAGAGCAGCCAGCAGGTGAAAAAACTTTCTCAGATTGACCAATAAAGATACACCAAGTAGATAAGAACTTGCTGTCCTCATCTTAGGAAACCAGCATGTACAATTCCTTTAGGAATTATTTTTACTTACTCTTCAAATTGCAGTAGCTACTGAAGGCTCTCCTTAGAAAAGAGCTACTGTGCTGAGAGTTTCACACGCACATGCAATTATGCATCCCCAGGTTCAAAGAGTTTACAGCCCTCCTGCGATTTCTAAGTAAAAAAGTCTAAATTGAACATATTTTTGGTAATTTGCTTCACAAGCAGTTATCTCTTCCTTATTAAACTGAGAGGAAACTTAAGGCATCATGAGGGATTCTAAGCTAAGTAACCCTTTCCGTATTCAAACAATGGAAAAACTGACAGGCATAAAAAATCCTCACACCCCGAAAAAGAACTCCAGATCATTATCTCTCCTTTGCCCCTCATTTATATTTTCTGATATTCTAATGGCAAACCTTTTGAACGAGACCCCCAAAACACACAACTGTCATCTCATCCTGTATTTCACAACCGATGTCTTGTTGACTTCTTCTCTTACAGTCCCTGTGTTTGAGCAGACTGAGCATTATTCTGTTAAGGAGAAAGGGTTGTAGCAATTTATGCTGGCATCTTTCATGATATCCTGACTTTACCTCCGTGGCCAATGAAAGAAAATTTCTTCACTGCAAAACTTAGAGGTTCCTTATTATGGCTCAACTCAAAGCTTGAATCCAAACCTGTGAAACATGAGAGCTTGTTTTTGGCTGCAACAGAAATACCTAAACACAAAGTACTTTACAGCCTTTTGAATGTCTTCCATGCTGGCCTCTGCAGCTGCTATTTGGCTATTAAAGCTCTTCTGGGAATGTGTCCTAAATGCTCACACACCATTTCTTGCCCACTACTAAATCCATTTGCCCCGTTAGGGTTAAGGAAAGAACATAGATGTATTGTTTTAGGGAAGAATTTAGAAACTGATGTTTACCCTCTGGCAGATCCTGTTGGCTTTTTGTTCCTTACATTCACATGCCTCTCCTAACAGAAATCCCCCTTCCAAGGATAGTCATTACAACCCCGATGGTGCAGTTCAACCTGATAGCTTTGCATCATTCCTGCGGTGTAAAAGGACTGTAAATCTCTTACCCATTTAACAGGCAATTATTGCACTTCAACCAAGCCTTACCCTGTTCCCAGGTTACGGCAGAGGAGACAGGGACCTGGCCAGTGCTGACTTATGCCCCAGCAATTTCTGGCTAGTGACTGTGGTCAGACAGGCATAAATTAGAATAGTGCCAAAGCCGAGTTGCTTTATGCCAGGGATTATCTCAGTCTCTGTCTAGCCACAGGATTCAGGGAGCATAAAGACTGAACGATAGGCCAGCCCCAGCCCTCATACTTTAGGGCTGATTGATTAGTATCCACTTGAACTGGAATTTATGACTATAGAGCTTTGAACTCTGCCTTTGATGATACAGATCTGAATCAAGTGAAAGGTTTCTTTTACTATGAAGTCTGATGCTCTTCTCTGTAAACCTGCAGAGACTAGGATTGCTGATTGTGATAATTCTCTGCTGGTGCTACAAGTAACATGGTCGAGTCTTTCTCCAGGGCCTTTTTGCTAGGGCTCCTGCCCTGATGTTGAGGGATTAGACGAGCAGATGCTCCAGTGTGCAAAATGTGGGCAGGAGGATGATGTGGGTTTCAGCCCCCTTACAGCTCTGGGTGTACAAATGGAAAAAACAGCACCACTACATTTGCTTATTACTGGAATAAAAATAGTGGAATAACGACAGGCTGATGTCAACTATGCCAAATTTTGCCGTGTCTTATGCTCTGCAGAATTCTGGACCTGAATTCTGAAATCTCTATCAGTGTTCTAATGACTATTTTAATGACAAAATGAATAAATATACACACAGAAGAGCTACTTCTTTGAGTTAATTACCCTTTTTATATTTGATTGTTGTGGGGACTTGAGCACTTAGAGTGAAGGACTTTGACACAGTACATTTTTTTAAGTGATGTTTTAAGCTGATTGCTGGCATACTCTGAAAATCCAGTGTTCTGTGTACTTTAGTGTGCCAGTATCTAACTTGGATAATCAGTTGTTATGATCAGTCTTCTGACAGCTGGAACTCTAGACTGCTTCTGTATTTGATAACCCGTAAATTATGCAGTCTTCATGCCCTGATAAATTAAAGACAGCAAAGTGTCAGCTTCTTTGCTGTGTTTATCACCATTTGGGAATCTTATGATGATAATCTGTTTATGTATCCATTGACATACCATCCAAGATCTTCATCATCAAAACACTGAGGTTTTTTTGTGAACCTCTTTGTGACAAATAAATGAACTAGGGTTTTTTTTTTTTGGTACAGAGTGTGATTTCATGTCTGTACACAAAATCTCATTCAAGATTTTCAAAAAGATCCAACAAAGACAGCAAATTCTATAAGAAATTGCATGATTTTTACAAACTGTCCCAAAGGAAGTAATTAAAAGATCACATGGATTATTAGAAATATTGAAGGTAAAATAAAAACAGTTTTCTTTTGGGAGGGGTGTGATCAGAACCACCATAACTAGGAGAATGTTGATTTACATGGAAAGGCAATATGAAAGAATAAAAGGAGATAGAGAGTAAAAAGGCTATACTTTAATTCCTGTGCTGTTTTCATCACTGAGGTCTGTTTGCCTGTGGAATTCAGCTCCACAGGAGGAGATAATCAAGACAAATAGTATGGCTTTATTTTTAAAAGAGGTGGATAATTTCATGGCAGATTACAACATTGGTAACTGGACAAGCTAAAATAATAAGGCTAATCAAATCTCATGCTTCACAGCACTGGTTCCCTGCGGGGTCAGGAAAAATCTTTCCACTATATACAACACTATACAATTAGTAAGGTTATTACTGGGGAGCAGAGGTACAGCCTTCTAAAGCAACCAGCTTTTATTATTATCAGAGAACAGAGGCTGTACTTGGCCGGATAGAGAAAAGACCATTATTTTCTTATACCACTTCTGCTCCTATTCCCTATCAGAGTTTTAAAATTACAGCACTGAGGTTTGTTTAAAAGAATATATTTCTACTGAACATGATTACATAAATGCATTACTGTCTGAAATCCATCAAAGTTTTTACACCTGTGACTGGTAGCCCAGTTCAAAAATAGCTGCCACTGACTGGACATGGGAATGGTATGGAATAAGCTGTTGCAGGTTGCACGTTGCCCTCTGGTTAGGTCAGTGATGTTACAGAAGTTGCTTCTCAGTAGCAGTTTGGGCAGAAGGACATAGTCCCAAATAGTGATCAGCTCTTAGCTAGGAGCTGAAATGACATGTGTTTGGAATATTAATTTTGGAAGTACTATTCCTTTTCTTTAATTGCCTGAACATATTGTTGTAGGTGTTCTGTGTGTATACTTGAATTTTATTTTCCATCAGTGTGTGCATCAGAGAAATTATATTAGCTGCAATTGAAAATATTTAGCTATTTTTTCTGCAAAATATATGTTCTCTATGTGAACATGACACTTTATGAGTTGGTGGGGTTTTTTTTCTTACAAGGCAAAGGAAGCATGATAGTAGAACAACATCCTTTGAAAACCTATATTATTACATACTGTTCAGAGCAGGAAAAATACAAAACACAATCTCACCTTCATCTCGAGATTTGGGTTACATGACAAGAAAATCTAAAAACATGAGAGGAGTTTACATAAAGATAATTTCAAGGTTTCTTCAAAGATGCAAAAGTGCTAATTTTTCTTATATAAAGAATATTCAACCCCTTTCTTTCACTAGACTGCATGGCCATGAACTGTTGAAGGTTCAGCTAAACAAAGCTGAATTAAAAAGAAAATTTTTGTTTACTCCTCAGGTCTCAGTAGCAAGTTCGGTAAAGGATCTACTGTCTCTGAATACAGAGTCAGGCACCAAAGATCCATAGAGCTGACCAATGAAAATGTGGGTCTGTTACTGAATAGGATAGGTGATCTAGTGACAACAGATGCAGCTATGTTTTAGGTACTCCTCAGTGTCTTCTTTCCTTCATTCTTCACCAACAAGGTCTCCCAGGCTTCTGTGCAAGGAGGAGGAGAAGTACCAGAAGCAGTTGAAAATCATGACAGGGATTACTTGTGAGAAATCTGCTGCAAGTCCATAGAACCAGCTGGGCTGCGTCTGAGAGAGCTGAGAGGGCTGGTTGGTGTCCTTACAAGGCTGCTCTCTACCAGCTTTGAAAAGTCATGGAGATCAAAGGAGGTCCCTGACATCTGAAGAAAGTAAAATATTGCACTCACCTTCAGAAAAGGCCAACAAGGTGATTTGGAAAACTACATGAGGGACAACCTCACTTAGGTCCCTGGGAAAATCCTGGAGCAAGTCCTCTTGGAATGCATATGGAGAAGGTGACTGGAAAACATCAGCATGGATTTACAAACAGTATATCATACCTTGCCAACTGGAATGCATTTCTATGGTAAAATGACTGTATTCATGGATAAGGGGAGAGCCATGGATGTCAAGATTTAGCAAGACTTTAATAACTTAATAGATTACCGCAAGGTTTTTGACACTGACTCTCACAATGTCCTTTTACTGAGGTTCACGTGTTTCAGTCTGGATGATCAGACAACTGGAAAGATTGGATGGTCAGGCCTAGAGGGCTGTAGTTAATAGACTATGCTCTACCCAGAGGCCAGCAGCAAGAACAACAAGTGGAGTACCACAGGGGTCTGTGCTGGAACCTGTCCTGTTTGACACTCTTAACAATGACCCAGAGGAGATGACACAGTGCTGGTTGCTCAACAGATTTGCAGATGAGATCAGGTTGGGGTACATTTAACATGCTGGTGGGGAGGGCTGCCACCCAGAAAGACCTTGACATGCTGGAGGAATGGTCTGACAGAAACCTCATGAAATTCAGCAAGGACAAATGCCAAGTCCCGTACCAGAGATGATCTAACCCTTTGCACTGATCTGGGCTGGGGGGAAAATATGTCTGCCTGGTTGGGCAGCAGCTGTTCTGAAAAGGTCCAGGGGGTGTTGGTAGACAGTGAGCTAAATATGAGCCAGAGGTGTTCTCTGGCAGCACAGAAGATCAACAGCAAGCCAGGCTCTACCAATATAGGAGGAAAGCAGGTATACTGTTGCCACCAATTGCCTGGCACTTGTTAGACCACATTGAAATATTGCCTCCAGTTTTGGGACCCCCAGTACAAGAAAGACATTGAATAATCTGAAGCAAGTTCAGCAAGATGGCTGGGGGCTGGAGCACATGACCAGTGAGGAGAGGCTGAGGGAATTAAGCAGTAGTGATGGTTTTGAGAGAGACAAAGTGCCTGTGCGGAGGTTATTGGGAAAATGGAGCCAGATTCCTCAGTGGCGCATGACTGGAGAAGGAGAAACAGAAGACCTAGATGGAATCAAGAGAAATTCAGGCTGCAGATAAAGAAAACATTTTTCATCATAGGAAGCAGTGGAAGAATTTGCCAAGGTAAGTTGTACAGTCTCCATCCCACGATGTTTTCAAGACTCAGCTGGGTAAAGCCCTGAGCAATGTAGTGTGGTCTCTTGGACAATGAGGGTGGGCTAGAGGACTCCTGGGGTCCCTTCCTATCTGAATTGCTCAATGATTCAATGATTCAATGAGTTCACAATTTGTATACAAAACATGGGGAGAAGGAAATATCTAGAGGGAGAAAAGACACTTCTGGCATATATTGTTTATCCAATGAAATGCTAAATCTTAACTTATACTGGGAGCATAGACCAGAATACAGGCTACAACTGCCCAGCTTTGCTGTAATAAGTTGGCTGTAGTTCCATAATCCCCCTTGTTTGCTCTCCTTTTGGCCTCAGCATCCTTGGTTCTTGGCTGCACAGATTCAGGAGGAAGTCTTGCATGTTTTGAAGGCTTTTTTGGCCACCAGAAAATTTCTTAGTTTTTCCCTTTCTATAGCGTCCTTCCCAGAGAAGGAGGTCCCTAGAGTGAAAGAAGCCACGGCAAAACTCTAAAAATAATGCTTGCCAAATCTCTTGACAAGGTATTCATATCTGAAAATAATTTCTGAAGGAAAATGCATTAATTCCCCTATTTCACTATCTTGTCTCCAGTCCAGACACACAAAGATGAAATTCCAGAAGAACAGAATACAGGCATTCTCATTTTCCCTAAAGTTTCCATTACATTGTTAAAATGATGTCATTTACTCCCACTTCAAAATTCTTTTACACTACATGATGGCTGTAAAGGGACTCTAGTTTAAACGAAAATCAAGTCCCAAGAAATCTTTGTCACATTCAATAAAATCTGAGTACCAATGCAGAGAATTTTAATTAAAAACTTCAAATAAACTCAAGGGAATCAAATCATCTGTGAACCAAAACATATCAGAAAAGCCATGGCTCAGCAGCCTACATGAGTAGACTTATCTCATTTTTTAACAGTTCTCCACCTTACAAAAACTGTCACCAGAGAGACTCTGTATCCTCATGCGTCAAGGCAAAATGAATAGTTAAGGTCAGGAAGAACCATCGCTTACAACAGAGAAATGAGCAGTATTAGCAGCTTCGAACTGCAAAGCCCTTTTCCCTAGGTTGCTGGTGTAGCTCTGGCTAAAAAAGACAGCTCCTTTCCTGAACTCTTTGGCTGCAAATCTTTTCAAGACAAAATACATCATCGTTCGTCTCTCCAGCTCAATGGGATGCCAACAAAAAATTGTGTCCAGTGAAAATCTAGTAGAAGACAGATTGTCAGTAGCAAGCATTGCTGCCTGTTCCTTGCTCTCTTTTCATTTAAAGAAACCCACAAGTCAGTCTGACAAAGATGACAGCAGCATCAGAGGACACTTTTCTGCCTGAATGAGGAAATAAAGAAATAATGAAGACAAAATGTGAGGTGATTTTAAAAGGAACATGGATTGGAAAGGGGACTAAAGGGAAAAATAAATGCTGATTAGGTATTTCACTTTTTAGAAAGGACTAATTTTACTTACAACCATATTTAGGGATCAAATTCTTATTTTAGACAAATGTAATGTCATGGGAAAAGTAGTTAAGGAATTATTCCACTAATATTGATCTTACATAACTGCTGGTTCCTCTTCCTCTTTAATTTTCAAATGCTTTTAAGACAACAATATGTAATTTTAAGATTTGAGCCTGTTTGTCCTAAAAGTATTTGAAAGAAATCCAATTATGGCCACTACAGCAAACCAGGCTTAAAAAAATAAATTACCTTGGGCACATGTAACACCATATCTCCATTTAAAGTCTATTTACTTACACTTCATGGTATAAACATAACCCAAAACTGTACTTTTTGTTCCTGCAGTTAATTTATTTCACAAAATTCCTTATCATTTGAAAAAAGTTGGCTTGTGGGGACTATAATTGTATCCTTTATTTTGAGAGATAGCGTGTTCTGGAGTGCATTTTGGAAAGCCCAGGAAAATTTGGCGTCCTGAACCTATTTGTGCTGTTTCTTCTTATCACAGAATCATAGAATGGTTTGGGCTGGAGATGACCTTAAAGATCATCAAGTTCCAACCCCTCTGCCATGGGCAGGGACACCTCCCACTAGACCAGGTTGCTCAAAGCCTCATCCAGCCTGGCCTTGAACACCTCCAGGGATGGGGCATCCACAGCTTCTCTGGGCAACCTGTTCCAGTGCCTCACCACACTCACAGTGAGAAATTTCTTCCTAATATCTAATCTAAATTTACCCTCTTTCAGCTTATAACCGTTACCCCTTGTCCTATCACTACACTCCCTGATAAAGAGTTCCTCCCCAGCTTTCCTGTAGCCCCCTCAAAGTACTGGAAGGCTGCTCTAAGGTCTCCCTGGGGCCTTCTCTTCTCCAGGCTGAACAACCTGGTTACAAAACAGGTGTGTGGAGCTGTACAATACACAGCTGTCTGTGGGAGCTACAGGCAAAACTCTAATTTCTTTTTGCCTCGGACAATTTCCTGGCAGAGGAGACAACTGAGAACAAAGCTGACTAAACATGGGGCAGCACCTGCCAAAGGGGTGCCCCTGTTGCCAGGGCTGAATTTCTGGTTTTTGGTTAAGCTCTCTCATGCAAGATATTATTTTTGCACGCTACCTAGGAAATATGGCAGGATGTCCATCACCATCAGTCTTTGAGAACCTTCAGACTATCACAGGTATGGTTCATCCTGCCTTGAGATAGGGACAGTGACTGTGTGACTTTTGATGTCCTTTGCATTCCTAGTTTTCTGTCATTTATAGAAAATAGTTTATGGAACAAACGGATATTATAATTATCCAGTGTTTCACATTGCACTGGATTATTAAAATATCATCTATGATATTTTACACAAAGTAATTTTGTATTTTAAAGAAGCTGTAATATATGAAAGAACTATCCTTTTTCAGTATTTATCAACTGTATATCCTTTTCTTTATTGTTTTTCAGACTTGTTTGTTTACATTTAAGCTCCATAAGGCAAGGATTATCTTCATTCTGCATCTAATCAGTGCCTAATCTGTTAAAACTCCATTTCTTGATGGTGCCCAGGCACCCCTATGAATAAAACCGATAAAAATAGTAAATTGTTTCTTAGTTTTCAGCAACATTACATACAGGGTTCTCTTTTTTTGTTGTGACATCAGATTTTAGCAGACCCTCTCCTAGGTGTTCTGGTACATTTTTATGCCTTTCAAAAGCTGTGTACCCTTTACAGGGCTTCCTTTCAACACCTTGGAAATTTCACTAAAAATCAAATGGTGTGAATCTTAGGACGTTTTTTAAAGCAAAATTTAGAAGCAGCAATGCCTGAAATCCATAGCTGAGTTAGTGCTATCAGAAAAGGGTAAAAATCCTTTTTCTTTTTTTTTTAACAGACTGCCAGTGACTTTTATTAGCACTTTCTTCCTACCTGGCTTTTCATTCTTCATTAAAAAAAAAATTAATCTGTCAATTAAAATTGAAAGTTGGTGGCAGTAGTTTCCCAGGCATAAGACTACTCAAAGCAAAGCTAGATAATAGTGGTTAACTACCTACGACTCTGTAGTGTATTGGACTTCAGTCTAAGAGAGAACCAATTACACATGTTACGTGGAGATACTATTTAGTCTACCAGTCAAATTTGGAGGAATTTGGAGGGGGGAAGGGAGAAGGAAAGAGGACGTGCCATTGATATTTACCAGTGCAGAGACAAAGACTAAAAAAAGTATTCAGCTGCAGGTTGGCTTAATGAAAGTGGTGCACAAAATTTAGCCAGGTCACAATCATGGGATGTCTTCTAATCACAACCAGGGATCAGCTTTCTGAATTTATATCTTATCTAGATTCTTATCTGTGTCTGAAGAATGCAAGACATGGCCCAAAGGCTGTGCAAAAGTGACTTATAGCAAGGCCAGGTGCAACCACTCTCCAGCTGCGAAGGCACACGTAGCCATGTGCTGCTTCTGTATCATGCGACCTCACAAGCGCACTGTACCCACTGGTACTATTGCAGAGGCTGTAGTTGTGCTGTTTCTGGCTACCTACACTGACTCTGTGGCTCTTTGAGCTTGGCACAACTGCTCTTGTCCCAGTACGGGACAGAACACAATCCAGTAAGCACCAAGTGCAGGCTCCAGGACTAGACTTTCTGTTCACTGTTGCTTCTGGGGAAGGTGTATCAGGAGAGTGCATGTTTCCAATTGTAACCCACATCACTACTGGTAAGGCCAGTAGTTGAGGCTGTGTGACAGCTAATAGGCTTATTTCTCAAGCTAGAAATGATTTGGATCCTCCAAATGCAAAAGAGACAAAGTCAAAATCAGGCTTAAAGGACCAAACACTGAATGCAGGTATCAGCTGTTAAAAATTTTGAAATAATTGGTTAGAAGTCAGGATCCAAGGTTCCCGTTCCTTCCCCAATGGCTGATCTCTGCTGCTTACAGCAAATGCAGCCCTTCACAGCAACACTCTCAGGAGTAAGACCTACCTTAAAAGGAAAGGGTTAACAAATCATCATAGGGGGTACGGCATAAATTAGTCCTTTCAGGGTTAAAGAAGTATTTCTGTGTTGCACTGAAAGCCAAAGCAGAGTTGGCAAAACCTACTAGAATCCATCCTGTTGCTGGGATGTGCAGCTTTCTGCTTCCTTCCACTCACAGAAACAGAAGGGAACACATGGTTTCATACATCTGCCTTTTGTGGCATGACCTTTTTTCCTCTGTGTGAGGGAAATGGAGTGTTGAAAAATCCTACCTTCTTAGCAGTGTATTAATCACCAAGTGTAAAATTGCAATCATCTGAACACACACAGTGTGATTTTTATTTAAAAGAAATCTTGGCCCAACAGATATGATTTGTGATTATCACTTACATTTCCAATGTACTAGATTAAAATGACAGCTTTAAAAAATCATTATAGAGTGCAGTAGAAGCCCTCCCCTTTTATTGCAATCTATTTTTCCCTAAATAGGAATATGAATTCATTGACATGTATTTCATTAAAATGAATGATTTTTTGTAAATACTAGAGAACCATATTATTATTACGAATAGCACACAATAAGGTACATATTAATTGACCATTAGTACAGTTCTTGGGTAGCTGAAGATATGCAACCTTGAGCTTCTTGAAGCACACAAAATGCATTTTAATAGACCATTAAAACATGGCATGTTATGTCTTATTGCAATATATTATGTAGTGAAACGAGCTGCATTTCACTGAGAACATATTGACTGCTTCTAGCCTGAAAAATGGATTAGAACACTGTGTTCCATCCATGCTGGGAGAACCAGAAAATTGTGGCGTTTCTCCCCAATGACACAGAATGGGAAGATGTGAGTCATACTGGGTAGGAATCTGTTGCCTAAACTAAGACATTTTTGACACTGCAAGCAGTCTGCGTGTTGTCCAGCTGTCTCTCCAGAAGGTGCCAGCCACTTCTAGATCTCTCTTCATCTTTGCCCTCATTTCTATGCAGTTGTCTTACATACTTTATGTCATCCAAAGGACTTCAGATGCCTACTGTTGGCACCTGAATGACTACCACTGCAACCTCTACCTCCTGTAATAAATTGGCTAGACCAGTATGTAAATACTTCAGCCATGAGCTATGGATAGATATACAGATAGACAGATGGATGGGTAAGCTCTTTGCAGCATGACTTTTCAGACTTGCCATGGAGCTTTGCTGTTGAGGTGTTCTGATTCTTCCAGTGTGAGAGGAAACAGATAACAGAGCTGGTCTCAGTGCAGTTGTCTCAGCTGCAACAGCTGGTGCATTTCTCACCAAGAGCCTTTACTGCCTCAAAGATTACTTCCTGCAAGGTCTTCTCCACGAGCTCTTTGGCTCTTCCACAGAAGAGGATGAGCTAACACCCCATGAAGCTTCTCAAGCATTCGTGTCCTCTCTGTGGATATCTAGCAAGGACAGCAGTTTCAACCCAGTGCATTGAGATTTCCTCTTCCTGTCACAATTCAGGCAGTGTTATCAGAGCTCAGAATGGGTTGCCCCTCATGCTGCAGAAACTGGAAATGAGGGGGGGAAAAGCTCTTAAACCAGAATAGATTAATTTAGAAATGTTTAAAATTTACCTGCTACTCTAGTGGTACATTTTTTCTTCTTTCAGTGTATAAACTTCTACAGCAGAAAGTTGTCTCTACATTTGTGCCTAGTACTTTGTCAGACCTTAATAAACACATAATAATAAATGATCCCAAACTGGTATGCTGTGATAACTTACAAATATGGCAATGTTTTTGAGTTTTCTAGTGCTTTAAAAAAAAAAAAAGATTACCTTAGTGCTTCAAAAATAGAGTGAATAAATAAGCTATGACAGTAGAAAGAAATTTTGGAGAGAATGGAATCATTAGTAAAAAAGCTCTGTTTATTCAGAACAGAGTTTGATGTGCTAACTATCAAACATTAACACATTATCTTGATGCATTTTGTACCTACACACTTTAACATCACAGATGAAAAAGCTTTAAAATAGTGCATTGTAATATGTGCTTCTTTTTTAAAAAATATATGGGCAAAGTATATTGCATTTTTCATCCCCTTCACATTCTCGTCATTGTTCTCACAGTGAAAATCACAAATTCTGTTTTGAAGCTGAAAATGAACTGCAGTTGACATTAAATGTGGGTGTTTACAGATGTTATTAATTGAGAGAATAGTACACTGTTCTCAACAAGAGAATGCTTAATTTATACTCTGGAGAGCTGAAACCTACCCTAGAAGGAGAGAAGAGCACTTAGCTGCTTTTGAGACATGAAGAACATGGCACATGAAGAACATTTTCTCTTTCTTAACTTTTGTATTAATAACTTGAAACAGGTTTTATTGTGTTTCAAATTTCTTTTATCAAATTTCACTGATAACTTTGGCAGCCAAAACAACAATGTAATTTTTCTGAACTGTTAATAACTCTTACAAAGTGTTGAAAATAGGCAATGCCCAAGGTAGATTGTGGAATGGACAGCACCCCAGCAGAAGTGTTTTACGCAAGATCCATCTGCTTCTGTAAAAAAAAGGGGGGAAAAAAGTCTGTCTTATTTAAAAAGTATTTTACTCCAGACTTTTTTATTTGAGCTGCTTTGTACTGATGGAAATCAGAATCAGCATTTTGAAGTTACAATAGGAAACTGACGGCAGGATTGGCCTGTAATTATCCTGCTCATTCCAAAATAATCTGAATTTTAATAACAGGCAATTGACTCTTCTCTTTCAGGAATCAAAATACAGGCTAATAAGATGGATGTTCCATTAAAGCAAGTATGTGTGTAGATTTTGGCAGGTAATGGAGAATTGGAAAAGTACAGAATTATCAGTCTATACTTAATTTTCAAATTAGCCTGTTAAAGTTTTTCAGAAGGTTTTTGTTGGTTTAATAAGATAATATAGTCTTATCCTTGTGGTCTAAACTTTAATTCCCTAGTGTGGTATTCTAAACTAACACACTTGAGTAGTAAGAGTATTTATCCTCCATACATTTCAGTAGCACCAAGTAGTGTTGCTATGACTAACATGTACACCATGATGTCCCTTATATTTTTTTGCCTAATATGTTGTCGTGGTTTTACCCCTGGCTAGCAGCAAAACACCTCAACAACAGCTTGCTCACCCTCACCCCTCCCAGGGATGGGGGAGAGAACTAAAGGGGTAAAGAGAAAAAAGACTCGTGGGTTGAAATAAGAACAATTTAATAATTAAACTACAATAATACTGAAAATTATAATGACAACGAAAATAACAATATATACAAATAGACAAATGAGTGATATACAGTAAACTGCTCACCACTTGGTGACCAAGTGTCAGCCTATTCCTGGCTAATGATCCTGGATTAGGGAGAGTCCCAAGACAGCAAACCCAGAAAGGAGATAAGAGCCCAAGTGTCCAAGACTGAGAGCTGACTGAGACCAACCAAGAGAGCGAGATGACCCTGAGAGAGGGGTGACCCAGAGGGAGACGACCTGGAGAGAGACGACCTGGAGAGAGAGAGGGCTTCTGGACAGATCCTCACCTATGCATGCCATGAATGCTATGGACTATATCATTGCCCAATTTGGGTCTCAATCCTAAACCTAAGGTTGAATCCTAGGCTAGTAATTGCGGTTGTGCTCCCTCACAGTTTCTCCTGCACCTGCAGACACTGGCACAGCAGAAATGTTGAAAAGTCCTTGACTGTCCTGGCAGCAACTATAAACATCAGCATGTTATCAGCCTTCTCCTCAGCACAAATACAAAACACAGCCTCGCACTAGCTACTCTGAAGGAAGTTAACTCCGTCCCAGCTGAAACCAGGACATATGTGTTTTTTACTGTATCCCACTACTTCTTGAAAGACAAATATAGAGGCAGAAAGTGGCCCGTGTAAAAATAGCCAAATGAGTAAAAAAAGCAATACTGCACATCAAGATGTGTAGCCTGCATCTGCACTGCTTCACACTGCAAAACAGTTTTCCAGCATTGTGATGTCTTATAAATATGTGCTTGACAGCTTAGTAGGAAAGCATATTCCCACTTTGGATGGAACATTCCAATTCTGTAGGACATAGGTTCATTGTGAGTTTGTCCAGTTGGCGAGTTAATTAATGTCAATCAATGAGAAGAGTTATAAATATCCTCATACACCATACTCTTCCTTTTGCTTCTTCAGCCCTACTATGTATGATGGTTTTGACCTGCACATGATCATTAGGTTATCTCGAATTGTGTCTTGCTTAAATTGATCATTTAAACAGTTAACCCTTGCTTAACATGGCAGCTTGTTACTGAAGGACATCTCAAAGCACAATCCTCTGTGGCTCAGCAGGGGTTTACAGGCAGATGGTGACTGCTTTTGTGCAGAAAATGCTTGAAAAATCACACAACAAATGCTTAAACTAAGATTCCACCTTAGTCACATAGTATTTCTTTACAGGATTCTTCAACAGTGTTTCCCAAACTGCGGTCTTATGAACCTTGTCAGGAAATGGCTCTACTAGGTTTGTAGAATACTGAAAAAAAATGTGATTGCACCAGATGAGAGTTTTCTTCTCAGATGCGATGGAAGCAGCTTGGTAGTCATGATTGTGCAGCAGCACTGCAAATGTCTTTTATTTGCATTCAACTGTTTGTAGGTCCCTGGTCCACTCACAAACAAAACTGCAGACGGTGTGCACAGCAGCTCTCATTCTGTGCTCCAAGAGAATAGGCAGCTGGTTTCTATATGAGGAAACTGGGACTGTGCCCCTGAGATCAGGGACTCTGCGCCCCTGAGATCAGCCAAGCTTGGGCTTAAATTCAGCTTGGATGAATGTGGCCGTATAAGTCTTCCTATAACCTATCTGAGAACAGAGATCAATGGCAGGTTTTGGTGATCTCTCCTAGCTGGGCTTTTTCAGCAGAGACTTTCCTCCCATCAAGTTAGTTTCTTCCTGGTGTCTCTTTCTTATTTTAGTGGAAAATATTGAGTGCTCTTCGTGTCCCTGTAAAAGCAGCTAGAAACACCTGGGCAACAGATGTAAGCATGCAGCACGGAAGACTCATGAGTGGCCAGAGCATTACCTATCAGTCAGCCCCAGGTGCCTGTGTGCTCTCTGTTCACTGCTGCACATTCTTTTCGAGCAAGTCCTCTGCCCCTGCACTGAGCTTAGGAGCTCGGGTACTTACCACAGAGTATGGCCTCTTGCTCTCTGGTCCAAGTTCAGGAAAGACAGGCATTTCAGTGCTTCAGTTTAATTACCCACTTTATTTATTGGCTCCTACATCTTCTCATTGATTGTATGTCAGAACCTAATTTAACAGTAGTGGAGTGACAGGGAACAGAGGGCACCCAGGAGCTTAAGGCAGTTATGTAGTTTTCCTAAAATTCCCTGAATCATGCTGATTTTCTTTTCTCTCTAAGGAATGGGAGAATATATTTTACAATCAGAACTAAACAATTTGACACATGAAGTCAAGGAGAGTTTTGCCATCAGCTTCAGTGGAGTATGATTAAACTGTAGCTGACCAGCTGCTAACAAGGGAAAAACATGTCCATGTGTTTAAACATTTTCATGATGTCCAGATGTGTACCTTTACAAGCCCAGGAAAAGGCAGCCTTGCTAATCTGAATTACAGTGTGTCTTCTGTAAGTTGACGGAAGTGCTACTCTTACTGCTACTCTTTAACGAGGGGCAGAACCTGTCACCTGCCAGGACGATATCCATTCCCTATATTCCACTGCTTATTTGAAATATTTATGTAGCATAATAAGTCGGGAAGAGCTCTGTCAGTAGAAAAACAGAATAAACAGAAACAAAAAAGTCTATAGATGCACATTGTAGGAAAAAGCCTAGCTTTCCTATGAAGAGAGCTTCACAGAGTATCTGAAGTCAAGTTATTACAAATTTGAATGAGTGAAGAGTTTTTCTCACTAAACTAGAGACTACTCTGGTCCTGCAAGCCAGCCGGCACCTGACGGAGCATCAAATACGTAACCCTCCCACTGGAAAAAAATCAGATTTTTTCATATCGTGAAGTTAAGATTTTTTAATTTGTACATAGACTGATGTATCACTTGTTTGGTGCCTTACAGGAAGATGATTCATTAGAAGAAACTTGGACTTGGAGAAGGCTTGACACTTTGGGATGGGGAGGACAGGAATAATAAAAATAATGAATACGGGTGAAGAGATAGGAGGATAAGGCAGAACAGATGACTAGAGTATTGATATTGCCTGCAACTAACAGCCTCAGGAAAACTAATTAGGGCTGAGGAAGCTGGTGAATTCCATATGAGAAAATGGAGTTTGAATATTAATAACATCTACCCCATTATTGTCCAATTTTAAATCCAATACATTTGAAGGGGTTTAAAGTTTGGGAAAGCACATTTTTTCATTCTTTTGACCTGACGAATAATGTAAGGATTACAAGTTGGAGATAACACTTTTTGCAAGAGTCCAAACCCAGGTATATGCTGGGGGTTAGAGCACAGCTAATGTACAACTGAAGTCCCAATCAATTTCTTTTCTAGAGGTTTCCATGAAACTTAAACAGTGAACTGGTCTCTGCTGCTGCATAAGCTTGGCAATGTCACTCGGTATTTGCTGTCAGACAAGGAAAAAGCCTTACACAGTGTGTTTTTCATTTATTTTGCTATTATGCTGTTTTATGAATGATTTGCTGTTGCTTGTCTCTGTGATTAATTTCATTGTTTTCACTTATTTCAAGATGAATCGTAGTTTTTAATCTGTTTGTTGTCATCTCTCATTTCGCTGAAGGACACGTATTGCTCTGATTGCCATGCAAATCGGTGCTATATAAATAAAATGTATTATTATGATCACCAAAGTAAAAGAACCCAGAGCCATCTGTTATACAGTGTGCTCTTTGCCAGGCTTGGTGCTCGCACTTACAGTCCATCTCTTCACTTCTGCTGGCAGCAGTCTGGGGAGGCAGCATTCTGAGCCGTACTGACTGAGAAGCACCACCAGGGCAAAAGAGTAAATGGAAGTAATGGGGCAGATTTATCACTGATGCTTCCAGAGAATTGCAACTTACTTTCCTCAGATAGAAACCAGCAATAAGAATACAGCAGTGAGTTTTGAGCTTACCTGCTCTACTGCCTCAGCTGCCTCCCAGAGAAACAGCAGAAAGCGGGAAAGGCACGAAAGCATCCCCTCGTCTGCCTTTGCCCAGCTCTTCTTTGGCCAGGCAGTACATGGAGAAGCACGTGTCAGGTCATGGGAGGGAATTCTGGGGTGGGTACAGCTTGAAAGGGCTATAGGTCCTCCTAATCTTACTGACAATATTGCCATAATTCAGTGACAGTTTTTGTTTGGGTGTTTGAATGGTAAACTGCACTCGTGGAGATCTAAGTGTGACAGCCAGCCACCTCTTGCTTTGCTCAGAAGAACAAGATGCCTGACATGTTCAGTCCAGAATGATATCTGCTTGAAGATAAGAAACCTCAGGGAATATATTTTGGAGTGCTGTCTGCATGAGTGTGTTGGGGGAGAGGAGGAAGAGATCTTACATTCTGTTAATCAAGTTGTTCTACTTTAAAACAGAATATATATTGTACTAAATTGGACAAAAAATTAAATGTGTTTCCTGGATGCTTGGGTAAAAGGGGCTGATCTATATCAGTTCCAAACACACGGTGATTCATTGTATTCTCTGGACTCCCGAGAGGCGCTAGTTACTCTGCATTGGTCACATCTTGCTGCTGCCATTTTCTGTGCTGGCATGTAATGTGCCTGTGGGCTCTAAATTTTTTAATTACTTGTGTTCTTACTGCAAGCCAAGACTAGCCATATTTTAAAATCTTCCTGAGGGAATAAATACATTCAGCCTATTGAAACTGAATGCTCTCTCGCTTTTTGAAGGTTTTCTTAACATTTATCCCAGCCACCAGCTTTGGTATAGCATGGTCTGCTTCCATTGAACTTCTGCTGAGCATCCTGAGAATCTCTGGATGCAGGGTCTACATCAGGGAGGTTGCACAGACATTATGGAGGTATCTATCTCAGAGTGGGAAGAAAAGCCTGGCTGGGCGTGAGGCACAGGGAGAAAGAAACTGCCAGACTGCAGTATCTCTTCATGACGGGGAAATGTTATTTTAAGGTTTAGAACAGGATACATGAAGGTTTTCAAAGCCCAGTATATATTGGGCAGGGGACCATGAAAGGGAAGACAATCGATTAAAGATACTTCATGGGATACAGTGGCAGGGGAATGGCTGACAATGAAAGAGGAATTAGGATCAGTAGGGGTGGGGACATGGTCAAAGTGTCTGGAGAAAATGCTTGCAAGGCTACAACATATTCATGAAGTGCCCTTTAACAGTGACCTATACAGACACATCCCATACCACAGTCCCCCCTTCCCTTGTAGGGCCGTAACATGCTGGTGGCACTATCAGTTCGGGAAAAAACTCCCGAGACCTGGCTGTGCCATCACACATCACATCAGCAACCAGCAACATGCAACCTGCTTGCACAGCAAATGCAATGTGGAGGACTCCTCACTTGAGTGTACTGGAGGCTGACAAGACACATATGATGCAAATGAGTCAGAGGACAAATGCCCTCACGTCCCTCTGTGGTGCTGCAAAGGAGCAAGTGAAGCTTCAGAGCTTGAGCTACCATGTGGGCATGTCTGGTGTGGGCCAGAAGCAAACTCTGCACATGGTGCACTGCAGCATGGACACAACTGGTGAAGCCACTTGGTACAGTGGATTTGAACCCTAACGCACCCCACTCCAAGGAGCACAGCCGAGTCCCTCCCAACTGAATTGTTCTCCTCACTAAGGCTGCAGGACACTGACGCTGTGGCTTGGGTAAAAAACAACCCAGCTTCTTCAGGGCTTCCTAACCATATCAGTACTGCCTCAGTCCTCCATCCTAACACCACTGCAGCTCAAGGATGGCAAATTAGCACCTCAGAGAAAAACCTCTGCTTTTCTGGTGCATTTCTGTTCTGGCATCTGCTCCAGCCCTGAAGACACATTGTACGATAAGCCACAGAAGAAATAATAGTATATTTTTAGCAGTGACAGCTTTTTTTACCCATCTGGCAAGCCATCCTAAACCACCTCTGGATTTGTGCAGGAGGGTCAGAAGTGAAATCTGCCAACTGACTCCCTTGACAGTCTCGTTCTTAGTTGACATGTCCCAGTGTCCCCCAACGTCAGCCTTGTCCTATGTTTTACAAGTGATCATCTTTTTAATCCATCAGGGGTGTTGTAACTCTGTCCGTTAACAGATACCAGCTCCACAGCACCTGCTTCACCTTTCACCTTCCCATCTCCATGCTCTTACTCCTGGCGATCTGAAGGCAGCGGCTTTTTGCTGGCAATCTCTGCTCAGCAAGGAAAGGGTGTCACCAGGGCCACTATTTTAAGCATAGCAATGCCAAGATGCCTGTCTTGCTGGTGTGGTGCTTGATGCATGCTAGGAGCATTCTGCAAATTTTCTGAATGTCATTGATTTCAAGGGAAAACAGCAGAAAAAGTTGTGGCTTCCTTCACCCTAACAAGAAACATTTCTCTGGTAAGTAAAATACCACATCTTTTCTGTGAGCAATACCACTAGTCATTTTGGTAGGACCTTTAAATACAACCAGACAACATTTGATGCAGGGTAAAAACTATCAGAGACCAAAAAAACCCAGAAATGGCTGTGAATATATTGCTGATCTAGACAAACCGCTTCTGACTCATTGCCAGCTCATGTGGAATGCAATCTTAAAAATTCACTATTTTAGCTGTTTCTTGGTTAATTATGAAAACTGGAGGAGTTTTACACATCCACTGAGGTGTGGTGTACAATGTTGAGGCACAGATCAATGCAGCTCCCAGCTGATGAGCACATGCAAGGCATTTATGCTGGCCTGAAGTAACACTTCATGTCTCAGGAAAAACATCTTACATGCTACAGGAATTGTCTGAGGCCTCGTTTTCTGAGGTTGGACCACTTTTTTTTAATAAAAACTGGCATTTTTCATTTTAGTTATCAAGGAATTGAAACACATAGCAGCGAAAGTATTGAGATAGCCTCAGAAACAACCTGCAAAAAGAAAAGCTGAGCAAGGAGGACTTGTGGTAAAAGGGAAGAAGTTATCTGATACAGACAACCCAAATACCCCTGCAAATGGCTCTGCCACTTCAGAGCTGAGGTTCCAGAGCCAAGTGGCGTGAGCTTGGTGAATGCATATGGACAGTGAGGGCAAAGCTCAGGCTTGTCTCTACACTTGGCTTTTTCTGCTAGGAAACCAGGACGCTTCCTCCAAGTTGGAGGTAGAGGATGAGACAAAATTGCAGACAATTGTAGACAAGCAAGGAATGTGTTGGGGGGAGCTACAGCAGGAACCCCAAATGAACCTGATGGTGTGGGTTCATCTTCTGACTACATCAACCACTGTGAAAAATCAGACTTGCTGAAAAGATGAGGAATTTTAGCCCAGGAAAATGGCTAGATAGCTCTAGACTGCACAAGGGGGAAGGAGAACCTTCCTCTGTCACTTCACAGATAATCCTGCCTCTTGATAAAAGTGGTTATTTGACAGTGTGAAGTCCCTTCCAAAATTTCCATTCATAACAAGTTATCATCAGAACCATTGAAGATCCCTTTTTACCAACAAATGTGGAAGAAAAGGGGGAAAATTTATCTGAAGTTGTTTAACTTTTACTTACCACTGAATCTTAAAGACAGCTTCAAAAATGCTGTGTTCTGACTTCCATGACAACTTGCTCGAGAACAAAGATATCCATCATGAAATAGATGCTCTAAAAAAATCCCTCTGCAGAACTTCAGCTGCTTCAGCTGAGCAATTCAGACTATCTATATCTCAGTAACATCTGGTATATGTGTTTGTTGCTCAGCTTTGGTTTGTAAATATGTTTGCTCTTAACACCATGTGTTAATATAATTTTGCTTGTATGGGTGGAATATTTTCCACAGTGTGGCACAGTTAAGAATTTCCTATTTGTAAGAACATAACTTATCAGTTTTGTCAAAATATATACAGTCATTAAAAGCTAATAGTTAACCGGTATTAAATTGCACGGAACGTTGGCGTGTTCTAAATTTAAGTAATCCTGAGTAGAGGCTATTGATTTTACTCAACTATGGATATTCAGTACTGAGCTAAGAATGTTCAGCACTTCTGAGACCTGGGTCCATGAAATGTTTTTATAAATGTCCAAACTAATAGTTTTAATGAGTAAGAATTATCCTTTCCTCTCTTGAAAATAACAGTCATGTTCTTTTATGACTCTTACACTCCCTGCAGATTTGTTCGCCGAAGAGCAGGGCAAATGACTACAATCTCTGGCATACCAACATTTAAAAATAGCATGACAACACCAGTCTGCACATACTCTGTCTTCATCACATCAGAGACTGAAACTTCCTGGCAATTGGAGAAAAAGCCATTAATACTCATTGGCTTTTATTAGCCAAGCCAGATTTGTTTTAATTTTCCTTTGGCAATGGCAGTAGCCCCTTCAGACTGCACAAGCAGCTACACCTGAGTAGAATCCAAAAAGAACACCCTGCTCCCACCACAGAAATGTTAACTCTTGCACGGTGGCAGTGAAATAGCTCCTGGTGCTTCAGTGCCAGGGAACTCCTCCTGACAGTCAGACAGCTAAAACTGACCGTAACTCACAATACCGCCATTATTCTAGCTAACGTACCTGTAAGTGTGAAGATTTGCCTAACCTGCACTGCGTGCCACTGCTGAAAATCTTCTGGTGCTTTTCAGAGGCAGGCACTCCTGGTTTGTTCTGCTCAGGAGAGAAGACACAACATAATCTCCAAATGCAACACTTATTGATGGTAGGAAATCAGGTGTTTGTAGAGAGATATTTGTAGAGAAATAATATCATGAGGTAATGATTTGATTCTGATTAAGCCCATTTCTAGGTGATTGAAGGCAATCTGAAGTGTCTCCCCCAAAACAGTTTTTTTGTGCTGCTTGTCAAAATTGTTCAGGTCCTCCCTCTTGGAGTCAGTTCATTTGAACTGTTGGGTGATGGCGACTCCCCTGACATTTCCCTTCTGAAGGTGATGGCGGAGCTACCTTTAACCAGTTGTTCCCCACACCAACACCACCTATTTTTGTATTCTGTTCTCATCTCAATTCTAGCGAGAATCATGCTTTCCAAGCTAAATAAAGGAAAAAACACAGTACTACCTGTGTTCAGTTTTATTTTGTTCATAGTCCAACACACATTTTTAAAATTTTTAGCTTTTCATTTAATTTGAAGCCAGCACATTAAGGTTCAATTATACTTACAAATATATATATATATTGAAGCTGTTGTCTTAGAGAGCATCTGATTGTTACTCTTTGACAGAGCTGTCACTAAAGGGTCCATTTTGAGCTCATTCATTGAAAGCCATGGCAGCAACAGCAGCCAGCTTTAGCTCAGTTCTGCCTCCAGAGATTTGCAGAGAAGCTATTTGGACTTTATCACACAGTTTTGCAAACCACTACAGCCTCAGCAAGCTGTCATAAAGAGCCTCTCATTCCAACTGGGCTTGTTTACAAGTAGTATTTTATTACTCTCTGCTCTGTTTTACCCTGCATCTTGCAAAATTTTTCCTCACCTCTTTTACTCCGTTGATAGATTAAAAAATTCAGAAATACGACTCTGAGAAATGCCTGGCATTTTTAATGCATTTATAATTCAAGAGCTATCCAGCTCCACTCAGACTGGGGCTCTTTGATGCTAAGCTGTTTCACATCCCAAGCCCCCTTGGCCAGAGCCTGCAGTCAAAAGCCTTATCCTGAGCGAAGACACTTCCCAAAGCCACTCTGCAGCCCCGTGAGCGGTTCTCATTCATGACTGTGCCATTTGCTGACAGTCAGCCACTTCCATCTGCTCTTTTCACAAGGGAATTTTCAACCTGAGCACCAAAAGCCACTGGTGTCTGAAAAGCAATGCACTTTTCATCACATAAGAAGGACATCAGAGCGAATAAAAAAGTCCACAAAGCTGATTTCACCCCTTTACCTTGCCCTGTGTATGTTGGCTCTGCCACAAGTCTGTCTCCCAGGGGAACTCCACTGGGAGTGGGTGCAGTGGCTCCACGTCACCCTTTCCTTGGCAACCTGTTCCAGTGTCTCACTTTCCTCATAGTAAAAAATTTCTTCCTAATATATAATCTAAATCTACTCTCTTTCATCTGAAAACCATTACTCCTCATCCTATCACTACACTCCCTGCTAAAGAGTGCCTCCCCATCTTTCCTGTAGCCCCCTTTGGGTACTGGAAGGCTGCTCTAAGGTCTCCTGAGAGCCTTCACTTCTCCAGGCTTCTAGGCTCTAGGGTTGTATCAGACTTGTCATCTTAAGTACACTAATCTGAGTCAATAGAAACTTAGGTGTGCCCTCCCCACCAACTCTTGGCACTCCAAACAGCAGTGCTGCCAAATCTCACAATTTTATCTCAGGCCATATAAACACTTGGTGCTTTTCCCAAAGTCTCAGCTCCTTGAGTCAAGTGATTATGTGCACACACCAGCTTGTAAAGGTGAAGAGCCGAGTTCTAGCCACCACTCTGCCCTTTCCAGCAGAGATAAAATGTCATGGGAAGAGAAGCAAAATGCCCCATTTGGCAGGTAAAACGTAGTGGATTATAAGTGCTTGCAAGCCAGGTGCCCACCGCAAGGACATTGCTGAGGCTCTGACACACATCCACCAGGAGCAAGGATATAAACAAAGGAGCCAGGTTGTGCAGCCTCTCAGGGACGCTCCCATCTTAGTTCCATGTTTGATGCAAACCCATCCCACAATGCCACATTTTCCAACTCAGAGAGGAAAGAAGCTGCTGCCTTAAAGTTGCTATTTTGCACATGACTGCCTACTAGCTAAGCTTCCCTCCTTTCTAGCTCTTACTATTAACTCCTGCTCTGTTTTCCTGTGCCTCTTAATCCTCAGAGGTGGTGCATCCTCACATACTTTTCTAGTCAAGAAGGAGCTGTCTTCTCCCTGTACATCAGTTTCATCAGTCATATGAATTCCATATGAGACTTAAAAATCATTGGCCTGCATGGGATTCTTGTACCTAATTAGTGGCAGTAATTCAGGTGATTTTTCTCTTCCACTTTTTATTCATCCACATTAGTGAGTGACAGCCTGTAACAAACGCATTTGTACCTGGCAGATAGTATTTATTAGCATAAATTCCAGCTCCTTCATGAAGTAATTAATACCAAACATTTCTGTCATTTCATAAGATCATAATTCTGAGAACCATTTTTTTAACCCATGTAAACAATGATGATTTACATATTTGCAGATGTGTGACCGAAGTGAGCTCCTCTTTTTTGTGCAGAAGGCTCTATTGGTTGTAAAATGAAGTTTTCTCAAAATCTAGTCTATAAAGCAGAGGCAACACACATTAATTTCTTTTTCCTCAAAGACTTTCTCATACTTAAAATACTCCTTTTAAAATAATGTATTTGTGTCTCTGATGTCTGTTGATATAGCAGCAATTTCATGATTGCCAGCAATAAGTTTTCTCGATGACTACAGCAAGAGTTTCACCCCTCTTTTGATCAGCAGCACTCAGTTTCCTTCTCCAGCCCAGCCTGGTCCTTCCCACTTTTGCATTCTTTTTTTCAAGATAAGCTTAGTTTCCACACAGCTTGAAGAACCTAGCAGGTTGGTCTGCTCTTTCAAATTGCTTTTATGACAAGGAAAAAAAGTAAAGAATATTGTATTTGACTTAGAAAATGTTTCATACCTCTGAAACCTAACATCTCATACAAGAACCCTGCTACTCAGGACTGCCAGAAGTTTGGCCATAATTGCAGTTAGTGCTAGCATTAACCAGGAGGTGTGTGTTTCTTCTCTTTCCGTTCCCTGTTAGCAATTTCTGCCTAATGAGAAGCGTAGCTGATGGTATTGCTTGCACTGGCGAGAGGAAGGACAGCTGCCTGAAGCCCATCCATCTGGATGTGTTTCTGGATCTCTTTCATTGTGCCATTACCAGGCTCCAGGGTTGGAAGCAATGTTATGAGGTGGTACGCACTCTCTTCTGGTACCCCTGTTGCCGTGAACCCCATGGGTACAGCTCTCTTCTGCAGGGATGCACAAAGCCTTAGTGGAGAGCTGGTGGGGACAGGCACCCCAGGCCCCTTCAGAGGACCCCGAGCCTGTGTCACAAGTGAAGGCTGACAGGGCTTGAGCTGAGGGCTGTGGGTGCAGGTATGCAGGCACAAGACTCTCTGCCTCTTTCATGCGGAGTATTGAAGGGATCATCGTACTGCAGCTTTTGATCACTCCCCACTTTGGATGAGAGCCAGAAGCAATGACGTAGAGTTGAAAGCTTCTGTATCCCAAAAGCAATCCTCTAAGCCATTCAAGTCCTTCTAAAGCTCTGACTGTTTGCTAGCTGAAGACTTTTAGGTTGGTTATGTAGCAAGGATAAGAGCAAAAATGCTCCTATAGAGAAAACCAATGCTCTTTTTATTTTGGATGTTCTGCCTCTTTCCTTTCCAAGTATTTATTTATTTGTTTGTTTGTTTGTTTGTTTTTGCTGTACCACTGCCCTTTGGGAGATTCATGCCTACTCTATAGCAGAGAAATGTGGCTGGCTTCACTTTAAAAAATGTGCTACCTTGCATATCTCTTTTGTTAGTTTCAACAAAGGAGTCTTATTAGTATGGACCGTTCTACTTAAATTTCATTTTTATGCTGCTTGAGCTTATGGACTTCCATTAGCTTTAATTCTTACACTGAAATAAATAGTAAAATAAAGGTGAAAAACATCCAGTGCTGCCAGGGTCACATTTTTCAGCTGAACTGCTAAGGGGATGTTAAGCGTGCTTTGGCTTTTTTCAGTGAGATGTGATCTCTCCTTCTCCCAAAGTCAATGGAGGAGTAGTATTGTGTTTGTTTCTTCCACCTCTTTGTAAAACTCAGTGTGTTTTACAATCCCTGGTACAGGGGGCCTAAGTCTGCAAAGCACTTACGCACATACAAAAAGAATCCTCAGGGCAACTCCTGAACGCAGCTGATTAAAATCAGACTGATTTAAGAGGCAGTGAATATCCTGGTCTGCCTGATTTTAATCAGCCTGTTTCAGGAGATGACCCTAAAGCTCTGTGTTATTTTCAAACACATGGTCCTGGTGCTACATGAATTTGCGATTACAGCAGGGTCAATAAAGTGCTATCTCTGCTGAGATCAATGGGAGTTTTGCTGCTGACTTCGGTGGAGTCATGACTCACCAGTGATATAGCTGTGGTTTATCTACTCCTGATTTGACTGCTGCAGCATTCCCCCATTTCTCGTACATACCGAACACGGATATTTACATGTATTTGCCACCTGTGGACATCATTGGCTTTCATCAGCCCCAGTGCAAACACTAAGTTTTAACCACTTATAAACACTAAATTTAAAATTATTCCACTAGTGAGGGAATAACACGCAAATATCTGTGACACAATTTGATTCTTGAACAGATGAGCCTTTGTGAGGAGATTTGATGGTTTGTATGAAGGCCGTTAAAATCACTGTGTAGGCTTTGAGGAAAACAGAACAGCTCATGGATCTGGACTGTTATGCAATGATTTAAGTTTGCAGAGAAAAAGGTAGCCGAGAGCTCTCTGTCAAAATGTCAGCTGCACTTTTTTCCTAATGACAAAAATATTTAAATAAAATCACACTCCATAACACTCTCCCCACCAGATTACAGTGTTTAAAAGACGCCTCTTTCAGAGCATGCCTAGGAACATGCCAATTCACTGCTTGCTGCAGAAAGGAACCATGCAGCTTGCTGCTGAACATCATTCTCTGATCTGGGCTGCTTCTCAGTTGAATCAGGCTGGTGTTGTGTGCTGTGCAGCTGGTAGAACTGGTTTAATTCCCTGGTGTGATAGTCCAGAGAATTTAAAGAAATAAGCCTATACGGGAAAGTGTACAAAGATGTAAATAATTTAATTCACAGTTTATATGTACAAGAATCAGAATTAAATTTATTAATGGAGTCATTTGGCTACATTCACAGCAATGTGCAAACCCATTAAAATCTCCAAGTCAAATTCTAAGTAGAAAGTTGAGGGTGGCTCTTCATTTAATACAAAAGCATTTTTTTTAGCTAAGAGGTTAACTGTATTGTAGGCAGTGTGCTTCTACTGCTGAAGTCAGAATCCTCAGCACTTCAAAAAAGGTGATCAGTGCCTCAAAGAACATGGACCCAACTCTAGCAAGCAAGTGAATTTTGATCATTTAATGTTAATGAAAAACAAATTTCCAGTAATCATTAAGTATGCTAATGAAATTATTTCTAGTCGCAGTGGATTTTATTATTTCTAGTGGCTCTATTTGTTATTTTTTTATTCAAGCAATTGCAATTACCTAAAGAGAAATGGAGATTCGTACATTCGTAAGTTATTAGTTTGAGCTGTTAAAAAAAAAACCCTTAAGAACTCTATAAATCTCTTTGAAACTTCCTTTAACTTTAGATTCCTACTGAGGAAAGTATTTTAATGAGGAAATGAAAGTGTAAGTATGTCATATTCAAAGTTTGAATTGAGGTTGCTGATGATACTCTAACAGCAGCAACAAGCAAGCACTCTGAAACAAAGGCAATGGACCAGCCAGTTGCTGAATGGCAGCTTATATATAACTGAATGCATAATCATATAAAATATTTTGTCCTAGCTTCCATTAATAAGAAAGTGCATGTGTGTGTATGTGTAAGTGTGCATATATGTCTTTTCAGCTTGAGACTGAAACTCTGAAGCCTGCACCCACAGCTAAACAAATCTGGATGTGATTGTGGTCCTGGTTCATCTCTTGCTCATATTTGCTTTTCAAGAGTCACAGTACACAGAGGGATCATTTAATTTAAGCTGCACCTATGGAGATGGACAGAAGTTGGCAGGGAGATTGCCGCTGCCTGTGCTCTAGTGGCTAAAGAGCAGTTTCTCCAGACAGACACCCCCATTACCAAACTTGCACTCATCTGCACTGTAATTAAAGGTCAGAGGCTGCTTTTGAAAATGTTTACTTTAACTGTTTGTTCAGGATTTTTTTACATTTGGCAAATTAAATGAGTCCATTAGCTAGTCTAGCCCCAGTCATCTGCTAGTAGGATATGATGTCAATGGAGTAAGGTACACAACTGAAAGTACTATTCAAAAGGGCATATTTTCAGCCACACTGTTCTCATCACCCAGAAGAAAGAAACCTGAAAAACACGGCACATTTTCTCTGAACATCACCCATGGTACTTCTCATATAACACAGCCAGGATCAAAATAAATTACTGGAAATATCAAACCATTTACAAATATAAGTGCTGCTAACTGGTTGACTTACAGCTCAGTCAAAGAGGAATCACAGTTTTCTCACGATTCCAAGTCTCATGTAAAATATCAGCTGCTTCTGGCTTCAGAGTAAATATGTGCTCCTGTTATCAGGCACCTGACATTTGCAGGATGACTCCTGTATGAATTTTAAAAGAGAGAATGAAAGTGAAAATCCTTCTCATTTGATGAAAGGTAAACTGAGTAATTCCTGAAAAGAGGAGCCTGGGTATTGTCAGGGCAACTTAATTGTCCATTTCCAGCAGATAACAAGAAGCAAACACTACAAAGCTCCGTTTGTGTCACCTATGAAGGCCACAAATCTTTTCCATAGAACTGGGCATTGCTGAGGTTATTCAGGAACAGACTTTAGTATAGAAGGAAACAAGTTCTCTCTGAAAACTCATTAAAAACTTCCAGGCCTACACAACAAGATACCTGAGAGACAATGAAAAATAGCAATTTCCCAATTAATTTTATTTTTAAATCAGAACTGCAATGATCGCTTCAATCTTTTTGTATTCCTGTCCTGAGAGGTAAAAAATGTTTCTGAGTAAATAGGTAAGATGAGAACTAGACAGCATTTGAATCTTGTTTCAAAAACCTCACAAATTTTTACCTCATGGTCACAATCGGTTTGCAACCATCTCCCATTTTTGGCACAGCAGAAGGAAGAAGTAATTGAAATCGCATTTCTGAAGGATGGGGAGATAAAGACCTGCAGAGGAAAAATGTTAGCAGCTCCCTAATGATGTGACTCCACCAAAGTTAAGCCAGCAGAATATGTGGCCGTTTTTCCTTGGAAAAATCATACATTCCTGTAGAAAAATTCCTACCACACACAAGATGCTGTATTTTAAGGAGATGGGGCACCCCTCTTTACATTAGTAAAATTAGTGTTAGAAATGGTATTTTCATACTGTGTTAGTTCCATATACAACCAGAAGAACAATAATTAAAGAGAATCAGATTATGTTTTGCTGATATTTACCAGTAAAATTAACGATGTATTAACACAAGACCTGTGCACTGCAAAAGTTTAAGCCCTAGTGACCTAGGGTTAATATTCACATATTTAGATTGCCACCAGTTCCCAGGGTTTAACAGGAGCCTGAGGTTTGACAGGGTGGTTAGAGTAAGAGGCTGCTGCTAGAAACGCTGGACTGAGCTTGAGCTGTCAATCACTTCTAAAAGTAATGTACATATATAAGCAAGGTTATCAGGTGACCATGAAATGTCTTTTGCCATGAGCTAGTGAGAGCTTCAAGAGCCCATAGCAAAATTCTTGGAGGCAGGATGAGAGCAAGGGCTTGGAAAGCCCTGCAGCTGCCCCAGCCTGGACTGAAGAGAAATGTCTATATTCCTGGCTCCTTCTGCGGCAAACATTGTTGGGGTTTTTTTTTTTCAGGTGGAATAGTTCTTTAGAAGTGCCTTTGTTAACAGAAGAGAGAGTCATGGCAGGAAATCCAAGCTGCTTCCTTCATAAGAAAAACTTTAATACAGCCATGCAGGTTCATGGGGAAGGGGGTGTGATGGGTTTGCCCTTGGCTGGGGGCCAAACCACACACCCACTCATGCAATTACCCCCCCACCCGAGGATAGGGGAGAGAATTAAAGGAGTAAAGGGAAAAAAGGACTCGTGGGTTGAGATAAGAACAATTTAATAACTAAACTACAATTATATTGAAAATAATAGTACCTACAAACATACAAATGAGTGACACACAGTGATACTGCCCCCCCACCTGATGACCAAGGCTCAGCCTGTTCCTGGCTAATGATCCCAAAACAGGGAGAGTCCCGAAACCACACTCATGGAATGGAGATAACAGTCCGAGTGTCCCAGACCAAGAGCTGACGGGGTGGGGGGAGAGGCCTTGAGAGAGCATCCACCTGGACCGAGAGACCTGGAGCAAAAGAGATCCAGAACCAAAAAAGGCCGATCTTCTGGAGGGTCCTCACCTGTATACTGGGCATGACGTGTATGTTACGGAATAGATTATTGGCTCCTTTGGGTTTCAACCCCGAACCTAAGATCAAATCCTGGGCTAGTAACTGGGGCTGTGCTCCCTCCCAGCTTCTCCTGTTTGCAGACAGCCAGAGAAGCTGAAAGACGTTGCCAGCCAGATAAACGTCACTTTTTATCATCTTTCTTCTGAGCACAAATCCAAAACACAGCCTCTTGCTAGTTATTATGAAGAAAGTTAACTCTGTCTCAGCTTAACCCAGGACAGGGGGACACTACTTCTGTACAATACCAGATATAAAGTTTCATACAGAGAAAGTTTCTGTTCCTATTGGCTCACTCATCAATATAAGTAATAGTGGCAAAAAACCCAAAGAAATATCAGTGGAGGAAAAAAACCACTTTGATTTCTTTTGCTGAAATACTGTGCTACAAGCCAGAGTTTCGAACTGTTCCCTCTGACTTTCAGTAGGAGGAATAAAAACCTGACATTATCTGGGGCAATAGCAGGGACCATATTTCTCCATAGCACTGTCCTTCCATCAGCTGGGTACAAAATAAGATGTCCTGAGATATTTCAGTGGGCCTGGGGCATTCAGTGAGGCAGAAAGGACAGATCAGAAGACCAGCTCCTGCCTATAGCACTGTCCTCAGCTGAACCCAGGGATTTCCGACTAGAAATCAGAGCTATGGCTAATGCTGCTTGACACAGAATTAACTCTCCCAGCGCCTCTTCTTTGCTTCTGCAGAACTGCAATGGAAAGAAAATATCTGAGTTGGATTGTGTGCTCCCCACAGGGCTGTGCTGCAAGGAACACTAGAAAGACGGAAGTGTGAAAGGGGAATCCCTTAAAAGATCCGTCTCGCAGCCCCATAGGTTACAGTGTGAGGGAGAGTCCATAGTTTAAGCTTGCATAAATATCATATATCTCCCCTATCACACCCACAGGAACAACAATGGTCTGCAGCAAAAAGCAGCAGGAGTTCTGTATCATCTTTCATGATGGTGTATTTGGATAAGAACTAGAAAATAAACTTTGAGTTTCACCACCTTTTCAGGTTCCATGCATATCTGTAGCACTGCTTTCTCTCTCTTATAATTGCAAGCAGAAGAAAGTATTTTGTTTGTTATAACCAATTTAGCACTGCTCAAGAGCATAACAGTGATTTCCTCCCCAATCATTTTATCATCTTACTTTTCAGGTGCGATTCATTGTTTCATAGCTTTGCTAATTTAACTTGCACATATCTCTGCAGTGGAGAATGGTAACAAGGACTTTTACGTCTAGAGTAATGAGAAATCACACCAAACACTGCATCAAGATGCAAGAGAGACCCTCGTGGTTCGGGGCCCCCAGGATTGCCACGGATCACTTCTGCAACATCACCTAATGCTAGATCCCTCCCAGGGATGCAGAGCCCACATCATGCCAGGCAACTCAACCTCCCTGTCTTCCCAGGCACGAGGGCCTCCTCCCAGGCAAGAGTAGCTGGTCCTACAGCATCTGACATCAAGGAGAGTACAGGCAGATACGCATTACGCAAGGTTGGATGGGGAACAGAGCATTTCAGACCAGAAAATGAGCCCTTCCCAGAAAATTGGGTGGGCTGAGTGGTGTTGAGGGACTGCAGGCACTAGACTCTTTAGCAGGATGTTTTCTCCCCTTTGCAGAGAGATGGATGTTTTCCATCCCTGTTTTCCATTCCATCCAGCCCTGCGAACAAGCCAACAGCTATTTACCAAGAGTTTGGTACAGCGCTGGACCTCCAGTTAACTGGAGCATGTCAACCCCAGATCAGCCCAGCGCTGCCTCAGCAGCTATAAGGAATTAACCTGTGCTCATGGAGGCCCACTTCAAACTTGTTAAAATTTGCAATCAGTAACGTAACACAGAATGAAGAACTTCCGAGGGATGTTGAGCTGATCATGGGTTAGACATTGCCCTGGAAACACCCCTGGAGTTTCCTTCATGCACTACATTTTTTCCCTCCTGAAAAAGAGGTATTTGCAAGCTATTTAAACAGATTAATTCAGCATTTGATTCCAGGGCAGTATGCAGCTCTTCTTTTGCCACATACACAGACTGTTTTTAGTGCACATCATCACATAGTGATTAATGGCAACACGGCATTTACTCCAGGGAATGCAGCCAGCTTAAACACGAAAACCCACATTGACTCAGGTGGACAGACAGGCATATAAACATTATTTATTTTGTCAACCAAGTAAGCAGACTGTAAAAATAAGAATATAAAAATATGCTCTGATGTTTGCTTTACTCGGGGATAAAGTGATTTAACAGAATTACCAACTGAGATTTTTTCTGAATAGGGTTACACACACTAGCCTGTTACTGCTGCAGCAGCTAAGCTGCGCTTGGCACAGTACCAGATGCAAGAGAGAGAAAAGAGAGAGGGACTTTCTGACGTCTCCTTATTCCTTTCTTTTGGTGTTCTCAAGGGATACCACAGAGATACCAGTCTCAGAAGCGACCTCAGCTGTGGTCAAACCTAAAGGGTTTTTGCAACAACAAGGGGTCACTGGCCTGTAGCAGCATTTACACCGTGCTGCCTCCCCCTTGCCCGGCTGCTCCGTGGCAAGAGATGTCACCCACAGTCCTGCTGGGATGGAAATGCTCCTCGGGAGACCAGTCAAGTTGCTTTATGGCCCCTTCTGTTATACTGGGGTTGCAGAAGTGCTATATATATTGTGAGACTAATGTTCTGCTCTGATATTTGTATTCCACATATATTTCATCTTTCATAGCCATTGGAGACTCTGTCAGATAACAAACTGGCTCTCCAGATATTGAAGGTTTAGTGCCACGGATACAAATAAATGAAAAGGGCAAAGGTTTGTGCTATAAATATGAAACATGGAGTGCAATTATTGATTTAGGTGATTTTTACATCTGAGATTAAAATGGCCCTTTCCCCTTAATTTTTCTGATTTTAGCTTAAATCTTTCAAGGTCAGTACTTCTCTGGGGTAGTTTTGTGTTGTCTGATATGCTCTTTCCTGATTTTCTCAATGGTGTTCCTCAAAAGAATTTTATCCTAACAATTTTGTCTTCTTCAATACAGGATTTTCTTTTCCTGAAATTGTTTCAAGAAAAAATGATAAATATATCTTTAAAAGCAGTGCTTTTTTTTAGAGAAATATTGCTTTCCATTAGAATCATTCCACGCAGTATGGCATTTTAATTCAGTTTTGCTAGCCAGCTACAAAAAAAAAAAAAAAAGCATTTACAGAAAGGGTTGAATGAACAAAAGAATAGAAACCAGAAGTCTAATGCCATTCAAGCATACTACTCTATGTAACATTTTTGTGATCGTTTCCCCCTACTCTGTAGGACTAAATGGGCGTTTCAGAGGCTATGAAATATATATAATATACAAATATTTATATATTTAATATCTAAATCTTAATTAAAGTCCTTTTGATGGAGCACAAAATCCTCCATTTATTTCATTTACATGAGGTTACAGAGCATAGGAAAGGGAGCAACACATGCAACATGCTCATTTGATGCTGGGAGGGAGCGGGGATCTCCTGTTTTCATCACCAGAGATATTTTTATGTCCATTCATGGCTCAGTTTTAAAATATCAGACCTCCAAGAGAATCAAAGGCAAATACAAAACTCCCTACATGATTCAGGCACCCCCTTGCTTTGATCCATGCAAGTATTTGTCTGTCTTGGATAATTTTGCTGGTTTGACGTTTTAAATCAAGTCCATGTAAAGAAGTAAGACTAACCAAATTATCACATTGTGCTACATTTCTTTACCCAAGAATTGCCATAATTTTTAGTAGTGAACTCAAGATAATAGAAAAAAATAATGAACTCTTTTAAAATATAAATCCAACATTCTGTGCAAATTGTAATATTATCGGGAAGCCGAATTTCTCACTAATACACTATGGACTTCTCAGATATTTGCATGCAGCAAGGGTATTAGAATGATAGTATTTTAAAAATAGGCTCACATAATATTTTTTAGTGTAATCAACCATGGATGAGGCCCATCTGTCGTATCTAGTCTGTATGACTAATTGTTAGTGGTCTCTAATTGAAATTTAGATTTATTAAATAAACAGAGATGCCATTATAAATGCACTAATTCAATATGTAGAGGAGGGAGGGCAGGATAATAAAACTGGGCAGAAGCTTCTGAGCACTGTTTATGTTTATAGATATTCAGATTAATATGTTCCTGTCTACTACTGGGCACATCAGAGGAGACTGGCAGATGTGTAAATCATGGCAAACATTCTCCTCCTCATTTTTCACACTTCAAAAAGGGTTGTAAATGGAAGTTGGGCTTTGGCTTTTTGGAGGTTTACCTTTTCTCAAAGCTCCTAAAAAAACCCAAAAAACGTGTTCCTTGTTATAATTGTAAAATATGGTAAGCTCCAAAAGAAGACCTCTGGTTTCATATACACCATAACAGTGGCCAAGGCCAGCAGAGTGTCAAAGAATCTGTATGCAGACCGCAGACAGATCTATTTCATAGACCTAAGGTGAAATCTTATCCAGATTGATGGCAAAATTCCTATTAACTTCAAAAGAGTCAGGATTTCACTCCTCAGAAGTGAAATGCTTTTCTGTGAGGTGCTAAGCATCCTCAGCTGGCATCAGGTAAGTTAATTGAGGAGGGAGGTCACTCAACCCCTGCAAAATTGAGTTCTTCAGCCCTAGAAAGCAAAGCAACTTCTTCATGTTCTATGAGAAAGATTTTTCAGAATGGCTACGTGGCTAATTTTTCTTCAGTGGAATAAATAGCCACTGAACATACACAGATGTCATCACCAGATGCAATTTCCCCATTGGTGTCACTGTAGAAGCCAGAAGTGGAAAAGTCACCAGTGAGCCCTGTATTGCTTTATATTTGATTTACATTGTCACTCATTTTAGCAGCTCCATATTCTCTCCACTGACCTGTTTTATTATGGAGGTGTTTTAGCTTCCTCTTTGGAAAAAAAGGTTGAGCACTGGACTTAATCCCAAGAATATAAAATCATGCCTATCATGCCTTTTGCGAGAGCCTGTAAGTCTTTAATGACTGCGGCATTGGCATGTCAGGTATCGGCATGGGCAAGGAGTGGGGGAATTTTTTTAGCAGCTGGTAGCTTCATCCTGCAGCTTCCTGAGCAGCCTTAAGCTGCAGGCACTATCTGGAGAACTGAGGGCACTCGATGCCCTGCAGGGACTGCCAAGGATTTCACAGAACTGGCACTTTCAAAAGAGTGCCATCTCTGTGTGTTTTCAGAGATGAATTTTGGGACTTCTGCCACACAGAGGTTTTTTCCTGAGTTTTTTCTTGTTGTTTTGAAAGGGCTCCTTTTTTTTTTTTCTTTAGGAGATCTAAGCCAAATCCACTCCAAGTAAAAAATGCTCATTTAAATAGATAACCACTTACAGCAGAGGTATCAGAGAGCAGTGGCAGAAAAAGGCTGGAATTGCTAAGGCTATTAACATAAGAGGTCAAATCAGACACTGCTCTTGGATTCAGCAGAGCCTCCAAAAACAGTTTATGACCAGAAAGGTCTCCCTTTTCCTTAGGTATGTTGCTTTTGCTTCTCAGCTCTGTCTTGACCCTGTTTATATTGGCTGTGGCAGAGCTTCTTTCCAGAGCACACTTGCAATTAGGGTAGGAAATTTCGTGGGGCTGTTAGGAGACTGCAAACAGTTCTCACATGGAAATAAGCAAGACTGGGGCAAAGTTTTGGAGAAAAAAATAATATATGAATATGAATGTTGTGGTTGTCGGTTGAGAGGAATGAGGAGCCACTGTGGGAAGAGAAGACAGATCCTATCTTTGTCTAAGACATTAATGACCCGATTCTGAATGCTAAACATAGAGCAGGATCCATGGTCATCTCATTACCCATAATTATAATGATCATGTCTGTACGGTTGCAGCTTAAAAGGATATTTTTTACTAAACATTCCCACCATTGATGAGAGAGATTTTTCTTTAAGCATGAGCAACATTGTCCCTGAAGCTCAGTTATTGTATCAAGTGAAATAATGGATAAATCCTGCGCTCGTTCCCACCTAAGCACATCACTAGAGAAGGAAAGAGCAGCATGGGCTCTTGCTCAGAAGAGGAAGCACATCAATCAACTTCATTTTCCTGTTCATACCATCCAAGGCTGCTACAACTGTTTGTTTTATGGTCTGGCAGATATTTCCCCACTTTGCAACGTGCAACCTTGCTTTCAGTGCAGAGCTGGTATGAAGAATTGCTCTCACCCAGGATTGATGAACTGTTGAATTTGTTTTTCTAGCTGGAAGAGAGAAACTCCAGAGTCTTGTGTAATCTTCTGTACAACCTTCTCTGCATACTTCTTGGTGTCTTTCTATTTCATACGTGATTATGCATTTTCTTCATAAGCCAGTGTCACAAATACTAGCAGGCGAGGTCTGGACTGCATTATCATTTTGTCCCTTTTCCAAAAAATTATTTTCTCTTCTTGTTTTTTTTTTTTACCTTTTTTATGGTGACTTGCTTGTATTTTGAATCCTAGGACTTCGCCTACTTTATACTGGTGATTTCTTCTTGTGGCTTACTGTGAATTACAAATTATCAAAACAACCTAATATTTCAGAAAAGTGTATGGAATGAACAGAGGGAAGGAAGGATTTTGTGTTTCTTTGTTTTAAAGACCCAGTCTCCTGCCTGCTTTTACTGTCTCACTCTTCCATCAGGCTCTGCCTCCCTAAACCCTAGGTGTGATATTTCAAAAATCTTCCAAGTGGCTCAGGAGCAGAATTTAAGGAACTTGAGAAACTTGAGCTGCTAATTTACACAGCATTTGAAAATGCTACTGTCAGCCTCAAAGAACCTGCTACTTTAGCTGCTGTCCCAGTGTCAACTCATGCGATCTCCTGCAGCGGGTGCGTGCTAATGCCTTTCTTTTCACTGAGCTCCATGCCACAAAATCTGCCCTCCTCTGTCTGCTGTCTCTGTAGGATACATTTCCTCTCAACAATCCCCAAACAGAGGCCAAATTAATCTTCCAAATTTTGCAGACTAGATGCTCAGCTATGTAAACTGGCATCACACTGCTGACTCAAAATCATAAAAGACAGAAAAAAGCAGAATACTTTGGACTGAACGGTCATGCAATACTGATGCGGTGCTCAGGTTTGGGATGGATCTTTTGCCTTATGCCTCGGTCCCTCAAATGTGACTGAGATCTATTACATCAATAAGCCATGAATAAACTCTCTGATATTTTTTGTAGCTATTTTAAGTCCTTTTCTCCAAAGCCCAAGCCTGGTTTGCTCTGCCCCAGCCACCTGCTGGAAGTTGGGTGCCCTGTAGCTTGTTGGCTTTTCAGCCTGTCAATCAGTGTTCATTGTCATAGGACATCAGCATCCTGAGATCCAGTAAATAAAAATGAGGTCAAGCTTATAATATTTTCCGCTGAGTGAAAATACATAAATGTTGCTGCCACTGTGATTAAACTCTCTCTTTTCTCCACTTGTCTTAGGGATTTATTGCTTACACACAAGCTTAACAGAATCATAACTCACGCAGTTTTGCACCTATGCCTCCTAGTTTTTATCCAATTATTTCAGCTCTCTGGTTTTGTAAACTTTCATTTCTTATGCTGTGCCCTTTCCCATCAGAAAATGTCTTCTGGGGTCAGTTTTGAAAGCAAGGCACTATGATTTAGCCTCATGCCTGCCATTTATGTCAGTGGGAATCAGGCTGCTAAACCTCTGAACACTGTCTTTAAAATGTACCCCATAGTATTTGAGCTCTCACTGCCTTTACAAGCATTTCTTTATAAGATATCTCTCATCAGACATATATGTTGGAGGACTAGCCAAAGAAAATGCACTTTTTTTCTCCTTTCTTAATTGAATTGGCAGAAGAGATGAATGAAAGCCTGGGGGGAGCGCAAATAAAAGGGTCAGGGTCAGACAAAGAAGGTTAATGCTTTCTGCAGAATCTCATCACAGGACTTTGTAGTGCTGTGGCAGAACCGTGGAGGAGATTAGACGGCTTGGTCCGCAGCATACACAGGACAACAACATCAACACTGAGCTAATCAAATGAACACAAATTACAGCAGCTTTCAGGATCAACAACTCACCTTGTAGCTCGTGTTTAAAACTGATCTCAGCTGTTACCAGAATGAGCAGGTCCATGTAAGATAAAGCACAAGATGTTTACAAAACTGCCTACTACTACCTCATGTCTCCCTCCCTTAAGTCAACACAGAGTTTGCATATGAAAATTTACATAAAGCATTCAATCATCCTTACTGGTACTTCTGTAATGATCAGCCTGCCTAAATATCCCATCCCTCTGTCAGGGAAAACTGAATGAGGGAAAAATACTGAATCAGAGAAATGTTTTTAAAGCTTTACATGGCATTTGCTGCCATCCCGATAATCAGCTCTGTAACTGTGCATGTTATTAAACCCCCACATGTTTATTTGAGCTGCTGGAGTTGTTCTGCTTAATTAACAGAAAAGAGGAAGGCAAGGCCCTGCCTTAAATTTATGCATCCAGACCTGTATCCTGTAAATTCCTGTGCACTCGCTTCATTTTATACATCTGAATAGCCCCTCAGGGCCAGAGCTACCCAGTTGTGTCATTACCAAGAGGTACTCCACTGACAGAGATTCACACTGATGTACCTGCAGGCTCCTGAAAGAGCCCCAGGTGCATGCAAGTTCTCAACTTGGGGTGCACTCGGCTCCACTCGTATTTCTGCAGCTTTTGCAGTGTTGGCATGGATGAGTGCCCTCTCACAGCCCTGCAGAGCTGCCCACTGCTTGCTCTGCACCTGCAGTTGCAGGAGGTACACACAATGCCAGGGAAGAAAATTAAGGTCAGTGGGATCACTCAAACAAAAAAAAAAAAAAAGAAAACTCGTTTAGGTAGCCACAGTGTCTCTGTCGAGACAGCATCCATCAGAGAGAGGGAGGACTTCATGAGGAGCCTTGATCAGCTCCCAGGAAGTGCTGGGGAGGACCAGATGGTTGTGGTCCATGTGGATAGCAACACTGTAGGAAAGGCAAAGCAAGGACAGGGGAGAGTGGGAGAGAGGTGATGCAAGGTGCTAGAGGTGAAGCTGGAGCTCTGAGGTGCTGACAGCTAGAATTTCCACAGTAGCTGTTTCTGAATTGTTCCTGGTACCCACATCCTACAAGGGAAAGAGGCAGAAAGGCAGAGCATTTAATGCCTGGCTAAGGAATAAGATAAAGAAACAGGCATACATAGTCTAAGTGAAGTCATCAACGTAGCAGACATTAGAAATACACTGGAAAGAGGACAGTAAGTGTGACATAGTAATACCAGATATTCAGCAAGTTTAGAATAGGTCATGCTAGAATCAATAAAATTAACAAATTGACCACATCAGCATGAAACATAAAACCTGTGTTGACTGAAATTCCAGACCTAAATAGGAAACATATAGTGTTATTACTATAGCATGGGAAGAGCATTGTGTATGATTCTGCCTCTGTGGCCAGGATGGAGACACCAGCTACACTATATGGGGAAATTCTAAGATGCCAGAGAGGCAGGAAAGGCAATATCAAACGTCAGACTTCAATTATTTCCATGCAAATTGGCCATATATTGCACAAGGGTGTGACGTGAAACAGTCAATAACTATTGCATGGAGCAACTGGCTAGGAATATTAATCAGAAAACAGGCAATTTTGAAATTGGCTTGAAGGAGAAACATATATAAATGAGGAATTTCGTTTAAAAGAAACACAATGGGATAACAAAGAAAATTAATTCTTTCCTGCAGGCAAGCAGTCTGCCAAAGGACACTGTGCTGAAAGCACAAGGCCAGTGCACGTTGTTCATCAAGTAGGCTTGAAAACGGGCGGTACATGGTAGCTTTGCAAGACAGCAAGATAAGGGAGGTTATTAGAAGAATAACTGCAAATCCTTCAAACAGCTAAAGTTGGATCCAAATTAAGTTAGAGAGTAACAGACACTCTGGAAGATTACACGTAGAAAAACAATTAGACAGCCAAAAGGAGTTTGATGAGTTTCTAGCAAAAGGAATCAAAACTAGCAATAAATCTTTTTTTCCTGCACATCAGGAGCAGGAAGCCTGCCAGAAAATCAGTGTATCCATTGATTACCAGAGTTTGAAGGAAGTACTCAGATAAAATCAAGATACTAGAGAAAACAAATTAATCCTTTGCATAACTTTGTTCCCTCTGGAAGACCAAATTCTCATATCAGAAACGTTTTTGGGATGGGGTGACCCTCATCAACAAATCTGTTTGAAATAGCTGTGCCCAGGCACCAGGTCAGGGAACACTGCAACAAAATGGACACCAACCAGTTGCCAAAATTCCGATGATATCACCCAAGAGTTTCAATGGACCTCAAGGATACCTTGGAGGTGTCCAAGGCCAGGCTGGATGAGGCTTTGAGAACCTGGTCTAGTGGAGGGTGTCCCTGCCCATGGCAGGGGGGGTTGGAACTTGATGATCTTTGAGGTCCTTTCCAACCCAAACCATTCAGTGATTCTACGATTCTCAGATAAGGATGAAATCACTAAATGACTAATAGCAGATTATAACTCTGTGCTTAAAACTCCCTTGATATCCAAAGGCTGGTTATTGAATATCAAATGTCAGGCCAACTTTTTAATAAAGATTCCAGGGGAGATATGACAAAGAGAAGACCTATAAGTATGAAATCTGCACTAGGCAAGTTAGTAGAAAATGTAATGAAGAATAAAATTAATTGACACTTCAGTAAATTTTATTTATTTGGGAAGAGTCAGCATGACCTTTGGCATTTGTATGTGTTGGAGTTGTTTGGCAAGATCAATGAACATATAGATAAGAGCAATTCAGTTGATATAACTTGTATATTCTTATATATTACTTGTATTTCCAAAGGCTTCCAGGAAATTTGTCCCTTGATTCCCCACTACAGGCTTTTAAAGGAATCAAGCAGCCATGTCATAAGAAGGAAAGTCATTGCATGATAAAAATACATTTAAAAGATAGGAAACAGAGGAGGGAACTAGAGAAATTCTGCAGGGCTGCACAGTGCAACTCATGCTGTCAGGGTATTCATAAGCAACCTGGAAAACAGAGTGAACATAGAGGGGACGAAGTTTGCCAACAATAGCAAAATATTTAAGCTGTTAAGGACAAGAGCGGACTTTAGGAGTGGTAGTTTAGTAATACTTTATAAGACTTAGTGAGTAGATATTAAAATGGAGAATGAATTGCAATGTAGATAAAGTGATACATAGGGGAGATAAACAATCATTGTTTCACAGCTAAAATGGCACACTGCGAGCTGACCATTAGCACTCAGGAGCAATATTTTGGCATCTGTTTGACATCTCCATGAATATGCCAGCTCAGCACTTTGTAGTGGTCAAAAAAACCCCCACAAATACAATATTAAGTCTTAGCAGGATAGGGAAAAACAAAACAAAACAAAACAAGCAAACAAACAAAAAAAAACAAACCCCAAGAGGGAAGAACATTGTGAGAGTGTGTAAACTCATGACTGACCCATATTGTGAACAGTCTGTGTGGCTCAGGTCTCTTAATCTCAAAAAGGGTACAGTAAAACCAGAGAAAGTCCAGAGGAAAGCAACAAGTATGAACAGTTTTGACATCTGATTGGCCACAGAAAGCTTCAGTACAGGCAATCACTTTACCAGGATACGATGCTCCAGTCTGGAAGAGAGACAACTTAATGAAAGGGGTCTACAGCATCAAGAGTGGGATGGAGAGGATGCTCAGAAATCAGTCACTTGCTGTCTTCTTTACCACAAGGGCTTGGGAAGTGGGAGGCAAGGTTAATACAGAGTTACAAGGAGCCAAAATAAGTTCAAGGGGCATTGGAGAAGCTCACAGATGGGAAAACCTTTGGAAGTTAGTGAATACAGACAAACCACATCTATCTCAGAAGTTCCTAACAGAAAATAGCTTGGAATTGGGAGAGTACTATTTTAAGTACATCTGGGGGAAATGCTCATCCTGCTCTTTGTTAGGTATCCACTGCCAGCAGCTGTTAAAGAGAGGGTACTGGGCTAACTCTGCCTTTGGTTTGACTGGCTGCAGTCATTTGTATGATTTTATGCTATCAGCTACACACTACAGCTACACAGAATGTTTAGTCCAGTCCTAGGCTGGGCTTTCCTGTGAGATATCCCACACCAGGAGGAGCATACCCTGCACCACACACATGCTCACACAACTGCACCTCCATCCCTGCCCATCTCTCCTACCATCAGGCAGCAACACCAGCTCTTGGTCTGGAGCCAGAAGGAGGGAGAGAAGGGGATGTGGTGGGCAAGCAGTACAAAAAGAAGGGGGCGGCTGCACTGCAGAGCTGCTGGAATATTAAACCCTGCCCGAAAAATGCAGCCCATGCCTTTCCTCTGTCTTTCACTTCCACAGCTCCCTGCCCCATGCTGTGACCTGCCAGCATCCTCACCCATGTAGGTGGTGGCTTGGAGGTCCCTCTCTTCTGCCAGCAGCTAACAGCCTGCCTAGGAGTGCCGGGAGGTCCTTCTTACTCAGGGACACGACCAGTCCGCCCAAAGATTGCCAAGCCTGGAGGATAAATATGTAATAAAACCCAGAAATAACATACTGTTCTCAAGTATAAAAACTTTTCCTTACCATGCAGTAAGCTGTATTGGCTTCACCCAGAGGCTGCTGGCAAGTATTAAACCTTGAAAGCCAGCCCACTAGTCACAGCCCAGCCCACAAGGTGCTCGTCCCATCAGAACATTTAAAACAGCACCAGAAAATGTTTGCATACAGGCTTAAGTCCCTTTACAGGGGCCAGATCAACTACCCAAAATCTAAAGTTATAAATTATCTTTAGATAGGTGCATCTTTGCCTTTTTAAGGCCAGCCTAGCCCAGTTCCAGGCTTAGCCTTTTGAATCCACTCCACCTTCCTACTTTGTTTCTCGTTGGGCTTATGGAGAGTGCAGTCTGAACACTTGAAGTTCTTTATTGGTACTATCGTATATCTTATTGTAACAAGTCCTGAGGACATCAGAGCTCCACACCCTACAGAGATTTATTTAAAACTTGAACTTAAGTTGAGCCAAACCATTTCCTTTTTTTGTTTGTTTTGGTTTTTTGTTTGTTTAAAAAGGTATTATCCATTTTTCATTGGAAACATACTGGAATGTGCAAGGCTAGTTCCTCTGGAATTTCCATTCTCCTAGAAGCAAAAACTATGGGAACACACACTGGAGTGCCCATTCGTATAAAATCCTGACCTTCACTTTCGGTCTCAAGTGGTTAAAACTAGCTATCAAGTGGTTCAGACTAGCAGCCGTACTTGGGATACTTATATAATTGACCTGAACTTGGCAAGCTTTTGATGTTCCCTCACCACTGATACCACTCTGCAGTACTAAGGATGTAGCTCAGTAACCACAGATTTAATTAAACTGGAAAGTACTGTTTTTTATGGGTTTTTTTTCTCTGAAAGGGTGAAACCTTTCCATGGATGAAACAAAACTGATGACAGGACTAGACCTGATCTAATGTCAGTTACTGAGGTTTTGTGTCTACATCCTCCTAAAATACGTGAAAAGTGCCCATTGCCAACATCAGGGAGCTCCATCTTTCAGACCGAAGGGCTTTTCCTTCTCACTGAAACAATACTTCTGATTTAGAGCCCTGCAGCTGACTTAACTACAGCCTCTCTGAAAAGAGTGGATGAGAGGGCATAAATACACTCCAGCAGTTGCAACATGGCTCTGAGCCCTGGTGAGAGAGTTTATTACCACTAAATGGCTGCCAAAAGCCTCTCTCCTGTCAAAACACAACAGATTCCAGATGTATGTTCCCTCACATTTGTGGGCAGGTGATCAACTGCAATCATCCTGCAAAAGGCTAAATAACCACCGTGGCAGCCAACTCCTGAGCTAAGTATCCTTGAGCTCTCTTCTGTTGCAGCCTTCTCTTCTCACATTAGTAATCAAGTGGTCTGAGTAAGAGGATTTGTGACAACAGAATTAACTTCTGTGAGCCCGTAGCGGCTTCCTATCCCTACATGCCCAATGCATCAAAGGTGGCTTTTGACCTTACTTCTTCCTAGAAACCTGACAGAGGGAGGGCAAGAGTTCTTCTTGCTCTTAGGGTGGAAGATAGTATTCTGGAGAGGAAGACAGTAATCCTTTGCTCTCTCCTTTGCCAAGAGTATGGATGCTGCTGGCAGTAGTGGTGATATTAAAGGGACTGTATTTTAATATCAAAAGATTTTTTAATGGAAATAAATATATTATTTTTGTGAAAGAAGATATGTTCTTAATGGAAATGTTAAATATTTCATTAAACTCTGAGCACAAAATATTCATTGTTCTTTCTCTTTTCATTTGGTTGAAAAATTATAATTTCTCATAGAAAATGAAATTAAGTCATATACCAGGTGCATTCTCTGACCAGTCTTCCAGTAACAAATTGCTCCTTTCATTCAAATGATGTGAAAAAGCTATGGTTTTCAGCTCATGTAAGTTTAACAGGTTGTGGATTGCTCTGACTACAAGAATCACTTCCTGAGATTTTTTTTCACAATACGCCTTGTTTACTTCTCTTTGCAAAGTGAAAGAACTTCTCATTAGCCATTCTTACATTTAAACGCATGTTATGAACATTGTAATGCCAAAATCGTCTTTCTGAAAGTTATGTCTTTCTTAAATAATTCTTTACATTTTAATGTTCTGCTCACCTCCCTTCTTTGAGAGTGCATTCATAGTTCTAAAATGTTGGGAAGATAATTGCTCTTTCAGAAAGCATGCTCATTCTTCTCTTTCCCTGAAAAACACATAGCATCGAGGGAGATCCTGCCTTTCAATACTCAATTTGCCACTACACAGCAGTATCTTCCAAGTGTCACTCTTGCTTTTTCCCTTGGTGAAGCTCTGGCATACTTCAGGCTTTTACAGCCTTTCTGCCAAACGAAGACAGGCACCAGGAGCGATCCTGCCATTCATGGTTCAGTTTGCTGCAACATCTGCCAGGTTTTGCTCTTGCTTTTCTTCCTTGGTGAAGCTCCTTGACACTTCAGGCTCTTCTGTCCCTTCTACCACAAGGGCAACTCAGAAATGTTAGCTTTCAGGCAAAAGGCTTTGGCTGAAAACTTGGGTGGGTTGATTTTTGCCTGCAAAAGTCCACTCATCAGGTGATTAATTCTGATGTGAAGCACACGTTTTCACCACCTCTTTCTGTAAAAACAGAATATGGTTTATGGCCACATATATTGAATCACATTTTTAAAGACTTTACTATAGAAGGTTTACTATATTGTCCATTAGTTGAAATTCTTCCATAGACCATCAGCCATGGGCAAACCAGGTGCCTGATCACTGCTTATTAGAAATGCAAGAGATTAGATAATATGGTATGTGGAGAGGAAGAAAATAGCTAAATGCAATTATTTTAATTCTTTCAATTTCTTTTACCCCTACTTCTTATTGAAAAGTTCCTGACTACAGGAAATGAAATTCTTATCTGTAAATTGGGTGCCTATGAAACAGATTTCCATATATCACCGGATATGTAGGCTTATTTTGTATTTTTATCTGGAAAAAAAGAGCTGCATTAAGTTTTGCATCTGGAGAAAAAAGTCCTTCTGAGCCCCATATAAAAAGCAGCCCATTACCAGGAAGAGGATTCTTTTTCATCTGAGGTGATCTTATCTGAATGCCAGGGAGAAAAGATACAAAGCTTGATTTGAGAGCCTGATTTGTGGAACCCAGTTACAGGTAATGATGTTGCCTTTGACTTCATTCAGGTGTTTTATTTTAGTTGTGATGGTGATTAACCTGTGTTCATCATGCAGCCAAAGTCCCCGTGAATTCAGAGCACTCCAGGCAAACAAAAGATGCAGCCAAGGTCAGTGTAATTTTACCATGGGACAATAGTAGGCAAAGGTAAGTTGCTTTCTCCCATTTCAATCTAAATGCTAAGTGTCCCAAGCACTAAAATTTATGTGTACTCTTCTACTGAAGAGGTGCCAACAAGGATAGCACGCACGTTGTAACTTAGCCAAGAAGTAGTGCGTTAGCAGGGACCCAGGAAAGGAGTCAGTGTTACACGTTCTCTGCATTGGGTCTGGCCTGATGTTGTTCTGCCTGTTCAACCCTTCCATGACCACTAAATTCAGTGACAATTCCAAAAAGCACTCAATGTTTGCATTTTTCCATGATGAAAAGAAGAACTGCAATGGGCAGGAATTGGTCCCTTTTTAATATCTTCAGATATTTGGTATCCTTCCCCTGTCAAGTATCTTGGGGAAAAAGTAAAAGTTAAATATCTCATTGACCCAAGTTCTAACACTGCAGGCTGCCGGTGGGGCTGGCAGCTCTGCTTGAGGTAGGTGGTACAGGCTAGAGCACACTTGCATGCCCCCATTTGAGTTAATGGATTTTTTTAAAAGTGGGTGCACACTTGTAATACAATATGCAGCCAATGAAAAGACCAATTTCAACAGCAGATTAAAACACAGAACATAATAACAATCTAGAAGAAATTAATACAACCAGGAACCATGAGAGATAGATACAGATACATAGATACATCAATATCTATAGATAGATTAATTTGCATATAGCTAAGCACAATTAAGGGGAAAAGGTCAGTGCAAGCTACACAAAGGGGAGGTGAGCTGTGGCATTCCTTTCTTGGGAGGAGCTGCTGCAACAAGGGAAGGATGGAAGATGCAGTGTACTTGTATGGGATTCCTGGTCAGGGGCTATGAATCTGCCATCGTGTGTACGGCAAAGGTGGGCTACAGTCACAGAGCAATACATTTCTACATACTCTTAATCACATATTTAAGTGTGTCAAGCCACGTGAAAGGCTGCTTATGTGGTATTAGACCTGTGTAAAAATGAAACATCTTTGCCTTTGACTAACAAACGCAGGACACTGGGGCTATCCCTTTGCTGCCAGGTTGCTCAGCCTCTGCTTCCCAAGCAGCCAGGTCCCCTGACAGTGCTGCTGTATTTTTCATTATGATATTCTTCACGTTCAGGTTTACATAAAAACATATCCCTTTGTCCCTGAAGCTTACGCTCTTCCCAGGCTTCTATTTGCCCCATCTTTTTTCTTTCTAAAACTAGCTGTGGCCTTCCAGCCCTCCTCCTCTGCTCATTTTTTTATTCCTCCCTCCCTCCACTGCCCATCTTTTTAATAAGATTTGGGGTTTATTTCTCTGACCTGCCCTACACTGTTTGACTCAAGAGTCTCACAATCTTTTAATAAATTGTGGTGGGTTGGCCCTTGGCTGGGGGCCAAACCACACACACCCGCTCACACAGTCCCTGACCCCACCCAATCATAGGGGAGAGAATTAAGAGGTAAATGGCAAAGAGGACTCGTGGGTTGAGATAAGGACAATTTAATAACTAAACTACAATAATATTGGAAATAATACTATATACAAAGATGCAATGTGATACACAGTGATACTGCCCCTCCCCACCTGATGACCAAAGGCCCAGCCCACTCCCAGCCAATGACCCTGGAGGAGGGAGGGAATGGGTGATGCACAATGATACTGCCCCCCCCAAAGCCTCAGCCTGTTGCCAGCTAACGATCCCCAGACACCGCACTCACGATTCCCCCAAAAAAGGGGGGGGGGGGATGCACCGCTCCCGGAGACACTTCACAGAATGGAGATAACAGCCCAAGCGTCACAGGCCAAGAGCTGACCAAAGCAGGGGAAAAACAGCTAATGATCCCCTGGAGAGAGAGGATCCCGAAACTCACGGAACGGAGATAACGAGCGTCCCGGGCCGAGAGCTAATGGCATCTGTGGGGGGTGGGGAGAAAAGGCCTTGGGAGAGCTAATGCAGGGACCCGAAGCAAGATGATCCAGAGCCCAAGGGAAGTGAAAAAAAGAGAGAGATCTCCCAGAAGGGTCCTCACGTATATACTGGGTATGACGTGCATGGGATGGAATAATTGGTCAGTCTGCTTCTCAATCTTAACCTAAAAGCAAATCCCAAGCTAGAAGCCGGACTGTCTCTCCCCCCCTGCTCTGTCTGTGGAGGGGAGAGAGGCTGAATGTATTTGTCCTTGAAATTATCCTAGCAATAACTATAAACATTCCTTCTTATCAGTTTTCTCCTGAGCAGGAATCCAAAACATAGCTTCTTGCTAACTATTTATGAAGAGAAGGAAAAAAAAAATTTAACTCTCTCCTACTTAACCCATGACATAAGTCTGTTCTCACAACATGTAGAGATATTTCCCCTACTCGACAGATAAGAGGCTGATGTGTTTCAAGGCTTGGGTGTTTAGATGCAGAGAAAACTGAGTCCGGTGAAGAGGTAACCTCCTCAATTCTTTCATGGTCTTGGGTCTCCTCGGGACCATAGGAAAGCATTCTGCAGCAAGGTGCTAGTGCTGCCACCCTCCTTTCTCGCTTTTCCTTGGTTCCTTGCCTCTCTTACTGGTTTTTGTGCTTCCTTTCGTAAAAAACTAAAAACAGGGAAGAAAAAAGGATACTGCTATACACACACACACACTTTTCAATTCACTTCTCCTTTATGTACTTACAATAAGAAGGAGACATATTTGTGGGCAGTTTAACTTTTCCCATTTAAAGAGAATGCACTAAGTGTGAAGTTGCTGGAGAAGGACTAGCTGCTCCAAAGTGTCCCCCAAAATGGTCAAATACTCACAAAACAAAGTTTTAACAAAATAATCCATTACCCTTCACACACTACTCTCTCCCAGGGAGAGAAGCAGCAAGCCCTGTGGGACAGAAGGTATCATGTCTCTAAAGGTGCTACAGAAAGGCTCTCGCTACCCAGGTGAAATAAGAACATCAAGGAATTGGACACCAAGACTGTCTCCTCCTTTATGTCAAACCTCCTGTTGTGTTGCAGAAAGGGATGGAGGCACAAGGGAAGCAAAGAGATGTCAAGTTTTGGAGTATGATCGTTTGAGAGTAGTCTGTTCAGTTTCTATTCCACATGAAATTTTGACAGAAGCGAGGAGATAGATTTGATGCACTCTGGCATTTGGGTAGACACTGAGTACTGTGTTTGATCATCTGTTTATGATTTTTTTGTTGTTTTCTTTCTGAATTTGTACATAGGAGGGAGAAAAAAACCCCTTATTTTCAATGGGTAGTATTTGAAAGGAAGAGAAACATTTCATATCTGAGTGAAAGAGACAGGAAGATCCTGATGCTTAACAATAGGTGCCCCCTTCATGGCTTAGATCTTGCTTTTCTTATACATACAAAGTTCGCTGTAAGTTTTGCACATGCAAAGGAAAAAAGCCTCCAAATGCAGCTGCACCACATTATATGGATTCTTCAGGGTCCCAAGGGGCAGCCTTGTCTTCTCAGTAATAAATTATTGCCCAGGTGATAGAAAATATTTGTGGGAATGACACCCAGCTCTTTAAATCTCAAGCATAAACAGGGTCCTTCCCACGAGTGGAGAAATGCTGAGGTTTGTCTCTCAGGAAGCCCTGGAGGGGCTTCCCATTAGCAAGGAGAGAATTGCTGCCTGGTCTCAAGGAGCAATGGAGAAAGAGGGAAGAAGGTTTATTTTTATTTTTTTATTCATTGAGCTCTCTTAGCCTGAACCTGTGTTTGTGGGTGGACTAAAGCGTGGCTTTAGCATTTGGTGTCTGTGGCTGGCAGGAGACAAAATCCACCCACAAACATTACAGTATTTTTACACTTGGCTTGAATTTCTGTCCCCAAAACCAGTGCATAACAAACCAAATCCTTTGCTAAAGATATTAGCACCTATTTTAAAAGCAGTGCAGTTTCACTGTGTAGTATTCCCTAATGAGATGAGTTGTTTAAGTTGCTTAAGTTACTTGTTGCTTTAATAACTGCAGCCGCAGATGGGCTGAAGGGGACCTCCATGGAAGAATTCAGGAGGGAGTTTCAGAAGCTGTTGGCATGTACGGTGATAAAAAGGCGATAGCATTTTCAGAATTGATGTTGTTTCCATCCTTTAAAAGAAATCCTCCCCATGATAAAGTGACTCTTAGGAAATCTCTGTATCAGATAATTACATTGTAATGGAGATAAGCATGCAACAAACTCAGTCACATGCTGCAAGTAAGACCAATCACACATGAAAATCAAGATGTTTGGGCTGCAAAACCATTCAGGTTGTCCTGGACAATATTTTGCTTGCAAGTTTATGAATATTTTAATAGGAAAACTAGGTGATCTGCTTCAGCCTGTGTGAGAGCCTCTGTCACAGAAGCAGTGGTAGCTGTGCTGCAGGGGGGTGAGGGAGCTGCCTTCTCCCCACACTGCCCCGCAAAGGGCATCCTCTTCGTGTCAGCCTGAGCCTGAATCACCTCCTCCCTATTGGGACTGGAGAAAGGGTCACAAAGTTGCAGTGACAAGTAGCCAATTACACAAAAAACACAGCACAGAAGGCACTGGGCAACCTTTGTACCTGTGATATGGAAAAATAGTCACACAAGGGCACCTTGTAGCTTAACAACCTGCTGTACCCAGAAAGGAATTGTGAGCCTGGGTGATGGTGCACAGACAGGGCACAATCTTATTCTTCTGTCACAGGCTCCCACCAAGCTATGGGTGCATCTTTCATCCTCCCTGCATCTTGATTTTCCAGCCATAAAAAAGGATAGTGCTTCTTCCCTATGTCCCAGGCATGTTGAGAGGATAAACATGGTGGAGCTACCATAGCTATTCAGACATCACAGTAGTGGTGGGGGACGGTGGGAAGGTAGTAGCACCAGAGATAGAAACTTGTGGGCACAGATGTCTGTGTATGTTGTCCGGTGGGTTGGTTACTCACCCTGTGTGTTCAGACTCGATAGACACACACACACACACACACACACACACACACACACACACACAAACTGAACACAGGCTCTTTGGTTATCTGCCACACACTGGCTTTTACATACATCAGTTGCATAACCTACCTAGATAAGGGTAACATGCAAGACAGCTTCTCAGCTTTTTTCTAAGTATAACTTGAAGTGAGAGAATAAAGTTCTCCTTGAACTTCATTTTATTTTTGCCTTCCCCCCTTTGATATATTTCCTATTTAGAAAGCAAGGCTTGTTTTTTATTTTCATAAAATAAATTATGTACTCCCTCTAGCGTCAGAAATCGTATATGGGCTTAAACCACATTTGATCAAATGTTGCTCTACATGCTAAAGTAAGGTTCAGTTTATTTCTCCACATTTCAAGGTTAGTAAGTTATAGTGATATGTAGAATTAACAACAGTCCTATGTGCTGCTGTTCTGTCTCCTCAGCACTGCAGCCATAGAAAAGAAATATATTATTAAACAGTGAAGTGAAATAAAATAAGTACTTGTCTTATTTATAAAGCCATGTTTCTGATTAAGGCTTTTTGCTACCCTCTTTAATTCTAGTTCCAGACTACCACTTTGAAAGGGAACATAAGAAAAGCCAAATTCTGCAACAGAAATGCACCAAAGGGGGGAGCTAGAATCAGAGGAAAATCTAGGGAAGGACTATTGAAATGCAGCAGAGAGGAAAAAGGAAGTCTCCTCAGTGCCTTGGCATCTGTCATGATTTCATGGCCTTTCCCAGATCTTCTTTTGCTGTAAGTTGTGAGCATTTGAAGTACGGGTCTGATGGCTCTTGGAGCACCCAGGGCAGTTCCTCAGAGCAGCAAACCCACTGAGTTAAACCCTTCAGCTGCACAAAGTGCCCAGTGCCTTTCTGGTTCTGCTTGAGGAGGTCCAAAGGCAGTTACACTTCAGGGGCCCCGTGCTCCCCTACCCAGCTTTTCTGAAGCATTGTTGCTAGGGTTTTTACAAAAAGTCCAGAGGAAGGAATGTCTTCTGTTGCACACAGCAGAACAGTGTGGGCTTCCAACAGAAACATATCGACCAGGATATCAGATGTCCTCTATGGTTTTCTTCTCTGATGCTGTTTTTAAATCATAAGTAGAGGTCACACCCTCTGTTTTTCACTAATTGGAAAAAATTAATGTCCCTGGCAGCTGGCTGCCTGCAGAGACACTGACCTCCCTGCCAAGCAAGGTTGCGGAAATGCATGGCTTGGTAGAATGAGCAGCAACAGGTGGAAACGGAAAGCAAAGGAGAGACCCCAGCTCCAGGGGAGGCTCAGTGCCTGTATCTGGCCCTGACGAGCATTTCCATGTTGAGGTGCCTGAAGGTGAGCACATGAATACTGAGGCTATGAGATGTCAGCAACTGCTGAACACTCACAAACAAAGCTGCTTTTCTCTAGCCACCTGACCACTGATTATACATGTCTAATTTTATCCAGACAGTTTGAAAGAACTATCATTACTCCTTGCCTAATCCTCCCTCTAAACATCCTGCTCAGACTGGCAGGCTGTGGCTGTAGGCAGCGCAGGGAAGGCAGCAGGCATGCACGGTGCAAGAGCAAAGCTGCAGAGGGGCAGGGGGGGTGTGGTGTCCTCAGGGATGGACCATGGTCCCAGGTAGATCTGGAGATCCACCTGGGGTCTACCTCTCTTGTCCAGACCTCAACAGATTCAGAGCCTGGTTTTAGTGAATTGAAAGAAAACAGCAGACCTCAATGCTGTTGATTTCCCAAAAATATACAAAGCTGTGCCCTGAAAATTGTGCCATGGCATCGCCAACCAACCTTCATACCAAAAATAAATCCAGCGCTATGCTGTGCATCCCCCTCCACACACTGTGAGGACTGCCACCAGCCATTTAAGGGAAAGGAGAAAACAACCATTTGTGCTGAGAAATCCTTTGAAGGCCTGGAAAAACAGTTTGGCTTGTTCCAATGAGTGTCTGTAGGGCCAGACCCTCCTGCCTCTTCTTCACCTGTTTGCTGCAGCCAGGTAACACGTAGGGCCAGGCAGCAAGCAGGGATCACCACCAGCTGGGGGTCTGCCACCCTCTTTGGTGACCTGGTTCTCCAGACCTAGCTGGCCTGTCTCAGCTGTTTTCTGCTTTTGATCATAACCATCACCTTCCTCTCAAAACAACATTTATTATTTAAAGGCACTGGGCATTGTACTCTTGATGGGAAGTCAGTGCTCTGTACTGGGCGTTTGCCTGCAAAGCTGTGTGAGCACCCTGGAGTACCCACTCCTGCCGGCCATCAGCCAAGTGGTTAACCTCAGTCAGGACCTTACAGCTGCCTCCTTTAAAAACAGAAATAAAATGAGCGAGCTTCTTTGAAACCATTGTGTTTCTTTACAAATCACCCGAAAAATGTCCTTTCCTCAAACAGGGTAACAAGGAGGGATTTCTCCCAACTCACTTTCAGCCAGCACTTGGCCCAGAAGTTTTCTCTCTCTTTCAGTGCTGTTTATTTCGCTCAGGGATGTGTTCCCACTGGCTCTCCAAACAGCATCCGATACCACCTTGGTGTGTGCCTTTTCAAGTCTTCCTCCTGATGTTTGTCACTTACATGGTCACATGTTTTCAGCAAATGCTGTTCTACCCCCACTGCTTGACACCAGCAACCTAGAGGCCCTCTCCAGCTCTGTGTGCCTGTTTATATGTGCACATTCTGCCATGTCCTACATTCTGGAGGGTGATATCTGTTGTTTCAACTACCTGATTTGAGGAAGGCGCCCACTAGCTCCTTTACATGCAATCTCTGTGGAAAGGTGGCTGCTGTATTCCCCAGCTTCAATAAAGCTTAAACCAATTCTTAGCAATACTTCTGTTGTTTCAAAATTGAGTTTAAGATTTTCTTCTCTTTTGCTTGACAAATTACAAGACTAGTCAGGGAGTTATAATGTATTACATCAAAATTTTGCAGTTATGATATTTGATGACTTTTTGATGCATCCCTTAACTTTGTTAGAAATAACTTGATAGGATGAACTTCTTGCAGAATGAGGGTCCCAGCATGAGACCAGAAAGTAATCTGCCTCATTGTGCCAGGAGTACTGTATTTAACAGTATTACGCTTTATCTCCAGCAATTCCCTGTCATTTAGAAAGGCATTTATGAACAAACAATATCCAGAGGTAACTCTGAATATTTTTTTCCGGTATTTCAAGAGGATGACATGGTAAAGACCCTGAGGAACTATGGGGAATGTTAGGAGGTGCATGGCTGTAGGTTGGCAGGCAACAGAGAGAAGACGCAACAAGGGAAATTCTGTTTAGATGTAAGGAATTTTTTTTCACAATGATGATGGTCAAATATTGGACTATGTTGCAGAGAGCAGTTTTGCAATGTTTGCCATGCAGATATTCCAAACACGGCTAGACACAGCCACCAGCCACCCGATCCATCTAAACCTTCTTTGGGTAGGAGGTTAGATGAGATGACCTCCAAAGGTCTCCTCTGACTGAAACGACGTTATTATTCTGTGATTACACACAGTAAAAGCATACAGCCACCTTTCAGGTGTTATGATGAATGCACTGACTAAACTAAAGATTCAGTGTGTTTGCCTGTCCCCACTAGTACCTAGCCTTTTACTTGGCTGTTCTCTAATATGCAGAGTAGGTATCATGTCTATGCAAAAAACAGCCCTTCTGTTATTGCCCCACTAGAGGGTGCTTTAGCAATATAAATCTTAAATACTTGATTTACTATTTCAGAACAGTCATCATGTTTGAGAACTACTTTGCGTGTTGGAGACTGCCAAAGCTTGTGAGACACTCTGAAAAACTTTGTGCTAAAGATTACCGGATGCTGCATTTGTGCATGTGTGATAAGCATGCAAATAACACAGATACAAACAATTGTTTTGGTTCATTTCCTAAAAGCCAAGAAACTGAAAAAGGTTTTGCACTATCTCTTTCAATAGCAGCTGTCCTACAAAGGGATTTTTTTTTTTTAATCAGTTTGCTGGTATCTGGTATCTTGGGTCAGCTCTGAACATATGAGCTAGTCTATACTCAGATCATATTTGAGTTGCTGTTCACAGGATTTGCAGAGTTGTTAACTATTGTGATTTCACTGTAAATGTCCTGATACTAAAAGATTTTGCTTTTGATACTATTTTTAAAGCCCAGCCCTTACATGTGCTATTTGCTTAGAAGTGTTAATGTTCCTTGGCACAAAAAATAATGAAAATACAACCCCTCTGAAATAATCAGCAAAATCCTTGTGAACATCTGTGGAGTAATCACTGGAAGACAGACTTAAACAGTGACTCTTAAAGTCTTCAAACACAGAAGGCAAATACAAACAGGTGCCATCCAGGTAACTATCCATAAGATCCTGGATACACAAGAATGGAAGGAAAACGTTCTCCTTTAGCCCTTGTCATAGGAGTGGTTGCAGATGTCATATACAATCTTTTAATGTTGAGAAAAAATGTGATGGGTCTCACAGAGTCAGATTGTTGGTGATGCTGTTTCACCCAAGCTCTTTTACTTGCCATGGATCTGCTCTGCTGCTGGAACTCAACAGAGGCCTGACATTTATCACCAGGTAAATATGGCAAGTAGTGTCTGGGGCACTGTTCAGGTTCACTCCACTGCAGCTTTTGAAATGCATGACAGCACAGTAATAAACCTGCAGGCAGTTTTACTGTAAGCTACAAATCTGTCATTCAGCCCCATGAGCAAAGCGTTCTGCTATTTGCAATGGTAGTCCCAGCTTCAACAATAATCATCCAACTGAAACCAATCTTGGTTTTGGAGACAGTTGTGAAAATTCGTTCAGAATTAAATGCATAAATATATATATACATACATATACTTACAAAGTAATGTGAGAAATGGTGGGATGAATTAAAGCTGTAGGAGCCTTACCTTCATTTTGTATTCATCGGCGAAGGCTGAGTTTCAATGCATCAAGATGAGATCTGGGAGAAGTCCACCTGAATCTCTTTGGTGCATCTGCCCTCATCTGGCTCTCCTGGAAGCTAATCTGTTTACCCAGTGGTGGGCTAAAATAATTTCTGACTCCATTTCAGAGACACAAAAATGTGTTTCCCTGGATATGCCTTAGCTAGTCCCTGTTTTCCTCTTCAAAACACTTCCTTGCACATTAGTACCTTGTCCAACTCCATCAGTAGCACAATTAAGTGTTCAGGCATTAGTTCAAGGCAGGAGGAGCTGGATGAAAATGGGAAGGGCAATGTGCAGTGTGAGGGGTACTGACAGATCCTGCAAAAGGAAAGAGAGAAACTGGTTTTATGAAGAGAATCGTTTTCACCGGAGTAAAAACTTGTTGCAGGTAAGTAAAGTCCTACTGGAAGTCTTGGAGGGAAATGAGCTTGCAGGACTTGGCATGTCCTTGAAGAAGGTACATGAAGGACAGCAATGTAAACTCTCTCCTGGCTGAGAAGGCTGTGAGGCACAGACACAGACCAACACCACCAGCCACAAGATCTTCTGCCATCTCAAGGAAGGAAGGAAGGAAGAAAAAAAAGAAAGAAGGAAGGAAGAAAGGAAAGAAAGAAGGAAGGAAGAAACCTCACATTATTATGGGCAGACATAAAAGATAATTGTGCAGGGACATCACTGTAAAAGCTCAGCAATAAACTAAGATACAGGTCTCCAGGGACACAGATAAACAGGATATATTTATACTTCAGTAATATTGAAATTACCAAGGCAAGAGTCATTCAGGCTTATAGTGGGGCAGCAAAATTATCTCCTGATTACATTGTGAAAAGTATCATCAGTTGTCACTAAAAGGGCCACCAGGTAGTGGCCAGTCATCAGGTAATTAACGTAGTTAACACCAGCATCTTAAAATAAGAAATCAGGCTACAGCACGGAATGGGCAGGTTTCCAGCATTCATGCAAGCTGGAGGCTCTCAGACCCAGTGGTTCCCAGTGGAATTTCTGGCTCTGACCTCGCGTTTCAGCTGAGGGTGGATTGCTCAAGCCAGGTGAGGTGATCATGGTCCCTTGACAAGGTAACAAGATGTGTGAATTGGAGAGAGGCGCTCGCTGTCATCACTTTAGTACCTTCACTGTCACTGCCCTGTCTTCATCGACCTATAGAACAGACTCATAAACAAGTGAGTGAAATGTATACTAGCTGGAGGTTTTATCAGTGCTATATAATTGGCTGGGGAATCCATGCTTAGGTAATAGCTACCCATAGTTCACAATCAACACAGAAGGACGTATCAAGTGAGATTCCCCAAGGATCTGTCCTCCATCCAGTATTATTCAATATTTTCATTAATGACTTAGAAGATGAATTAACAAGTATACTTTATTAAATTTTCAAGCAACAGCAGTGCTGGAAAGGCTACAAACACGTAGGACAGAACTAGAATTTAAAACATTCTTGATAAATTAGGAAAATGGCCTGAAAGTAATAGGCAAAAATTCAATAAGGACATGCAAAATTCTACATTTATTTCTCCAAATGTAGGATGGAAAATGCCTGGCTACGCAGCAGTAGTGCAGAAAAACACTGAGCTTTGCACTGAATCACAAACTGATCGTGAGCCAAGAGTACCAAACGGTTGCAAAATAGGCAAACAACATCCTGGTGTACCTGAGAGAGACTTTTGTCTTTGAGCCAGATGGAGAAAATTCTGTCTGTACTTGGTAGTAGTAAAGGTCCAGTTTTGGACAGCACTAGCCATGAAAAATACTGGCCAGCTGGACTGACTCAAGGAGAATGGTGAGGATGAAAAGAAGTCTAGAAAGCACGACCTATGTTATAAGAAGAGATTGAGGAAAATGAGGCTGTTTAGTCCAGAGAAGAGAAGGCTGAAGGGAAATTATACCAGTTCTCAAGCATGCAAAAGACAGCCAAGAACAGAGTATAAGTAAATTCTTTCCCTTGTTCATGCTGAGAAAGACAAGCAATAATGAGTTGAAATAAAATAAATTTAGAATGGATACCAGCAAAAACAGTAAGGCAAGGAAAGCCTTGAATAGATTGCTGAATGAAGATGTAGACTCTGTCCTTAGAAGTTTTGAAAGACAATTTAAACATCTATCAAGAATGAAACAAATCCAGGTCACTCTGCCTGGAGCAAGGGTGTGCTCTCTTGCTCTTAAGAAAACCTCACAGGCTCAGCTCTCCAAGACTTTTAACTGGTGGTATGAAAGTTTTCAGTGAAAAATGTTTGACACAGCTAGAACTGGTTTGAAACCTTTCTACAAAAAACATTCATCACAAGCTTAGGGGAAGATATGTTGCTCTGCTCACATCACCACATGAAGCACATGAAAAAAAAAATCGGAAAAAAAAAAAAAGCAAGCCCCAGTATCCCAAAAATCTGGATCTGGAAGTTGAAAGCAGCTAATGTTTCACTCCTCCAGCCTGGGCAATAGTGGGATCCTTACACCCTTCTCCATTGCCCTGCTTCTCCATGCACTCTGAGGAAGCAGACATGGGCATGCCGCTTGCTGGCATGCCAAGTATGTCTATATCAACTATTTACCTTGTATTTATGCCAGCAACACTGGCATAACCTGGCCTAACATTTCTGACTGATTCTAGTCCAACCTGGGGTTTCTTCTTTTCTCTGTTAAGCTCAACTGAAGGCAACAGCATCTGGTGACTTTTCCTTTGCTGTTTTGAGCATGTCTTGCCAGGAAATACACTTGGGTGATCACAGTGCCCGTATGCCATCCCTGGCAGTTGTGTAACTCTGCTGCTTGCACAAGCATGCAACTAGATTTTTGTCAAACTTTCGGTTAAGACTGATTAGTCAAGGTTAGAAATGTCAACCTGGTATTTCTGAGCTGTGCAAGGCTCCAGAGAGCTTAATAGGAAGGAACAATAAATAAGTTCCTGCTGCTCACTAAAACCAAGACCCTGAAACATGTTTGCAGGAAGCAATCTCTTTGTACAGGGTTCATCAACAGTCCTTTTGCAAGTCACTGCTGACCACTGCACAGGGGTAAGCTGCAGGTGCACGTGTGCTGTGAACACACAATCCATTACAGCTTGGAGTTAGAACATTTTTTTTTAATATCCTGCCTACTTTGGTGAGCTTTCACAGTCAAGAAGTAGGGAGGTAACTGGAAGGGCAGGAACTTCTTAACCCACTGGAGAAGCTTAACCTGCCTTTCGTCTTAGGAAGCTGCTCATTCCTCACTGTGCAAGGGTCACTTTCCTGCATAGGTCCAGCGAAAATAAGTATCAAACAAATTATTTCATTAAAAGCATAAGTCTCTCTTTCCCCTAAACTTCTCATCCTGTTTGAATAAAGAATGGTGGAGCAACCAGATTCTGCAACCAGGCCATAATTTCTCATGCATAATTATTTATCATGACACCATAGGTCCTGTCTTGCCTCTGAAAATAGGAATACGTTCTAGCTTATGTTATTTCAGCTTGCTAATGTAATTGCATCTCATCAGAACAAAGATTAAGACATCTGCCACACAGTAACCATTGGGTAAACTCTGCCAACATTGCAAAGTCCAATAAACTCCAGAACCAAGGACATGCCTGTGTCACTTCATTTTAGCATGCTCTTGTGCATGCTCAACATGATGCAGCATTTATTTCCAGGGTCACATACTATTTCTTCCATGGTACTCCTGGAGGACCTCATGCCCTGAATGGACAGCAATCAATTAATGAGCAATTTTATTTTGTCTCAATCAGTACGTGGCCTCATGCACACATGTCAGATCCTGATCTGAATACAGATTTGTTCATTTTCTCATGGGTTTTCTACAAGTGCTGTCCTCTTAATACCTTAGGGCTCAATTCACCATCAGATCTAGGTGATAAAAGTGGTCTGAGGAGTTGACTGGTGAAATTACCACATCTTAAAGCCTTGTTTCCTGTCAGCTGAGCCACAGCACCACATTTTTTCTCTTGACCTAACTAATTTATTACACAAATAGATTACCTTCTAATTATTTTTGTTACACAGGTCAGCTAAAGTATCCAGCTCATCTGTGAGCAGGTTCTTAACATAAAGCAACTCAATCATCTATGACAGGGCCAGCTTTACCATGGACATACTAACAGGGCAGAGCTGAAAGGCACTGGACAGGGACCTTTCAGGATGGTTAGCGGGAGAGATGATGGGATGAAGGCATCCAGGGGTGCCTGGAGCAGACCTAAAGGGATCTGTGGTGTGTAGAGAGGCCTCTCTAGGGGCAGCTAGGAGGGGATAAATGAAGTGTCCCTGGAGTATGCAAGGGATGTTGCGGGGCAAGTGGGAGTGCTGGAGCAGAGTTCTTTTTAACCCCTTTGGGCAAGTGCAGTAGGAATTCATCTGGAAGAGACACAGACGTTTTGGAAGGGGGAATCCATCTCTGTCAACATTTTTTTATCATTTCTGCATCCATTTCCAACCATACCAGACAGTGGCCTCATCCTCACTGGCAGAACTAGACGTGCTGTAACTGGGTTCAGCCACAACTGAATACAATAAAACAAAAATAATTGCATTTGTCAGAGAAACCTCCCTAGAATGCTGCTTTGCTTTGAAAAAGGTTTACATCTACATTTTCTAATCCTACATGGAGACTTACGTGTGGGTCATGAAAGCCTGGTGGTGTAGAGTTGGATCAGGGCAGCGCTACGCATAGATGATGAACACAGTGACTGCACCAGGGACCTTGAATATGTTACCTGCAAATAGAAAAGGGAATAACAGTTTTGACTGCTGCACACTGTGCATTTGCACACTGTGAGTGCAGCCTTTCAATGTGTAAAAGAGTGGAATTAATGTGACATTTTGTTTGACAAACATAATAGTGTTGCCATATTTAAGCTATTGGTTACAATATTTTATAGGGGTATAAGTCGTGACCACTACTGAAGTGTGAAGAAAACAACATATGTCATTATTTTACCTTTTGTGTAAAGAAGTAAGAAACAATTGTTCAGCCTAATTGTTGTATTTGGTTGTGATTTCTGTGCCTGTCAGAGAGCAGTTAGCAGGACTATTAAAGTGCATTATGTCTCTGCTGGTGTTTAATGACAAACAGACTTGGTCCATATTCATCAAGCAATTATTTATATCACAACCTTTTATAGAGCTGTGAATTACCCTTAGGACTTTTGCAGTGAGTGATATTTCTAATAAACTGTTAATTTTGCTCCATAAATCGTTCATATCTTTAATCTGGAAAACTAAAAACTGTGAAATTAAACCTACACTGCAAGCTGTGCCAATGAGATCTATGAGACTAGGACACAGTTTCAGGTCACTCTAATGTAATAAAAGTGTATCATTACAACAGAAAATAAAGAGATCTGCAGATATTAATATCTGCACAATAGACTTTTAAGAGAACAAATGTATGTGACCTGCCAAGGTAAATAATGTACACAGATTTCTTCAGTGCTACCGCTGGGACTGGCTCAGACATGGCATCTGCATCAGACTTGGCCTCAGACCTTCAACTGCAATGGCTCTGTTAGACACCTTTAACTCTCACCGCTGCTCTGCCAGCTCCCTGCCAGCTCCACATGCTCCAAAGCTTCCTTGCATAAGCAACACACTTCTGCTGCAATTCAAAACGTAGAAGGAAATTTTGGGGGTCTGGCTACGTACTTCTCAGTAAGGCCAAATGTTCTCTGATGCTATGAGAGTGTTGTCCCAAAGAGGAGCACACACTCCAGAGACACAGTGTGCGTGTCCCAAATCAGGAACTTCCTTAGGCTTTGTTCAGTTCTGCCAAGGGGCCTGATTTTGCTGGCAATTCACAAACTAGTGTTGCAGACAGGCATCTGTTGAGATTATCATGGGGGCTTTGGAGCTTAATTTCTCACATTAAGACACCTAAATGCTTTAAGAAAAAAAAAAAAAAGTCTGGTCCTAAATGACCATGAGTGGCTTTACTTTGTTTTTAGAAGGGTCTGCAGACTCTGCCCACCAGCCTGCAGAGAGGCATCTCCTTCTACCTGGGTTTCCCCAAGGTCAGCCACAGTGCACCACCAACAGCCTTCAAACTACTGATGGCCATGAAGTGCCACTGATGTCCAAGCCCCATCTGCAGGGGTGACCAAGCCACATAGGAACCCAGATGCTACTGAGACTCAAAGAGCCTCTGGCTTCTAAGCTTAGAGACAGAGAAGAGACTGACACTGATGGTTGCATCATGCATTAAAATGGATCTTCAGATAATAAATTTTTACATTTCTCTACCAGGAACCAAACGCAGAAGAATAAGAACCTTCTCCAGGACTAACATCTTTATTGCTACGTTCCAGCACAAAGCAATTTTTCAGGAACAAAGAACAACTTCCAAAAGTAGAGTTCAGAATAGAAACACTGATTTTACAGTTTTGAACAAGAACCTTATCATTCATGTTTCTCATGAATGTTTTATATCTCAACAATTTTCTGTTCCTCAAAAATGTACATCACCAGAAAGCTTATCTCATTATGTGCTTTCTAAATGGAATTTGCCTCATAGCATGTGACTGATTTAGCAAAATACTTTAAAATTTGATGCAGGGCACTAAAATGTAATTTATATTCACTCAGTAGAAACTAATTTCTTTTGTTACCTGCTGCCTTGTTGCTATCCAAATTTCATACTAGGAATCTGCAGCATTTCAACAGTACCAAGGCACTGGGGCTTTCTGAGTGCTGAGCAGAAATAACAACTAATTAATTAATTTTGAAGCCTACAACTCCTCTTGACAATGCCCTCTGATCACCAAAAGATACAGCATAAGGTAGGGCTCTTATTTTATCTTGCTTGGTGACACCTAGCAGCCTGGGAAGGGACAAAAGATGATGCTTCACCCTGTAGATAAAGTACCATATCAGGCAAAGGCTAAGTGTGTTTTATATATGTGCATTAGGCAGTATTCTGGGAGAAAGGTAACTGAAGCAAAACACCTATTCCATCCTCTCCAGCTCACATAATTGTTTCAAACTGGCATTTATTGGTGAGAAAATACTGGCAGATTTAGCTCTGACTGCCTCATTGCTAGCAATATCCAACCCTGAAAATAATGATTCAGAAATGTTTTTTTTTATTCCAATTTATCCACCAGGAAAAAAAATACAGTACCACAGTAAAAGCTGCAAAACCAGGCTGCTATGTTTTCTAGCTATCAACAGAGAAAAGTAAAAATCATATTTTGTTTCCACAAAAGTGCTTTCATACAATCTTACAGTATCTCACAATCTAATTCTGTTTCAAAACCCATCCCCCAAGAAAGTACCAGTGAGAACCTACAAGACAGTGCAGTACAGAGCATATTCCTGTCATAAAGAAAAATGCTAATATGCTTTCAAGGCTGTGGTGATTCTAGTTTTTGGAAAGAAATTGAACAATTACAGTACGTGTAGTTTTGGTGGTGGGTAACTGGAAAAGATGAATGCTTTTGCTTTACAGTTAATGGAGTGGTATATCCCACTTGTTTAGCTATACAGTCATATTATTGAACGCAATTGGTTTGCGTTTGCTCCATGAAATATGGGATGAAATGACAAAGAGGGAAAAGATTTCTCACTTAGAAACATCTCAAGTGGATGAGGAAGTATCAGTAACATTTTGTAACTTCAGCTACTGATGTTATTCTAAGTGACAGCCTTCGCAGCCTTCCTGGTGGCATTTTTCACACTGAACAGTACAAACATCTGTGGACACAAATGTGAAGATCTCTTTAGAGTGATGCGACTTTCCAGGAATTCTTTTTATTTATTTAGGCAGTAGCCATTTAATTTTTACACCAACTAATGAGTTAGAAGATAAGATGTTGATCTAGCAGAACACTGCTGCCTGCTTCTTTGCAGAGGACCAGAGACCGCCAATGTTTATGCTTGCTGCTTGCAGCGGCCACACTGTCAACTGCAATCACAGCAGGAAATAGACTGCTTTCAAAGCAACAGTGGCTGTTAAGTAAAGATAGTGTCTTCCAGAAAATTTAGCAGTTGGTGAGGCTTAAGAGTGGGTTGTCATCTGGAGTTGGTTGTCAGATAGGTGCTCAGTTCTGTAGTTCGCAGCCCCAGAAAGGACTTTGTTTTAGCAGCTGGCTAGGAAGCCACCATGCAACAAAGACCTGCATAAGTGGCTCAGCAAAGGTAGGCACAAACCTTCTCCTTGTGAACTTAGGGGTAGATAAGGATGGTATGAGTCATCTGGTCCAACCCTCTGCTTGAAGCAAGAGCAACTTTGATCAGACTGCTCAGAGCCTTGTCCAGTCACACTCTGAATATCTTCAGGAGTGAGGATTTCACAGCCTGTTTTGGGTAGGTTGCTTCAGAGTTTGACTATCTCCATAATAATTTTTTTCTTCCTATTATCTGATTGAAATATTTCTTGCTGCAACATGTCCTTTTCCTTTTGCCCTATCACTGTGCACATCTGAGAAGAGTCAGGGTAGAGTCCAAAAGCAAGAAAATTGTCAGATCACTTTGAAATAAAGATATTCCTAACAAGATGCCTAGATAGGTGTACGGTAGTAAGCATTTGGTAGGCCAAGAGATACAAATTTCCCTGAATGATCAGGGAAACTGAGGTTAGAATCAATTCTGAGTCTGAGACAGTGAAAAGATTCAGGTTTCAAGATCTGCTAAGTGTTACCCTTCATTCTGTTCTGTCATTGAATATTAGCACCCCCATAAAATTTTGCTCTTTGTGTCTGAAATGCAAGACCCCGAGTTTTATTGCAGTTGAGGCCTGCAAAGAGTTCACCTTCTGTCAAACCAGGATCAACTCAGAGAAATTTCTGAAAATAAATAGAACAGATGATAGATAGATTTCAAGTCAGGGAGGACAGAGACTAATCCAGCCAGCCTCTGGCAATGGTGTCCATGATCCATGAAGCATCTTTCTGAATGGAATTGAATGAGGCTCTCTCAGGAGGGACCCATGTAGGAGGCAAGAAGGGATAGAGACAACATTCATAGCTTCTGTTTGTCTCCTTGGGGTGCCAGCAAATGGTTCTTGGCTCTGATTTTTATGGAGTAAAAAAGACTGATCTTTGAGCAATGAGCACTTGCCAGATGACAGAAATGTTCCTGATGATTGGCATCCAAAGTTTCATTCATCCTGAAGGTTGGTTTACCCAAGAGGAGGTGAGCCTTTCATAACAGCCATTCGATTAGCCGTCATTGCTGACTAGCCAGAGCTCCATATAAAAAGTAAGAAGTCCTCACTGTTCATGAAACATCAGCAGTAGCACAGCTTGAGAAACGACAGGCTTTACATAATATACGAAGTTGCAAAATGACACGTGTATTGTCAATCCTGTTGAGAAAATTAGCATTTGTGTTGACTGGATATTTTTACAGAAGAAAGTGTGACCTTCCTGTGACCTAGTAGCTGGTAAAACATCTCATCGTAAAATCACAGAAGTACTGTGCATTGCTGGCCCTGTGCCTGTAAAGGAAAAAGAAACAAAACAGTCTAAGCAGAATTATGGGATTTATAAATGCACTAATTTCATATGAAGTATTGCTATTTCAAATGTACTAAATATCTGCTCTGGGAGAAAAGAAGTAGTACTGCATCTATAAATTTGTATATAAATGTCATGGCTTAAGTAGAGAATCGGATGATCAATACAGAAAGACCTGAGGCGCTCAGATATGCCTCACAAATGTCAACTCTCACAATAGCTCAGTAATATAAACATCCTCATCTCCACTTTACAGCAGGGGCAGTTGAAGTCCCTGGAGGCAGAGGCCGAGAATCACCCTCCTGACCATCAGGCTTTTGACCACCATGTGACCAGCTCAAAGAGGCAGTTCCAACACACAAGTTGGTCTTTTAAGTAAAAGGGGCTTTCAGTGATGACGCTGTTCATTTAAGCATATTGTTTTCTACAAAAAAAGCAGCTTTCTTTAGGGTTTTGGGGTTTTTTTGATTTTTTGATGTTTTTTTTTCCCCATAACCATGCTTCTCATCCAAATACAAAGTGGACAAATACATTTGGCATTTAGTTCTCCTCTGTCACTACTGTACAGACTGTCTGTTGGAATTACTCATGTGAGAACAGAAGAATGATTTAAACATTTGCTGTTACTAGCTTCTGACTTTTTCACAAAGTATTAACTATGAAGGATTTGCCACTGTTTCGTCAGAGAAAACATATGGGTCTAAAAACGGTCTTTTGTTTTCAGTTGCCAGTTTTAAATTACACTTCTTCAGGGTGTCAGCTTGGAAGTAGCAACAAACCAGTCTCCAGTGTATTTCGGATCTGCTCACCTGAGACCTGCAGAGCAAATCAATGCATTTCTGCTTCTCCTAGCAAGGAGGCCATATACACCAAGACAAGGTACTGTCTAGGGGGGAGCGTATCTTCAAGAGCAGCAGGATCCCCTAGAGTGACCAACAAGCCTCTTTCAAACACTCCTGAAATATGCACATGCCATCATCAGTATTTTAAATGCATTTCATACTGTTGTGGTTTTAAGGTCACGCCCCATGCAGCCTCTCACTGTCCTCCCCTCCAGTGGGATGGGGAGGAGAACTGGAAGAACGAAAAGGTAAAAACCTTGTGCGCTAAGGCAAGGACAGGGAGGGTTCACTCACCACTCATGGTTACGGGCAAGAAACAGACTCTACTTGGGGAAAACACAAAAAGAATTTAATTTGTTAACAATTAAAGACAGAATAAGATAATGAGAAAGAGAACTACATTTTAAAGAGGCTCTTCTCCCCCACTCCTCCCTTCATCCTGGGCTCAGAGGCTTTGTTCCCAGTTTCTCTACTTTCTCCCTTCCAGCAGCACAGGGAGCAGGGGACTGGGGTTGCAGTCAGTCCATCACATCTTGTTTCTGATGCTCCTTCCTCCCCAGGGGAGGCTCCTCACAGTCTTTCCTGCCTCCAGCATGGGGTCCCTCTCACGGGAGAATCCTTCACAGACTGCTCCTGCGTGAGTCCTTCCCACAGACCGCAGTTCTCCACTAACTGCTCTGGCATGGGTCTCTACCATGGAGCCACGGCCTCCTTCGGGAGCAGCCACCTCCTCCAGCGTGGGCTCCTCCACAGGTTACAGTGTGGTATCTGCTCCACCGTTAGATCTCCATGGGCTATCAAATTCCATGGACATTGTCCCTGCACGGGGCAACCTGTGTCACCATGCTCTTCACCAGGGGCTGCAGGGGAATCTCTGCTCTGGCACCTCCTCCCTCTCCCTTCTCTTCGCTGACCTTCGTGTCTGCACAGTTGTCTCTCTTGCACCCCGCTCCTCTCTCCGCTGCAGGTTCTTTCGCTGGCTCCTGAGAAACTCCCGGCTCTTGGGCAGGGGCTGCACTGGGTCGTCTGGGCCATGGCAGAGGCTGGGTCGGCAGCAGGCAGCTGGATGGATGGACTGGCCTGGCCTGGCCCTGCCAGGGACCACACCCCCACTCCCTGTGCTGTGCCCCTTCTTCAATATGTCATCCGCAGAGACACTGGCTGGGTCAGCCCTGGCCAGAGGTGGGGCCAGCCTGGAGCTGGGGGAACTTCCAGCAGTTTCTCACAGGGGCCGTCTTGGTAGTCCTTCCCCTGCTACCAAACAAACCCACCACACAAAACCGCAACACGTACTGGCACAGAGCAATTCCGGTTGGAAGGGACAAGGAAGAGTGATGCTTCTCCAAGACTGTTCCTTGCAGAGGTCTTTGGAAAGGGGTCCTATAACGGCAGGGGCAGGGCCTACCCCAGTCTGGCTTTAGCTGCAGTGTGGCCACTCACTAGTGCAAACAGCTCTGCTGCAAAAGACCTCTGGAAAAGTGTTTGTCACTGTTGTCAAGGAATTGCCTGGGAGCAATTTAGTCTCCTTTCTTATTTCATTAGGAGTAATAGCAGTGGGAGTACAGAAGCAGGAACCTCGGGTTCCTCCCAAACCCCCATGCAGGGTTTGAAGCATAGGCTTTAAGCCAAATAAAAAAAAAAAAAATGGAAGCAGCACAGAAATCAATTTGCAGCACAAAGAGCCTTCCAGGAACTTGCAGTAAAACACCAAAAGCTTTAGTCACAGGGATGCTTACGAAGCTAGGAGTGCAACAAGGAGGTAAAAGGGAGACTGGGATTGCCTTATTCTCTTCAATAATGAAGGGGCTAAGTCTGAACATAAAATTGTGCTGCACTGCCCCGTTCACCCTCTCACATAATCCAGCTTTGTTACTTGATACTTTGATACTCTTTGCATGAGAATGATTTCTTCCCCTTTTTATTCTTTTTAAAACACACATTCATTATGAAGTACTGAGGACTCTGCATTAGAAACTGAAGCTCCCAAAGGACAAGGAGATCACAAACAATCTAAGACCTCCACAAATACTTCCAACTCCTGTAAAAGGCAAGGGATTTGTTATGTTTTGCAAGTTAAGAAATACATAAGTATTCATAATTGAAACATGCTGTGTAAATCATACTGCTTTCTAAAAGCTTGATCCAAAATTCACAGAAGTCAGTGACATCTTTCCACTAAATTAGTCCAACTTTAGAAAACAAGACAAGGTGTTATTATTCCTAAACTAATTAGGAATAATTTGAAATAACTAAAATGAGTAAACCAAAACAATTGTGAAAATTTGGATATAACTAGAAAATTTAGGAATAGTTTAATGAATCAAAAGAGAACACATTCCTAAAATATATAATTAATATAATAATTCCTAAGTAAGATTATGTCTAGAATCTCTAATTATAGGCAAACATAACCAGTTATAAACCTCTTTAAATCCTTCCCAGTCTTGTCCAAAATTCTTTCTCACTGGTGCAAATTGTAGCTTGTTTTGGGATCAAAATTAAAAACAACACATGCCATTTTCAACCTCCTTAGCCATCTAGTCTCTCATCACCAGATTACTTTTAATATGGACAGACCACAGCCATAAAAACTGCTTGGGGAATAGAGGAAAATATAATTAATTGCCATGAAATGAACGATTTTTTTTTTACATGGAGGACACTCTTTAATTAACATTTTGCTTGATTATTCTGAAGGGCTGGAGGGATTATTATCTGGACTTAATTATCAGCATTTCATAAAGCCCTATATACTCTGATCAAAAATGTTCACAAATTGATGAACTGATGCAATACCTGTGGTGTACAAGTTTGTTATTCCTAATTGTCCATTGAAAAAGAGCACCAAAACAAAGCTTAGCATGGTAATGACACAGTAGGCACTCACAAGGATCGACATAATTGCCTCTATAAAACCAGAATGATGGAGCATTGTGCCACTTTCTTCTCCTTTGCCACCAGCATGAACAAGGCAAACACTCCATCAGAAGGCTAGGTGGGACAGAATTGTGTGCACATGCGCGCGCATGTGTGTGCAGACCATGTGTACTGCACAACATCAGCTCTTCACTAAAAAAGTCACAGAGCTGCAGAAACCTCAGGTCATGGATGTGACATTGTCCTGGGAGCTCCACAGGGGGAAAGCCCAAGGCTGGTCCTGAACCAAAAGTGATTGCCACAGACAAAGCAGTGGTCACTGAGAGGACATGAATGCTCAGGGCCTAGCAAGTTATTGTGTCACTGAAATACCTCCTGATGGGCTGGGGGCTCTCGGCCATCCCTGGGCATGTGCTGCCTGAAGGCTTCCAGCCTGTGAAGGGCATGGATCTCATCCAGAAAAACTCTTTGCAAGCCTGTGCACTTGTGGCCCACCATTAGATGAGGAAAGGTGATCATCGTGCTGATGCACAACCAGGGTTGGCAGTCCCTGACTGCAGAGTGTGCACCTTTGTGTGAGGGTGAGAAAAGGAGTGGGGGGTGTAATGGTTTAAACCCAGCTAGCAAGAAGAAACACCATGCAGCCACTCACTCACCCTCCCCCTTCTAGGGAAAGGGGGAGAATGAATAGGGTAAAGGGAAAAGAGATTCCTGGGCTGAGGTAAGAACAATTTAATAATTAAAATACAATAAAATTGAGAATAATAATAATAATAATAGCAATATATACAAATATACATATGAGTGATGCACAGTGCAACTGCTCCTCACACGATGACCAAGGCTCAGCCCGTCCCTTGCTAATGACCCCAGGGCAGATAGAGTCCTGAAACTGCAAACCCAGAAAGAAGGGCCCAAGTGTCTGAGAGAGGGAGAGACAAGTGAGAGAGAGAGGGAAAAATTCCAAACAGGTCCTCATAATACACTGGGCATGACGTGCATGATATGGAATATACCATTGGCCAATTTGGGCTTCAATTCTAAACCTAATGCTGAATCCTATACCAGTAACTATAGGCTGTGCATCTGCATGCTAGCAAAGCACGGAAGTTAAAAAGTCCTTGGCTTAATTAAACATTGTTTGGCAACAACTATAAACATCAGTATGTTACAACCGTCTTCTCAGCACAAATTCAAAACATACCCTCATACTAACTACTATGAAGAAAGTTAACACTTCGACAGCATAGGTCCCTGAAGCTACCACCTCTTCCTCCTGGAGCTCAGCAGCCCTCATTGCTCCGGGCTGGCACTGCACACAGCCCTCTGGCTTGCACAGGTTCTGCAGCATCTCAGGCTCTGCCTTGCTCCTCAAAGAGACACAGGGAGGAAAAGGGGAGGAAGGGAGGTTGTCATGACTAGTCTCTTTCAAAATGCTGGTGGTGATTTCAGAGTTTGAGAGGAGCCCTCAGAAGGCAAATCTGAAGTCAGATGGGTTTCTTAATGAACCCTTGCATGGCTTTAGTAAGGCACTTCTTGGAAGAACTGATTAGACACAGAAACTCGATTTCAAGTACTAAGATTAGACAATGATCTAAAGATAGCTATAGTTACAGGGCTCTGTGGCATATCAAAGTTAAGTAAGGCAGAAAGGATATTTTTGTTAAAAATCAATATCATGACAAAGAAGTTAACCATAAAGAGCCTGACAAAAAGCTGTACAGCCCTAGGGTGCAGAGAAGTGGTTACTAATCTGATTCTCTTCAGGAGAAGGGGAACAAAATTATTCAGATCTGTGGTCTGACTTCTTAGAATAATGTGATTAATACTTTTTCCTACTTATTATTAATATCCTTTCTGCTCCTCCCCATCCCCAAGAAAAAGATACTCAATGTATTAAAGCTAAAGAATAAAAACAGAAGTAGTTAACAGAGCACACCTAAGGGGAGGGGAAGGGAAGCAATGTTTAATTAAGGGAAGCAAGAGATTATAAAACCAAACAGAAGCAAAAGGATATGTCACTTACATGCCAATAAAATATTTACTTGCATACATGCATGTAAGTGCGTGTGTGTATACAGATATATGTATATATAAAACATGTGTTTGCACACCTGTACGTATACACACACAGTGCACAGCTACATGATCAATACTGTATGTACGATTCTGATGTCATAGGTTGCTACACAGCTCTATGTGTAGTCAAGTTATGTGATCACAATAAGAAGGTACCTGGTTTTCCTTACTACCCTTTAAGAAAGAGTTTTTCCTCCAAAAGGAGATTTCTGGTTTTGCTAACCCTCCTGATACACCTTTCTGGTAGTATGACTAATGGTTTAATTATCACAAATAAGCCATGCTTTCTTCTTTTTGTGTTCTAAAACCAGTTCTTCTCCAGGTTGCATTTAAATTGATCAATGTATGTTCAACTGTGTTTGCAGCTCTCTGGCCTGGTTTTGTCTTGTGTTTGTTCACTCTAGAGGAAAGATATATACGCACATGCATATAATCCCTTCTTCACTATGGAGTTTTAACACCTGTTTACAGCAATGTTAAAGGTAGCTATCAAGCTTATTTACTTAGATTCATTCAATTCTCTTCAGACTACTACACTTCTGACAACCTGAGCTGCTGCATACCCCTCTCTCCTTTTGTGGACAATATGCACAGCTTGACCAGACAAAATCCTGCCGGAGTGGGGGTTTCTTTCAGTCAAAAAGGAGTGACTTCGGTCACAGACAGATGAACAATTGCTGTGCCCTAAGTGCATCAGTGGGTCCCCAGCAACCGCCTTTGAGTGTGTTTGTATCCACATAAGGTAACTGAGAGGCTGCTGCACATCTCCCACAGACACAAACGTGAACCTAGGCCATTGCCACAGGAGCGCTGACACACTGCGACTCCATGCTCTGCTTTACCTCACTGCAGCCTGTTTGCCCTTCCCTCCCTTACACTAGATTAGCTTAAATAGCACAAGTTGTGGGAAGCAGCTTGCCCCAGTTCTATCAAGGAAACTGGAGAACCCATTTTATAGACGGACAGGGTTGTTTGACTGTGCTACCAGCATGCACACAGATTTCAGTATATGTAATTAGCGATTTGTGGATAGGTTTGACTGAAATCATGTCAATCTAGGTTTAGGTCAGACATTCCCGATCAGGAATAAGAATGCTTTAAATAAAAAGAAGACTGTCTATAGAATCATAGAATGGCCTGGGTTGAAGAGGACCTTAAAGATCATCTAGTTTCAACCCCCCTACTGTGGGCAGGGTTGCCAACCACTAGAGCAGCCTGTCCAGGGCCCCATCCAGCTTGGCCTTGAAGGTCTCCAGGGATGGAGGAGACTGTGGCAGGGTAACTAAATCAGGTCCAAATCACACCTGAAGGCTTGTTTTTTCAATCTGGACTGCAATTTAACTGAGTGAAACTGATCTGTAAAGCTGATGCTGGGCTGTGATTCACACTCCTTTTATTAAGAAACTATTTGCCTTTTAGATTACTACTTCAGTTTTCTTCCTATTTTTTTCTTCCATCTTCATATTTTTTCCTTCCTTTGCTGCATTTTCTCCTCAGTGTCTCACTGACAGGAGAAGTACTGTGCCAATTGTCTAATAAAATTCTGGCAGAAATTCAATCATACTCAATACATACGACATTTAAAAGAAAATCTAAATCATGATTGAAAAGTTAGGGATCTTGTTACCACAACAGCAATAAAATATCAGACTTCCTTTTGTTAACACTCTCGTCTTCAGAAGGGAGTGGGAAAGGACACAAAGGTGATTTGGGTAAATGCAATTATCCAAATATATTTATAAAAGACTATCTTTCTTCCCCACCACCCACCTCCTCTAAGACAAAGTATCTTGAGCTCAGCTTGTCAGTACCCACAGAGTCACTGCTGAGAGTGCACATTACCCAAAACTCTAGATTTCTGCTTGAGAACCTGAAATCACTGATGTAATTCACTCCTTTGTACCTGACATACAGCAGTGAATGGGAGCCAGCCCAAAGTTTCCAGGTAGCAGAGCCTGTGCCACGATGGGCACCAGAGGGAAGGTGGGGTTTCCTCCAGAAAATGTTGTGCACTCAAGTATTCAATCACAGATTGCAATTTGTACTTGCAGAATACTTCAAGTACAAGCACAGCTTAAAGAGACCTGAATGGTATGTCAAAACGGTGCCACCATCAGCTTCCTGACACTAAAGAGGTCTTCTGGCCCTGTCCAGCTCTGGGTGGCCCTGAGTGCAGGACTGCCAGGAAAGAGCTCTGCTCAGGGCCAACCAGGGGAGAGCGAACCCTTTCCAGCCCTCAGAAACCCCAGTCCCACCACATCTGTCAAAACACACGGCCCCAGACAGCAAGCAGGGAGGTTCACAGTCAGTGGAAATATGTGTGGTGCTCACAAAGGCTGACGGTCTGCCTGGTAAAGCGGAGAGGCTCCCTCCTTTTCTTGCGGCATAGCTCTAGCACAGGGACTGATGGAAAATTCTCTGCAAAGTGTAAAGCTGTTAAGAAAATGTCAGAAAAAGACAGCTCAGTGACCACATTTTTCAATCTTATCTGGCAAGTGAAAAGAAACAGTAATTGTCTGTTTATGTCATCTCCTCCCACAGCTGACTGATGCAGAATACAGTTTAAGGTGGCATTAAAATATAAGGTGGGTGTTATAATTTGCCTGAAGTACTTTAGCATTTTTCAGGTTTTGTTCCAGAAATTAACTAAAGATTGCCATTCTACTAGTGTCCTTGTAAGTCACCTACATGCACTGCTATTCAGTACGGGAGCGTACAGCCCCACAATTTACGCAGTGTTTCCAGCAATGACAGTGCCTTGATGATGTTCATTGTTTTGCATAAAAAGGCTATCAGAGGAAGGTAGATACCAGTCTGGTACTCTGAAAAACTCAAAGCCAAATTCTGCCCTGTGGTTCATCAACACCTCCTACCCCCACCCTGCCTTCACTGCCATGGGAGCTGTGCATAGGCAGCAATGCTGAAACTGCACAGGCTGGGGTCAGCTGTGCCTTTCTGGTAGCAGGTTTCCAGATCCATATTTAAAAACACAGGAACTTGCTCAATACTCCTTAAACAGGCACATTTCTGGCCTCCTGGCTTAACCCAATTAGTCGAAACCCAGCATCTCGTTGCTTTTTCCACATCACTGATGGGTCCTGTGCAGCCTCAAAACAGCTCTTCCAAGGCTTGAGTGTGGCCGTGCCTGGTCCTGCAGCATGGAGATGCTCTGGCCGAGTGCCCCAAACCTGCCAATGCCATGGCGCGTGCAGGAGGGCACAAAAGAGCAGCTCACAGCAAACCAAATGCAAGTGATCTTTTCCCACGTATGAATCACCACTCCTGCCTGCACTCGCACACAGAAAACAGCTGCAGCCGCAAATCAGGCAACTTAATAGGTCATTGCACTCTCCAAGTATTTCCCTTCAAGCTTTTCTCTAAACAATACAGAAGAAATGTCTGATCACATTCCCTTCATTAAGGGGTATAAACAAAGTGAGAAATCTGACAGAATATGCCATCCACTCACTGACCAGTGAGGTGAAACATCTAGATCCTGTTAATATCACTTACACAGATGTCACCACCAAAAATGTTCAGGTTTGTGAACTGAGGGTAATTTTTGCAGACAGGCACCTGATAAAGGGGAGATCCTCCTTCATGCAAGCAGAAAGACAAGCAGATCTAGTTATCTTTGTGGCAGTAGATACACTCTACTGTTCCCAGAAAGGGGGGACTGTTCCCCCTGAGGATCGCCTGGTGCTGCCTGGTGCTGCGCTGGTGCTGCACTGACTGGTGGGGCTGTGCCAGCTGAACTGGCACTGGTTTGTGTCTATTAAGCCCACCTGAAGCTGTGTAAAATTTACTTCTGGCTCCCTGCTAGGCTGCTTTTCACAGTTTCGCTACAGAGGTGGGAGCTGTATTGGCTTTGACAGTTCCCCAGCAAGTGACAATTCCCAACCCCAGAAAATGGCCTTTCATTCCCTTGTTTCACCCTGCTCCTCAAAATCCCCCTTCCTCCTGCAGCCCCTGAGGGGCCAACTAGGGACTGAGGAGTGAAACAGAAGTTTCCACCCCTCTCCACACACACTCTTCACTGCCTGCTTCTGCCCTTTATTCTACACTCACGCTCAGGACCCCACAGGGCAGCAGAACTGTTGCCTCCACTGAGCACAGAGCAGTTTCAGGGCACCGAGCAGAGCAGGTCCAGCCTTTGGTATAAGCAGAAACAGAGGGGGTGTTGGGCTGTCCTTGGTAAAAATGTAAAAGGAGAAAGGATCGATGTATAAGTTAAATTCAAGTCCATAATTTCTAAGACCCAGAGTCCTAAGAGGTTCTTCCCAAGAAAACCTAAATGCACTACATGTCAGGGGAGGGTTTTTTTAAATGCAAGCCTCAGGCATCCTGTTATTGAAAGCTTTATGTTGCAAAGGAGCTCTCCATAGCATGTGGTACAGTTTCATACCCCATTAGGATTCAGCAGAATACTGAATATTTGAGGGCATGTAAAATTATCATAAAGTGGCTTTTATATGCTATTACACCTGTTTTTCTGGAAGCATCTCTTCATCACAGAAACGTTCCCAGTGCCATTTATGTTACAGCCCAGTGAGAGGTCAGTTTTATGCTTTATATTCTCCTGACCTGTACTTTTCAAACCGGCACTTATTAGAGCAGAGATGGGAAGAAAGCAGGGCCTTTTACCCAGAGCATGCACAGTATTAATGAAACTGTTTACCTAGGCAGAGATAAGAATTGCCACAAGACTTATAAATGGTCAGTTGAACTTAGTGCTACGTCTCTAATAGTGGGCTATGGTAGATAGACTAAGAAAGAGGCATAAAAGCACTGAGGCGTGCCAGTATGTTTTCCGCTAGCTGATTCACTGAATGATCCCACTGGGGCTTTGTTCTTCATTTTATTGTACAAAATTATTTTAGTAAGCGAACAGTAACATAAACAAAAAAAGCAAAAGTCCCATTATTTTACATACCATCTTCTTAGTATAACAACCAGCCACATTAGATCCGCAGAAGAAATAAATGCTCTTTTCAGATCCCATGTGCTGCTTATCTGGACTGCTGTGGCTTTTGCTTTTGTGCTTTTCAGTGCAGCTTTTCTGGTGACATTTACTTCTACACTGCAGGCAAGGATAGTCCAAAAAATCCAGGGACCCAAGGTGTGAGAACAGGAGTTGGTATCACTGCTACTGACAAACCATAGGGATTCAGCAGTGGTCACAGTTGGGACACTGAACGTCTGGGCTTGGCCAGCTGAGCCATTTTGGCAAGGTGAGAGCTGTGTACAGCTTCCTCTCATTTGCTAGCATGGATTTGATGCAGAAAAATTTCCGGGGCCCTTTCCTTGAAACTGACCAAAACTGTACACAGGGGAGGGGAAGAAGACAGAAGAGAAACATTTGTCTTCCAGCTGAGCACTCAAAAATCACAAATCAGCTCCCTTTTCCCCCTTCCGCACTCACTATATAGAATTAAAACCAAGGTATTTTAGCAAGTAGCAGGTCAGGTCTTTTTACAAGCTTCTCCTGCCTGAGCATCTAGGCCCACATTTCACAGTTTCCTTCACATACAGCTAGAAATACCTTTGTCGAGAAAGGAAGATTAAACCACTAATTGACTGGTGATGTTCTTCTTTTCCCACTATTTTCATAAATCCATGTGAATGTAGATGCTGGTGCTACCAGGGTGCTAGTGGGTCCAGCCAAAGTTCATGGGAGGAAGAAGAAGAAGAGGGAAAAGGGCAGGGAAGGGCTGATACCTGCTGCTGTCCCTCAGAGCTGCCTGTAGCTCGGTGGACACTTGAGGATGAAACCCCAGTTCACATTTTATCTTTGGTATTTGCTGACCCTTTTTCAATGAAATGCCCCCCTTTGAGTTTATACAGGCAAAAACACATGTGGTCCCCGAAAACCACAGGACATAATGGTTTCTTAGAATAATTTTTTACCTCTCTGTGAGCCCCAGTGGGGTTTTGCTCACAAGGTTTCCACGGCCAGCACAGCTGCTGGTCCGAGATGGGCTGGGTGTTGTCTTAAAGCTCAGAGGACCTTTGCCAGCCCCCACCAGAGTCTTCACTCTGAATTGCAGCGAGCTGCTAGCAACCTGCGTTAACCAAAGTTATCTGTATCTTTCCAGTGCCAGCTGCCTGAAATTTGTAATTTCCCCAGGGAGACTAAGACAAAACTGGCTCAGACAGTAAGGCAGCCACCTTATGTTGATCTAGTACAACAAGGAGCTGATTCTGTACTATGTCTGGCAACCATCACAACTCAGTGTTCAGCTTATAAGCCACTTTCACCATAGTGAAGAGGCAAACACAGGTCCCTAATTACTGCTTGATACAGCACACAGCTCCCCACTCACCCAAGACCTACAGTGAAATTCTCTACAATCACTGAAAAAAAAAATCCTGTCAATTAGTTAATTTCTGATATTTCCAAGTGACAATTTTCCCATCATTTTAGATTTGCCCTAGGTTATCTAATTAGATTAAATAATCAAAATTGTCATTACACTCCAAGTGTGACAGGGAGATGTTGTAGGCAACCATCTGAGCAGAGCTCTCAAAAGAGAGGCACAACTAAGGGGGTCACAGCACTGGGGAAAAACCCCACTATTGCATTGTATGTAGATTAAGGTACTGCAAGTTTAAGGAATGTGACTCTAGCATACAAACCTGTGTGGCTGGCAAAATCACACGATCAACTCTTCTTACTTCTAAATTACATTAAAAGAGGTTTAAAAGTGCAATAGGATACACATTTTCCCATATAAAACCCGCATGTTTTGTTAGCAACTGTGTGATGATGCACAGGGAAGGCAGAGGGCTGGGTAAATGCAATGCCTGTAAGCCAGCCTTGCTTGGATAATAGCTGTCCAGCTGGTGAAGAAATGTGAAACATCAGTCTAAGGTATCTTAACCACATTTTAAAGCAGAAATGTACCCGTATACGCTCAGGTACACTCAAAGAGGAAGGGCTCCTATTTTTGCACGTTTGGCTATTCTGCTGCAGGGTAGAAGACATTTTTGCTGTGACTTGGCCTGGGGACAGGTAATGCCGCTTTGAAAAGCTTTGAAGTATGGGGTAGGTTCCCTATCAAACGATATAAAGGAGAAAAAGAGTGTTAGCAGTCTAAGGAGAGAAGGAAGGTGACACGAAAACAAGAAACATTAACTGAGTGCCTGAAGTAACACCTGGTCAGGGAGAAGCACACTGAAGAAAATTTAAATATAGCAGCACTTGTCTAATCCCATTTCCTTGACAGAACGTAAGACTGAACCTCTTTTTTGTTGCAGGTGATTTTCAGGGGTTTGGGTATTTTTTTTTTAAAGAAACTGGTAAATCAGAACTGAGAAATGAAAAGAAAAACTATTTCTTCCCGCTTAAATGCAGCTTACTATTAATACCCAGATCTAACTTATGCTACAGGCTTGCAGGCTACTGTGACAGCTACCACTAGTGCTGAAGCACAGACACTGACGTGTGCTGAGCTGCAGCGGACCCAGGTACCACTGTTGGCCTGTGTAGAAACGTACAATGTCCTTCTGGCTAAGACAGATAAGGTAGGCAATTTAAGATGCATTTTTAAGCAGTTCTAAATGAAATTTATCTTTTAAAAGCAGGTTTAAGTTAAGGCCCCGGTGCAGCAATACAAAGCTTCACATCAAATATCAGTAATTTTCTGCCATTTCTGATTGCTGATTTGAAGGCAGCAAACAACCCAGGTCAAAGTTAAAATGTTTCAAATATGAATACATTAAAAGCAAGTTAATATTTCTCATTGTTCTGATAATTTAACTTCGACTCTTCCTGCTTAGAAAAAGCTAATCATACCCAAAAACTGTCCAAGCCTTTGGACTATTAATATTCAATTAATAAAGTTTATTTCCTCATTTACATGACTTAATTAGAATCCACTTTCCAGTTTTATAAGGCAGTGAAACAAGTACTGGAGCAGTTGTCCTAAAAAAATAAAAATTGTTCCATTACTGATGGAACAGGATTTGTAAAACGACAGTATTTCCAGCTGACTTCAGTGGGGAAGACAGCTGAACCACAGTAATCATCAGAAGCATGGTAGAGTGAACAAATGGATAAATTCAAGAAAATCATCCCTGGCTATGAGAATAATTTGCATCATAAATGCAGAATAACATCAAATTGCAGTCCTTCTTTTCTTCCACACAAAAGAAAGTAAGCCAAGAACAGAAACTAAAAAGGTGCTTTTTAAAGGAAAAGAGGCTGAAAAATGGGACATAAGAACACAGAGTTAGCTATAGTGATTAAGAAAGATACACCACCAATTGCCCTATACTACCATCATCCAGATCCGCAGGCACTGGGGAGCCCGTTTACAGCAAAGGATTTGGAGAACTCATCCCGGCAATTGGGAAATCTCTATACAGTGTGTCCACTGTATAGAGGAGGCTTCCAAATTTCCCTGCAAATGGTCCTCATTTTTATACAGTTAAATAAACTTTCTATGTTAAGCTGCAAAAAAACATCTGGTGTGTTTTTTTTCCCTTGGTTAACTTTTTCCTGTGCTTGGCCAGAACCCGAGAAAAAGTTAAGAAGAAGTAAAGGTATCTGGCTATCCTTGATTATGTGTCTCTCAACAAAGCCCATCATTGACCTGCTACTACATTCTGTCATGTAGAGGCCTGTTTGAAGGTTTGAGATAGGTATATCTCTCTTTGGCAAGTGGAGCTGCCGTTATACAACTATTATCTTACAGCAAGCGTCACAGCAATGCTCTATAAGCATTACAACAAAAGCTTTTATAAATTTGCATATATTCATAAGGTTATACATTGCATATATGATCAATACTATAAATATTAGGTATATTGTTAGATTGTGAGGTTCACCTAGAGGTCAACTTTGCTCAGACCCTAGTATTTCAGCATTTCACACCCTTGTACCTCTGGGAAAGGCTGCTGATTTACAACCTACTGTGAAAGCAGCTGTGGGCAGGCTGTTATAGCCATGTTCAGTATCCGTCACCATCAGCTGTATCTGCAAGGACACCTCATGGCTCTCCTGCTCCTGTCAATTCCACTTTGCTGAAGGTGGAATGCCTCCAGCCATGTTTCCAAAAGTATTTAGACACCTTAAGACTCACACCTGGAAGGCAGAGACATCGACTGCATCAGTAGCCCAAGGCCCGGAACCCTCTGCCCGGTGCACAGGAAAACAAGATTAACAGAAAGTCTGAAATCTTCTGATCTGGCCACCAGTCTCTGTGAGATTCTATAACATGGATCCTAAATCCACAAATTATAGATTATTGTGGTTTTAGGTGCAGTCGTATGGATTGGATATGCAGATCCAACCCTTCCTTAACCCAAACTCTAAAAACGGCTCTAGCTTTAAACAACAAGCAATAACAATCTCAAGACAGGCTAAAAACTATCATGCACAACAGTTACCTCCAGCCCATTTCTCCAATTCAGAGCATACCCTGTTACCACCAGTCTGGCAGCAGTACTCTCTGTAACCAGCAGTAATAGCCTGGCCCCAGGATGAGGTTAAAGTGAGTGGTGGGCTCACCCTGTACCTTAAGGACTGGACTGGCCTGGGGTACGTTTAAAATCTTGAATTTAGTTGGACTTCAGTGGTCTATAAGGAGAAGCCTACAGGTGGAGTAGGGCCGCTATAACCTCCTTATTGCATTTACTTATTAGCTTGAGTTTCCTCCCACTTTCTTTCATTGCATGTGGATGGAATATCTCTCTAGTCTAGGCTTATTTTTTTTATTATGGTCTTATAGACTGGAGCACAATGAGCCCCGTATCCAGGTGCTGCTGTAATACAGATAAATAAATGACTGATAACAATACAGCCAGATAAGCAAAATACACTGGCCTGATATGAAATGCTGCGTTAGTTAGTCAATTTCCATTCAGCAGCAATTTCTCATTAAGCGTACTAAACCACCAAAATGAAGCGAGAGTTTTTCAAAATTTTCATTACTGTGTGTGTTAAATTATTCTTTGATATTTTTTAACAGGAAATCATTATTAAATATTAAAATTAAACAGCCAGATCTGACATCATTTAAAATTGTGATGTGATAATCCAGAATTTATGAATTATTGACTTGAAGCCAGACACTGATTTATAACCCAGGGGCTCTTGAAAAGTATCCCAGGCTCATAAACTGTCCACAGGTGACAGATTTGGCATTTAGTTTCCTGCCTTCGCTGAAATCCATACGGAAACTTTTTTCTTTGGTCAGAATCCACCTATTTGGTTCACACACAAAACATGCCAGCTACTGTACAGCTTCCATAGCTTTGGCTTGCTTTTGAGATCCAGCTCGTTTAGATGGCAGCATTGGGGACTGATATTAACAACTTGCTTTTTGCCAAATCATATTCCTTTTAAGGGCTACACTTTCACACCCATGAAAAGTGTTTCTCAGAGCTGTGTATCTACAAATGGGAGCAGTCCCAGGAGAAGCTCCACCATTTCTTATTCCTAGTCATACACTGTGCAGATGTCAAGGCAGATTTGGACTCTGACCAAAAAAAAAAAAA